>OZ035835.1:10642143-11106057 GCA_964034765.1 Knipowitschia caucasica | reverse complement strand
CAGCCGCCATGTGTTGGAGTTCTCCCCGGTGAATGAGAGGGTCGCGTCCCTCCGCTTACTGGTGGGGGACAAGTCTCTCACTGTTGTGATTAACGGCAGTGCAAGGTACCTGGCCTTCTTGGAGTCCCTGTCCCTCAACGCCAATGTGGGAAATGGCAGTGACACTTGGAGAGGGGTGATCGGGAAGAACGGCCCTCCTCATCTCACCCAGAGCGGTGTTCAGTTGTTGGACTTCTGTGCCAGTCACGGTTTGTCCATCACAAACACCATGTTCCAGCACAAGGGTGTCCACCAGTGCAGGTGGCACCAGGACACCCTAGGCCGGAGGTCGATGATTGACTTTGCCATTGTATCATCTGACCTTCGACCGGGTGTCTCAGACACTCGGGGAGGGAGGCAGAGCTGTCAACCGATTTTTAGAGTTTTTAAACATAATTTCAAGGCCTGAGCCCCATAGCCCTCAGGTAGTACTATTATTTAAAAGTGGTTTGGAGTAAATGGGTCAAATGCCCTAAAAGCTATTGAAGAAAAACTGGTATTTTTAGGCAAAAAATAATTTTAAAAGCTTTTAAGAACAATTTCAAGGGCTGAGCCCCATAGCCCTCAGGTAGTACTATTATTTAAAAGTGGTTTGGAGTAAATGGGTCAAATGCCCTAAAAGCTATTGAAGAAAAACTGGTATTTTAACCAAATAAGCTATTGAAGAAAAACTGGTATTTTAACCAAATAAATCATTTAAAAATGTTAAAAGCTTTTAAGAACAATTTCAAGGGCTGAGCCCCATAGCCCTCAGGTAGTACTATTATTTAAAAGTGGTTTGGAGTAAATGGGTCAAATGCCCTAAAAGCTATTGAAGAAAAACTGGTATTTTTAACCAAATAAATCATTTAAAAATGTTAAAAGCTTTTAAGAACAATTTCAAGGGTTGAGCCCCATAGCCCTCATTTAGTACTATTATTTAAAAGGGGTTTGGAGTAAATGGGTCAAATACCCTAAAAGCTATTGAAGAAAAAACTGGTATTTTTAACCAAATAAATCATTTAAAAATGTTAAAAGCTTTTAAGAACAATTTCAAGGGTTGAGCCCCATAGCCCTCATTTAGTACTATTATTTAAAAGGGGTTTGGAGTAAATGGGTCAAATGCCCTAAAAGCTATTGAAGAAAAACTGGTATTTTTAGGCAAAAAATAATTTTAAAAGCTTTTAAGAACAATTTCAAGGGCTGAGCCCCATAGCCCTCAGGTAGTACTATTATTTAAAAGTGGTTTGGAGTAAATGGGTCAAATGCCCTAAAAGCTATTGAAGAAAAACTGGTATTTTAACCAAATAAGCTATTGAAGAAAAACTGGTATTTTAACCAAATAAATCATTTAAAAATGTTAAAAGCTTTTAAGAACAATTTCAAGGGCTGAGCCCCATAGCCCTCAGGTAGTACTATTATTTAAAAGGTGGTTTGGAGTAAATGGGTCAAATGCCCTAAAAGCTATTGAAGAAAAACTGGTATTTTTAACCAAATAAATCATTTAAAAATGTTAAAAGCTTTTAAGAACAATTTCAAGGGTTGAGCCCCATAGCCCTCATTTAGTACTATTATTTAAAAGGGGTTTGGAGTAAATGGGTCAAATACCCTAAAAGCTATTGAAGAAAAACTGGTATTTTTAACCAAATAAATCATTTAAAAATGTTAAAAGCTTTTAAGAACAATTTCAAGGGTTGAGCCCCATAGCCCTCATTTAGTACTATTATTTAAAAGGGGTTTGGAGTAAATGGGTCATATGCCCTAAAAGCTATTGAAGAAAAACTGGTATTTTTAGGCAACAAATAATTTTAAAAGCTTTTAAGAACAATTTCAAGGGCTGAGCCCCATAGCCCTCAGGTAGTACTATTATTTAAAAGTGGTTTGGAGTAAATGGGTCAAATGCCCTGAAAGCTATTGAAGAAAAACTGGTATTTTAACCAAATAAATCATTTAAAAATGTTAAAAGCTTTTAAGAACAATTTCAAGGGTTGAGCCCCATAGCCCTCAGGTAGTACTATTATTTAAAAGTGGTTTGGAGTAAATGGGTCAAATGCCCTAAAAGCTATTGAAGAAAAACTGGTATTTTTAACCAAATAAATCATTTAAAAATGTTAAAAGCTTTTAAGAACAATTTCAAGGGTTGAGCCCCATAGCCCTCATTTAGTACTATTATTTAAAAGGGGTTTGGAGTAAATGGGTCAAATACCCTAAAAGCTATTGAAGAAAAACTGGTATTTTTAACCAAATAAATCATTTAAAAATGTTAAAAACTTTTAAGAACAATGTCAAGGGTTGAGCCCCATAGCCCTCAGGTAGTACTATTATTTAAAAGGGGTTTGGAGTAAATGGGTCAAATACCCTAAAAGCTATTGAAGAAAAACTGGTATTTTTAACCAAATAAATCATTTAAAAATGTTAAAAGCTTTTAAGAACAATTTCAAGGGTTGAGCCCCATAGCCCTCAGGTAGTACTATTATTTAAAAGTGGTTTGGAGTAAATGGGTCAAATGCCCTAAAAGCTATTGAAGAAAAACTGGTATTTTTAACCAAAAAAATCATTTAAAAATGTTAAAAGCTTTTAAGAACAATTTCAAGGGTTGAGCCCCATAGCCCTCATTTAGTACTATTATTTAAAAGGGGTTTGGAGTAAATGGGTCAAATGCCCTAAAAGCTATTGAAGAAAAACTGGTATTTTAACTAAATAAATCATTTACAAATGTTAAAAGCTTTTAAGAACAATTTCAAGGGCTGAGCCCCATAGCCCTCAGGTAGTACTATTATTTAAAAGTGGTTTGGAGTAAATGGGTCAAATGCCCTAAAAGCTATTGAAGAAAAAGTGGTATTTTTAACCAAATAAATCATTTAAAAATGTTAAAAGCTTTTAAGAACAATTTCAAGGGCTGAGCCCCATAGCCCTCATTTAGTACTATTATTTAAAAGTGGTTTGGAGTAAATGGGTCAAATGCCCTAAAAGCTATTGAAGAAAAACTGGTATTTTTAACCAAAAAAATAATTTTAAAAGCTTTTAAGAACAATTTCAAGGGCTGAGCCCCATAGCCCTCAGGTAGTACTATTATTTAAAAGTGGTTTGGAGTAAATGGGTCAAATGCCCTAAAAGCTATTGAATAAAAACTGGTATTTTTAACCCAAAAATAATTTTAAAAGCTTTTAAGAAAAAATTCAAGGGCTGAGCCCCATAGCCTAGAGGTAGTACTAATTTTGTAAAGTGTTTTGGGGTGACTGGGTCAAATACCCTAAAAGGTATTTGAGGAAAAACCCATACTTTATATAAAAAAATCCTTGAAAAATACACCAAATCTACTAAGCATAATTTTCATGCCTGAGCCCCCATAGGGCTCTCGAGGAAGTACTAATTTTTGTAAAGTATTCCTGTGGTGATGCTGGTCAAATGCTCTAAAAGCTATTGAGGAAAACACCCATACTTTCCATTATAAATCCTTGAAACAATACCACCAAAATCTATTCCAGCATAATTTCCATGGCCTGAGCCCCATAGCCTAGAGGTCAGTACTAATTTTGTAAAGTATTTTGGGTTGACTGGGTCCAATGCCCTAAAAGCTATTGACGGAAAATCCCATACTTTAAATAAATAAATCCGTGAAAAATACAACCAAAAATCCTATTTCCCGCATAATTTCCATGGCCTGAGCCCTAACAACCATAGCCTAGATGAAGTACTAATTGGTGTAAAGTGGTTTTGGGGTGACTGGGTCAAATGCCCTAAAAGTTATTGAGGTAACACCCAGACTTTATATAAAAAGAATCCTGGGTATTTTCCCACAAATGCTCTAAAAGCTATTGAGGAAAAACCCATACTTTCTATTAAAAATCCTTGAAAAATACACCAAATCTATTCAGCATAATTTCATGGCCTGAGCCCCATAGCCTAGAGGTAGTACTAATTTTGTAAAGTGTTCTGGGGTGACTGGGTCAAATGCCTTAAAAGCTATTGAGGAAAAACCCATACTTTCAATCAAAAATCCTTGAAAAATACACCAAATCTATTAAGCATAATTTCATTGCCTGAGCCCCATAGCCTAGAGGTAGTACTAATTTTGTAAAGTGTTTTGGGGTGACTGGGTCAAATGCTCTAAAAGCTATTGAGGAAAAACCCATACTTTCTATAAAAACATCCTTGAAAAATACATCAAATCTATTAAGCATAATTTCATTGCCTGAGCCCCATAGCCTAGAGGAAGTACTAATTGTGTAAAGTATTCTGGGGTGACTGGGTCAAATGCTCTAAAAGGTATTGAGGAAAAACCCATACTTTATATAAAAAAAATCCTTGAAAAATACATCAAATCTATTAAGCATAATTTCATGGCCTGAGCCCCATAGCCTAGAGGTAGTACTAATTTTGTAAAGTGTTTTGGGGTGACTGGGTCAAATGCCCTAAAAGCTATTGAGGAAAAAAACATACTTTCTATAAAAAAATCCTTGAAAAATACACCAAATCTATTAAGCATAATTTCATTGCCTGAGCCCCATAGCCTAGAGGAAGTACTAATTTTGTAAAGTATTCTAGGGTGACTGGGTCAAATGCTCTAAAAGCTATTGAGGAAAAACCCATACTTTTCCATCAAAAGTCTTTGAAAAAACCATGAAATACAATAAAATATTAAATGTGGTAGACTAAATGTAATCTTTAGGTGTATTTTCTATCTCTTTTCATTAAAATTGTTTATTTGTATCATATTATTGATTTACACCTAAACTACATTTTTTACACAGACAGTAATTCATAGACGGTCCCTAAGTTCGAACGATCTTAGTGCTGGAGGCGAATATCCAACGTCCAACGTGAAACCAACTTCACCACGGTGAGATGACAATGGCCATTCTTCTAATTCTGGAAGCAAAGTCTTGTCTTCCCAGTCAATACTAGAGAAAGAAGAGGTCAGCAGAAAAGTATCTAGTCGTTATGGCATATTTTTTTTTTTTATAGTTATTTAACTTGCATTATGGAGGCTGTTGAACTCTTGTACATTGAAGACCTCATTCCAATTGATTTAGGCCATACTGGAAAAGATACAGAGAAAATAATGCAATGAAGACATGTAAATTATTACAATGTCTATATTATATCATGCTCATAATTTATTTGGTAGTAGTCAGCAAGACTTACTTATTCTCAATACATAATAAAAATGTATGTAGTGGTCACGGAAGTTAGATTTGAGGTAAAGAGATATTGTTTTTATAACAATAAAAAACTAATATACAGAGTGAAAGTTGCAAAACTTAGTCATTGAAGAATGAAATGCAGACCTACATATATATAGTGCAAGCAACTATGTTTCTTGGCAAAAACAAACGATTCATACAGATCAGAAGTGTTCGTAGCAGCCACATCATATTCACAACTACAGACAGCTAATGCTAACAGCTAACGCTAATGCTAACAGCGAACGCTAATGCTAACACCACTTCACGGGGGAACTCTGGTGATATGGTCTTACCAAATGGTACTCATTTAATTTTGTACATGTGGGGAACTAATAATTGACCGGAGTTTATGGGTGGCTGAGGCTGGGCTAAGGCTTCGATGTTGTGTTGTCTGTTGTTGTTTCTCAAAGCTAACCCAAAGTAATGCGCAGTTATTGCCACAAAATGCGGCCGTATTTCTACAACAGCTGGGGATTTTTAACTAGCTAACTTGGTGAAAACCCCCATTACAGTCTATCTCAGGCAAAAATAAAATAATACTACTACTGAGTAACATGCTCACCTGTTCAGTCGGAGAGAGGAATCCACGTGCTAGAGGTCGCCAACATGAATGCAGCTGGTCACCATGTTGCTCCTACTTTTTGTCGTTCCTCTGTTTCTGGCGTTTTGTCTTAATTTAATAAATCCATGGTATTTAGTCTGCAGCAACGCTGGAGGCGGCTTTTCCTTCTCCGCCATGTTTGTTTTGAAGAGTGCGCGTGCACACACGGGAGAAACCCCTTATAAGGCGTGCTCTCTCGTCATTGGATAAGCGCATAGGATGTGAGGTTTTTTTTATTACATTGGTGAGAGGAGACCGGAAGGACTGAGAGATCCGTGTTTAGGTACAAACACTCTATATAAGTGATGGCTATTGGAATAGGGCACTGTCCGGTTTCCGAAATGTGCTAAAAATAGCTCAGATGACTGCGCATGCGCGCATGTTTCGGACAAACATTGTGTACGACGCGTTGAGTACTGTGTTCTCCACATACGCGTGTGTATTTACTTGGGCTAAATCATTAAATCATGGTGACAACAAAACACTGCAGTTATGGTGCTTGTCGGAGCGATTTCAGATATTCTGAAAAGGACTATCAAAGTAACATTCAACCCGTTCGTTAAACCACAACATCGGACCAGACCAGGACCAGACCAGGACCAGATCAGACCAGGACAAGTGCAAGAGGTGGGTGCTTGTGGTCGGCAGAATTTCTCTCATGAAAAGGTTAAAAAGGACACATGTTTTTTCAAAACACTTCGCTGGACCAACTGTGGAGTATCCAGATCCAGTCCTAGCTACTTTTAGCTGGGACTGGATCTGGACCGCTGTATCTGGTCCGTCTGAGCTCTTCTGAATGCAGTTAGCAAACTTTCTCTTTACACCATTTACCCCCATCAATCCATATTAGTATTGTTTGTCCTAATCCAGAAAGTATACAATTCTCACACCTGAAGAAAGATGAGAGGGATTTTTTTCAACTTTGTGACTATCTGAAAATAAGTTCAGACGAAGCACGTCGGGGTCCGCTTATTATACGGCTTTGTACCAACTCAACACGCAAAATAAACGTCATTCACTATTAATGCCGAAAGGTTTATTTAATGAGTGCAAAGAAAATAGTTCCCAAAGGTTTTCCCGTGGCAGGCGAGTAACAGTGAGGATAGTTAACCTACTTTAAAAAAGCGATCGCTTTAGTTGCATTAAAAAAGTATTTTTGTCATGAAAACCTGAACAGATAATTCTGAAAACCTCCGTGCACTTGTGTTATGAATGTATGTATAATGTATTCTCCCATTAACATTTAAATGTGTCGATTGATTGTCTTTTGCGTTTATTGAGTGTGGCTCTGATAGTTTCTCTCTGCAGAGACAGTAGTGGCGTAACCCTTTGTGAACCCATGGCTCTATTATAATATCAGCTGACTGTAGCTAACTAATGATCAAACTAATTACAAAGTGGATAGTGCAACAAAAAAAAAACTTGATAAATGGAAGTTAATCACAGCAAAACAAACAAAGAAGGCGCTAGCATTGCAATTTAAATGACTAGATAATGTTAGCATAATCCTTACCATTATCTTTTTATCAACTCAAACTTTCTACTGGAAGACCACGACATTCAAGCCAACGTTATAATTGGTCTACACTATGATCCCTGATGGTTTGATGGTGGAATTTTGCCCCTGGTATATCATTTTCGTCTAAAGTGACAAGCGGTATTTGATTCATTTCGGCAGTGTTTGTCCGAAACATGTGGGCGGGAGTTGACAGGCGGCGGGGGCGTGTCTTAGTGACGTCATTTAGATAGTTCGCTATATATCAATATTTAAGACGTATATTAACACCCAAAAATCGCTTACTGCTGCTTTAATCTGACCGCTTGTTGTACTTATATTCCTGATAAGAGTGCCGATGATGGGATCATTGCACAGGGTATTCAAAATCTGACTTCTTTGCGCGATGCAGTTAACCGTGATTTCGTTTTAGATGCTCCATGGTTTTCAGACTGGCGAGCGTGGTTGATTCAAATAGGTACTGGACTTGGAGTTATATTAGTGTTGCTGATAGTGATGTCATCTTGTGTCATTCCTTTGATTCGTTCGTTGATCCGACGTATGGTCTCGTCGACACTCGTTCAACACACTTCGCTTAACCTGCATGTTGACTGTCCTGATGAGGACAGTGATCCATTTAGTGAGATGTCATTTGATGGTTTTGAATGAATTGATTTGTATGTTTAACCCATTTATGATGGATTTTGTTAACCCTTTAGGTGCCGGAGTTTTTTCAAGAAAATATACTATATAATGGTTTGAGATAAAGACATACTGTAAATTATAAATATCTTCAGTTTGAACCAAACTTTGGGATGGAAGTTGGCTCGTCATCTAATTTGCATATTGTGACGTCATCAAGGTGGCGGCCATATTGGAAAATGTTAATTATTGTATAAAGATTTCAAAAAGCTGTAGCTTGGGAGTTTTTTTTAGATCAGGGTATACTATAAACAGTCAATGTGAAATATCTTTAGTATGAAATGATTTTGGGATAGAAATAAATTCCCTGATCCAGATTATAGATAATGTTTTAGCACTGGTTCGCGGCCATATGGAATTGTATTGTTTTCAAAGACCTTCAGCGATCAACACAGCACTCTTTATAGTTTACAGTCATGAAATCTGGAGATTGGTTTCAATATTTCCCTTTCATAGAAGTTGTGGGCTTACTATTTTTCTCAGTGGAAATGAGGCTCCAGGATTTATCGTTTAGAAACAGAGAGATGAAATGAAATGGTACAGAACATGTCAGATTGTCTCAACAAGAAACAGGCTCTTCAACACTTCTGATCCACTTTTGTGGATTATTTTCTCTCAAGAACTGCCTTCATGCTCATCATCGCTGTTGGTAAAGGCAGTGAACGCGATTAGCGCTGTGCTTTTTTCCCGCGACTTCTCCCACGTGATCCCCACGGATGCCTACCCCCGCAACTTTCTTCCACATGCCCGGTGTTATGATGCCCCTGTCCCCTCGACCACAGCCCCTGCTTGGCGTTCACAGAATGCTTTTACCGCGGCCACACGGAGGATAAGCAGCTGCTGCACAGGGGCTGATTGTGGACTATATGGCGCGGTCTCCCCGTCGCTTCTGTCTGACTCTGCAGAGGTTTTATTCTATTTGTTATTCTCATCACCTTTTAAATAAATTGCACAAAGACAAGCTGTTTTCTCTTGGATCCATTCATTTAAGTATTTAAATTTCCACTACACTTTCCATGAAATATTGTTTCTATCAATGCCTCGATACTCTCTGACCACAACATACGCTCCTCCTCCACACACTCTGACCACAACAAGGCTTTTTATGCCCAGACTCCACTGCACTCGCTGTGAGCCCTAAAGCAGGACATGCACTGTTTGCTAATGCTTTTATAATATGTTTTTCATGTGTAAATTCGGACTAAACATCGATAATAGCAGGTCACACACCTCTGTCTCGCTTCTCCTCTGCTCACACACAGAAGTTGCTGCTCCTCCTCACACACCTCTGTCCTCCTTCGCATATACACAGAAGTCTCTGTCAATTTGGACTCAGCCAGTGTGAGCAGCTGAACGCAATCGTCCATCGCTCCGTACTACGCTCATTGCTTTGTCTTTCAGGTCTTTAACTCACTCGGACTAATCTGCTAAAGTTATCTGACAGCTCCGTAAAGTTTTCTGAAGGACCCCGATGCGCACCTATAGCCGCCCTCGTGCCTGCCTGTTTACAAATTGCTTTCGGTGAAAATTTGACACATAATTGTAATAATGTAATTTTGAACAAATAAATCACGGAGGTCCAGAGAAAAGGATCTTGGGGTCCGGACCTGGACCGTGGTCCGCCATTTGGGGACCCCTGGTATAGATGGTCATTTGCCCAGTATAGATGATCCTTTGCCCAGTAAAGATGGTCCTCTGCCAAGTATAGATGGTATTTTGTTTGGAACGGTTGTGTAAGCTCTCAGTCGAACAGGTATCATTCAAAAAAAAAGGAAGTTTGCTCACCTGTCATCTGTACTTCAGTTCCTACGTTTCATTCTCAATCCAAAATACTTTCTCAAGGAAATAAAAGCCACTTTCCCTGTTGAATCTATTGTTGAGTGTTGTTTTCAGGACATCGTCATAGATGTACAGCCAATTGTGGCCCACTACAATGCCTACGATGCTGGTAGAGTTTTTTGTAGAGTTTGTTTGGTTTCTACTATGTAGTGGTCTGTGCACTCTTCATAACATTTAATTGAATACACCACGTTTCTCTGTTTATGGCTGGGGTGCACCAATTTCCGTCTTAAAGTGTTGAAAGGTTCTACAGCAAAAGGCCTGCTTTATTCACATTCCCATCATCATGCCAGATATTAGTAATTATTTTATTATTGCACCGCGGAACATTTTTCACTGGATGAGTTTTAGGCCATGTCCACACGTAGCCGGGTATTTTTAAAACGGAATGTCCCCCCCCCCCTCTGTTTGTAAATTTCTACTGTGTGAGATCAGTAAAATCTATCTTATCTTATCTTATAAAATAATTTGCATCCACACATAACCGAACATCTGCGTTTTCAATCACATTCTTAACATTTCAAACATGTGCGTCCTCTGACGTCCTGTCCTGCGTTGGGGGAAAAACACCGAAGTTGGCGGAGCTTTGATGCCGACACCGGTACTTCTGTAGCGGCACGTTTACAGTCATAGTAGTCACTCAGAATGAAAATATGTTTACAAGCACTGTGTCCCCCGTCCTCAGCCCTGGTTTAATCCTGGTTTAGCTCCTGTTTTGGTTGTTTTCGAGCGTGAGTCCCCGTGATCACTTTGCTGATCTCTTATGTGGAGCTAGGATGTTCGCTGCTGCGAACCACTTGCAGCAGCGAACAGTTTTTAAGGCAGTAAGAAATGCTTCTTCAGTGATCAGAGGTCGCAAGTTTTTGTTTGTTGTTGTTTTGGCACATATTGTGCAAAACTCCTGTTATTTCTGTCTACATGCAAATGCATATATGGAGTTTTCAAAAATCTTCACTTTGCCCGGAGTCTTTTAATATATTTGTTTATGATGCGTTGTCATGTATCCACATGACAACGCATCATAAACACAGACAAATATCTGCGGTTTAGCAGATACCCGGCTACGTGTGGAAAGAGCCTTAGACGGACTGATTGTACTGGAGCACCAACTAACGCGCATTCGGTTCAGACAACAACAATTCCGTTCAGACAACAACAAACCACAGTGGCACAGTGAACATTACTACTACTACTACTGTAGCCACATCTGCCCTGCAACACACTGATACAAGCGAGGCGACTAGTCTGGCCAAACTCTGACCACCACCAGAGCCGAACTAATTTTGCAATGTGGGGGAAGTGTCTTGCCTTAGAACACTATGACAGTTTGGCACTTCACAGCTGCACCCTCCCCCATATGGCACCGTGTGTTCCCAGAGGTCTCCCATCACAGAACTAACAGGTCATGCCCTGCTTAGCTTCAGAAGTCTGACAGGATCTGGCTTTTACCAAGAGTTTGAGATGATGCTCACTCTGTTCTCAGTACGCATTCTCCCACTGATTTTTTTCCTTGCAGTTGCAAGAGGGTAAGCACAGTGGTGATGATCCAGGAAAACATTTATGGACTTTATTAATATTTATGGACATTGGTCACCTGCCCCTTATAGACCGATGGCTTTATGTGGTTTTTAAGCCCGAGCCCCAACAGGTGTAAGTTCAGTTCAATTTAATCTTATATTTCCTAAAGGGCACGGTCACAAAGGTTATTACAAACGAACTAGGCCAAGTGGCCCGGATTGTCGCCACAGGGGTGTGAAAACGGCCCGCGGTCACAAGAACGTGTTTTTGCAGACGTGCCAGAGCGACTGTGCTCTAGTACAATGCTTGGTCCAGCTGGTGGCGCTAATACTAACTTCAGCGGCAACCTCGTTGTCCGAGTTAAGTTTCCATTTCTCTTCCTGTTTACATTCTGCTTCTATAGCGCTAACAGCTCAAGTACGGATTGCGTTGTTTAGGGAAAGACACATCTCACACTTGTCCACATTGCTCTGATGCAAAGTGCAGCAGTTCAGTGGGTAACATGTGTGTGCACAAGTGTGTGTGCATGTGTCTGTGTGGGTGCTCCACGGACACGGGAGCGCACCTGTGTGGCGTACAAGCAGAGCGACCGGAGCCGGGCAGGATACAAGTGCGTGTTGGTGTGTTCTGGTGATTAAATAAAGACTGATTCTTGAATGCTTAATGCTCAATGTGCACAATGAGCGGCGACACTGCGCGTTTTAAACACTGGCAAGAATGATGCACTTCCATCACGTTTAGTAATTAAAGCGGTAGAGTGCTGTGAACCAGGACAGAGCAAGGACAACCAGGACTGAATCAGGATGGAGCCAGGGCTGAATCTGACCCAAGATTAACCAGTTCACCTCAAGTTTAACAACCCCTTCAATTATTAGACTGAAATTAATATATCATAATTGGACTTGAGACGATTAAATCCTAATCCTATTTTTTAAACTATATATATTAGGAGAACTAACTTAAAAGTGATGCAGTAGTGGTGTAATGCCTTACAATTCATCCATCCATTTTCTTCCCCTTAATCTATTAAGTACACATAGCACCAGCCCCTCACTGATCCTCCTGCAGGTGGTGAGTCCACAGGAGCCTTGATTATTCAGCATGGGCTTCAGACAAAGTGGGGTTAAGTGTCTTGCCCAAGGACACAACGACAGCAGTCATCAGAGGGAGTCGTGAAGTAGGTCTTGTGGTGGGCTCGAACCCACGACCTTCAGGCTCTAAGGCCAATGCTCTACCAACTGAGCCAATGACAGTGCATGACAATTCAGATACAGTAATATTGTAGTGTAATACATTATTTTGAAATAACAGCAATAAGTACTACGTTTTCTAAATAACTTGCCCAACACTGGTTAACAGCAGGTGGCTCATTTTGGCTTGAGCCGCCAAAATGCACATTTTGAACTTAATTGTTTTTAAATCTGAAAGAGATTTGCGACTACTTTCACTGCACTCTTGTTAACTGTGATGCCCTCTACAAGTGTGCAGGGGGCGCCATTATATTCTGGGCCTAGGTTATCTGAAAGTGTTCAAAACAAAATTGGCCCATTAGCGCCCCCTACAGACTGAGTAAAACTTTTACTTGGGGATAGAGTTATTTAGTTTTTCTGATCTATTTGACCCACTGAATATACACAAAACTCACAACATTTTGCCACAAGTTTTGTTCCGACAAAAAATGTATTATGTTGGTGTTCTTTGGTATAAAACAAAAAAATTGAATTTGTTGGGGGTGCTATTTTGCGATGTAAATACCCCCGTTTGCACATACAAAGTCTGATTTGCACAACATTTGAATTGGTTGTTCAACTCTCGGGTTTGGGTAATCTAAAAGTGTAAAAAATGAAACTGCAGCATTAGCACCCCCCACAAACTGTGTCAAGTTTTACATGTTTTGCTAACTTGATTCAAGACGATTAAAGCTTGCGGCTTTAATTAATCATTATATTTCCTGGGTTGGCCAATTGACAACTTTGTCCTCTGAGATAACTAGTACTCAGTATGTTTGTGTAAGCTCTCAGTCGTACAGGGATTAGTCAAAGCAAAGGAAGGTTTCTCACCCATCATCTGTACTTCTTAGCAGGTTTTCCCAACGTTTCGTTCTTAATCCAAAGAACTTTTTCAAGGGAATGAAATCTCATTGATGATTTATAACCTATGGGTGTGGTTAGCCACTAACTAACAATTTAAGGTCTGTTTGATGTGGAAGGGAGCAGGTCTAACGACCCTGCAAGGACTAACGATCCTAACTCATTAGCATGTCACAGACCTATTGTCTGCTGAGATTGCTCGAGTGGAGTGCAGGTCTCACAACTCCTAACTCATTAGCATGTCACTGACCTTATCTATAGTTAGGGCGTTGTTTTTAGGACGTTGTCATAGATCCTCCTCTGTTAAGAGAAGTTTTGTATTTCCTCATAAAAATGGCTTCTTTCACCCCTCTCTCAAACCAATTTTTGTCTCGAGCCAGAATTTCAACCTCCGTGCCATTCACGGTGTTGTTGGTGGCCTTGAGGTGGAGATGTACAGCCGATTGTGGCCCACTAGAGATTTCTCTATGTCTTTTCTGTAGAGTTTGTTTAGTTTCTCCAATATGGTGGTCAGTGCACTCCTCTTCACTACATTTAATTGAATACACCACATTGCTCTGTTTGTGTCTGGGTGTTCTGCCTTTGGGATGCATTAATTTCTGTCTGAACGTGTTGAAAGTGTTGAAATACACAGGGATTTTGTGTTGCCCAAAGATTCTTTTGTAGTTTCTCTGAAATTCCAGCCACATAAGGTAAGGCCACATCTGGAAAGTGCTCTCTGAACATGTTTGGTTTCTCTGTCCTTTTCCTCCGGTCTTGTGGGGACTTGGTGGGCTCGGTGTTGGAGCGTTCTAATGACCCCAAATTTGTGTTGTAGCGGATTTTTTGAATCAAAGGCCAAGTACTGGTCAGTGTGAGTGGACTGGAGTAATTGTCCGTTCTCAAGTGTGATGACCTTACAATCTAGAAAGGCGAGTTCACTCTCCTCAGCATCCTCACAAGTGAAGTTTGTAAAAGGGTCCACAGAGTTAATGTGTTCTGAAAATGGTTCCACTTCCTTGAGAACGGACAATTACAGACTGAGGTTCAGAATCTCCAACGCGCGGACTGAGATTTCATTCCATTGAAAAAGTTATTTGGATAAAGGACGCCACATCGGGAAAACCTGCTAAGAAGTACAAATGATGGGTGAGAAACCTTCCTTTGCTACTACTCCAGAAAATCACACCTGGCACAGGTACTCAGGCAATTATCCACATAGCGTAACTGCTCAATAGTCTCGAGAGACGGGGATCCTTTGCCACTGTTCTCTTTGATGTGGTGCTGAAGTGCATAGATCACACAATACAGGCTGCACAATGTCCCAAAAGGCAGGACTCGTATTTGGTGGAACATACCTTTAATGTCTGAACTCATGTACTCACTGCAACGGCATGTAGAAGGACACAGAGAAGCGATGGTCTAAGTGTCGGGCCTGGCAGCAGCTGATCGTTGAGGCACTGTGATTCAAGACACATAGCGTGCTTCTTCAACTTTCTGATTTCGGCACAGCCGGATTTAGCAGTGGAGTGGCGTAGCGTTAAACTCCTTGCACATTGACTATGGTGATTGACACTGTAGAAGATTGTATGCTTGTTAAGATAAGATAATTCATTCATTAATTCTCTACCCCTTTATTGGTACATTTCTGGGTGGGGGGGGATGGCAATGAGAGCTGCCACCCAATGCTCATACAGTAGGTCCCATTCCGTTTTGTCGTCTTCATTCACGCTTCTCGGGAATCACGCAGCTGCGTGAAAAATAGTACATCTTATCGCCACAAGGTGGCAGGCTAAGTCCGCTTTAGCTCTTCCAGCGACTTAGACCGTCACAAGAGCTACACATCACTGTGTTGACCTAACAGCCAATCAGGTTCAGAGCAGCGGCAGACACTCATCTGTCTTTTGAAAACCGGACCGGAGCGAGGCTGCCCCATGGATCTGGGCTGCCCGCGTCAACAAAATAAGGTAACTATTATAATATAAATAAGTATTAATTCTCATTACAGTGTTGTCTGCTTTGCTATATGAGCCGTGCAGTGATTAACACGATAAAAGAGGTTTGTGGGAGTCACTTGTTCGTTTTTATGTTAGCTTTCTATTGTGGCTAAGGAGCGAGCTTGTTAACGGTCTGTGCTAAACGTAACGTTACTACATTTGATATTAATTGGTGGGCTTGTTTAAATGGATCATACAAGATGCCAGCGTGACTATTCTTTGTTCCTTGTGGGCTGAAACTGGCATTAAAGTGGCGCAATGCGTCGGCTATCTGGCGCTCATTGGGCTACTAGCCACGCTAGTCTTGACATCGCTCTCGTCTAACTTGTTAGTTAACCCTAACCAGACGAAGTGAGTAGCTGTGGTTAACACTTAATGATGTAATCGATCAAGATATGTGGGGATAACTGATCTGACAGATCATTTATCAATAATTGCGCGAAGTTGACCCCCGCTTTCGTAGCTCTGTTTTTCCAGGTTAGCCACTCGGATGTGGTAGTGCTAACCCAAAGCATCCAATAGATTCATGGTGCGGGCACACAGTTTAGAAATGCTCATAAGAGGACCGTAAATGTGAAATGGCCAATGCTGGCTTTATATGTGATATTTGAGGTGAGTGCGGTGTTCACCCTGTCATGGAAGCAGGAGGCTAGCGTTGAGTTTGAGGGCTGCTGCGGAAGCACGAGTAAACTGAGCCGTTTTATTGCATACAAGATATACTTATGGTAATTAATTCTTGCTCGCGTAGTTGATTATTGCTTACATTTTCCACTAGTCTTGTAAATTTTAACGAGCCTTTTTAAAATATTTTAGATAACCCGTGTTTATGAATTTCATGATCTGTAATTTAAATAGCTATAATACATACATTATAATTTAGCATTTGTTTAAAGATGCTTAATTTGGCGGTGTGTGCAGTTTGACAGGTAAGAATATATACATATTTTTTTTATTTTGTTCTTTTTTTCCCTGTCAGATGGAGGAGAATCCCAGATCTCTTGTGACTATTGTGCTGGATGACAAAGAGATTGCCAAAAGAGTTTACCATCTCAACACAATTAAAGAACTGATTGATAAAAGCACAAGCTTTTTAACAGACAAAGCCGACTTTCATTCTGTTCAAATATACAGTGAAGATTTTAAGGAATTTACTGATGCGGATGTCAATTGTTGCATAATTAAAATGTTGTATACTAATGATTTTGAAAATAGGCCCTCTGAAGAATGTGCACGGGGAAAAGCCCCAAGGACAAGGATTGCAAACAGGAATAAAGAGGGTCAAATGGAGAAACTACAATCAGTCATAGAGATACCAACTTTCAAAACGGGACAAATTATTAACTCCAGGAATAAACATTCTTGTCTCTCTGGCGAGGCCAAAAGTCCAAACCACCATCTGGCTAATCTCTCTCAGGCAGACTGGGAGATTCTCCAAAGGCATTCTGACGCCTCCCAGTGGACACGGGACGCCAGCACACCCGAAAAGAACATTCGGGAGACGCCCACAAGTGACGTCATCAGACGTCTTGATAAAACTGTTGGTTTGAGTTCTGGGGGGAAGGTTAGCGCAGGGGAAGAGGAGAGGGACATATTAGTTTAGGAGCACTTTTTTGTTGAATATTCTGTATCTGATTGTAAAGATAATTAAATGCAGATGTTAAACTTGGATATCTTCGTCTGATTTCTGTACCAAATTGTGGACACGCGAGCCAAAAGGGAGTTATTGGCTTCATTTGGTGACCCCGACGTGATTTGATACAGAAAGAAGACGCAAGATGAGCTCAGATAGATAGACTGGGTCTGTTGGGTCTTGGGGCTCTCTCTACTGCAAAACACAGGTAAGCAGATACCATTTCTAAAGTCTGCACATTGTTTTAAATAGAAGACAGAGAGATCTCGGCCCAGCATGACTGCAGCGTGGCCAGACCGCCGTGACGGGCGTTCTATTGGACGCGATAGAACAATAGTCAGGTTTTTCGACGTTTTTGAACCTTGAGGGATGTTGGTCTCTCTCTAAAAAAGAATATACAGGAAAAGAGCCACAGGGTTTATAAGTGCAAAAGAGGCACACCTTCGTGCAGAGAGGCACAAGGGAATTAGTGAAAAAATAGGAATAGAATTAGAGAAATAGGGATAGTTAGGGTCAGAAGTTATAGGATAATAAAAACTCCATATCCCCCGGGGGTGGGGAAAAGGGCACAATTAATTTAAACAGAAGAAAAGCCAAGTATTTAAAATGTGGATTCTGATAATAATGATCTGATTAATGAGGAAAAAGAGAGCCTCTTGGCTGTAGTATACGAGTTTCATGTGAAGAAATGACAAAAGATCAGTCTGGGAGTTTTTCTCTTGTATTCTGATGTAATGTTTCGATAGTTACAGAGAATCAGGAAAAAAAAAAGATTCTGCTGGAACTCTCGATACATTAATCATGTAGCAAATGGTAATGTTTTCCATTACTGACGTATTTAAGGATAAAATGTAAAGTGTCGTTTGACGTGAGAGAAACTTTTACCACTGATTTAAAACCTTGTCACGAGAAAAACGAGGAAAGTATTTCAGACTCCATGCTTCCTTTGTTCGGGAGGCCCCTCCCCTCCCTCGTTCTGTCCTCTCTCTCTCTCTCTCTCTCTCTCTCTCTCTCTCTCTCTCTCTCGTGAAGACAGAACTATTACCAAAGACATTTTTTGATTTGTAGAAAATTACATTTATACACACGATAATGTTACTGACATGGAGTCATAGGATCACAGAACTTTGAGTTAGATTATAAAGAGGCATTATTTTATTTTTTATTTTTTATCTCCAAGGCGTCTAGACAAGTTTTTTTTCCCTACATTTTGGTGATATAAAAGTTAGAATGATCTTAGAGAGCATTATACTTTTGGAAAAATAGGGCTTAGGATAGCAGTTGAATGCAGAATTCGGTTTTCAGAATCTAATGTTTAAAATGTTAATATTAATTATTCCATAGGTTTATTTTGAATTGTAATTAATCATTGGTTTGGTATGGTAATTAACACACTTGTTTGTGTTTCTTGTTTGTCTGTTTTTTCCGATAAAACTTCTGTCTGTTTCATTTGGCCAAAAATCGTCTCTGCCACAAACCACCATTAGCGTCTCCCCCAGACCCACAGGGGGCACCAAAGACAGCAGCATCGGCTGCAGCAGCTAACAGGAACTCTCGAAGAAGACTCCTCCTGCCTGTGAGGAGGCAAAGAAAAGACCGCAGACTTTTTCACAAACTGAGTGTTGTCCCATCCACGAAACAGAAGGTGGCGGTAATGCGAAGAATAGGCCGCCAACCGCCGGAAAACCAAACAAGAAGAAGAAGGACACGACACATTTGGGTGCGTCAGATATGAAAGAAGAAGAAAGACATTGGGCCTCATTCACGAACGGTTCTTAGGAACAGATTTGTACGTAAATCCTACTTACGCGGTTTTTACGAAGAAAGTGGCATTCACGAATATTTCTCGTAACCAGAATTTCACTTGGGCAAGTACAAATCCTACGAGTCCTCAGGAGCACTCGTACGCATTCAGTGCCGACATGTTCACACGCCGGGGTTGTCCTCTTTGGTGAAGTTGAATAAAAATACAACATTCCAGTGATATGTCCGTCATATCGATGTATGTATTTATTTATTTGTAGTAATCTTTATTAGTAATCTTTATTTATATACCGCCTTTTTCACTGCAGATCTGGCCTACTTTTTAATTCATTTTGAAATGAAATGTGCCAACGCTTTATCAAATACATTGGAAATCTTGCCGTGTATTAGTGACCCCTTCCTATTTATAGGGGGCATTTCTTTATCCACGGGCCACAGAACAACGGCATATATACTGCTGCTGCAGGAGGTTACTGGGTCCGCGCTGAGTCTCTGCGCTGGTCTCTCCTATGGATCTACTGTATACGGGTCTGCACTGGTCTCTCCCATGGATCTATACGGGTCTGCGCTGGTGTCTCCCATGGATCCATACGGGTCCGCGCTGGTCTCTCCCATGGATCCATACGGGTCCGCGCTGGTCTCTCAAGTCTGGTCTATGCGGTCTCTCTTCGGTCCGCGCTGGTCTCTGCGCACCGGTCTCTCCAGTCAGGTGTCTCCAGTCTATGCGGTCTCTCCTGTCCGCGCTGGTTTCTGTGTGCTGGTCACTCCAGTCTCTCCTCGGGTCTGCATTGGTCTCAGCGCTGGTCCGCGCTGGATCTCCTCCCAGGGTCCAAAATATTTTGAGATTAATCTCAAAACATTTTGAGATTCATCTTTAAAATAATACATAATATATTTTTAAATTAAGCTCATAACATTTTGAGATTAATCTCATCATATTCTTAGATTAATCTCATAATTTTGCTAGTTCGACTTTATAATCATAATATTTCGACTTTTAAGTCAACATTTTATAACTTTATTCTCAGTCTGGCAAAAGCCTGCTTTAGGCCTGTTGCTGTTTCCTCTGGCGTCTGCACACGGCCCTGCAGTCCCTTATATGGGCATTAGTGGGCGGTTACCTATGCTAAGTACCTATGGTAATGAAGCACCGGGCACGCGCGCTGTACTTACGAGGAAATGGGATTCATCAATCTGAGAGAACAGCTGCGAACAATTCAGCGGCTTACGAGTGCGTTGATGAATCCCACGTGGGGACTTCTTAGAAATCTACTTAAGGACAACTTGAGAAGAAAGTTGAGTAGTTTCTTACGAAGTTATTCGTGAATGAGGCCCATTGTCCTGTCTTATTTTGCTCTTTAGTACTCACTAAATGGCAGCTCGTCAAAAGGGAAAGTATGTGCGTATGTGTTTGGCACCTCATGTCGCCGTCTCCTTGTGGAAGTTCTTTTCTTTCTTCAAATATTGTCTAATGTTACTGTCAAACTAATTTAGGCAGAAATGTGAGAAATTCCACACAGTGTGCTCACTTTTTCTAAACATTAATTGAACAAACAATATATATTTGTACTAGGGGTGTAAATCGGCGACCGGTTAACCGGTGGTTGACCGTCACAGCGTTAACCGGTCAAAGCTGTCGGTTAAAAAAGAGAAAAAGGGGAGAGGGGAGGTCTCTTAATAACGCTATTTTAAGCCCTATTTGCACGGTGTGACGAGCGGGTCTGTATCTAGCTGTGTGCGCCCATGTATTATAAACTCCGGGACGACTCTCACGCCGCACGAGCCACATATGCACACACGCACGCGCGCGCACACACACACACACACACTTTCCCCCTCTCCATACGTAACATCCACACGCATCATCTCTCCCCTCTGTTACCGTCAAAGTTGCACACTGGCGCGGGTCAGAACTACATTGGAGCTTACATTTACTCACACACACATATACATACACACATACATACACACACACATACACACACACATACCGGTTTGTCGCGCTCCTCTGTGTCACGGAGCCCAAAGGATTCGCGCAAATACGCGGCTCCAGTCAAACCACATGGAACATGTTTGTGTTTATGGTCCTCGGGATCAGCTCCACACACATCACTTGTATTTAAACTTTTGTGAAGACCTGTGAGACGCGGCTCGTCACTCGCTGCTCTGACCATGTGAACGAGCCGTCGTTTGCTGCTAGAAAGTTTTGGTATTAACCCGCAGCACAGCAGAATGGGAAGATTAAAAAAGCAGTTCTCTGTGCGCAAAGGTGCCGGAGCTGTTGCGGGTTTGGGCGCCGCTGTCTCAACTCTGATCCAGTAGAACGCAGAGCTGCACTTATGAAAAGTACGCGGCTCGAAATGGCTGTTATTTCAAAGAACGTGGACTATTTTAAACTACGCGGTTAACCGGTTTCAACCGGTTAATGAGGCTCGGTGGTCGGTCATGAAAATTCATAGTTTTTTACATCCCTAATTTGTACCGTCAAATAATTCCTGCAACATTATAACATACATAATGGCTGAATTTATGTGTTGTATCAAATATATTTAAGCTGTTACTGATGCATTTAGACACAAATTATGTAATTTAGTGACAAATCTCAAAATTAAACAGATATAATCGACTTGAAAATGTCTGCACAGCTCATCAGCCGTCAGTTTCTCTGAATAGGTTGCGTTCACGTTTTAGAATGTGATGATGGGCAGTTGTCAATACAACTCTATGGGAGAAATACAGTTTTTGTACGAACTCTCAAACAAAAATTGACAAATGTTTTTCCTCTTCAGTATTTGACAGTGATTAGATTTACTAACCCACTTTATTATTTGTATGGCTGAAAGTCCTTTCTACTGACCAACATCACGCTCATCATTTCAAAAATTGTCATTGGTTTATATTATAAATTTTTGAAATCATTATGTGCTGAAAGAGGAGTCAATGAACTTTGAGACAGTTTTTTTCATGTGGATTCTCCTAGTAATGATCTCAGTCAATACTAGGAGTACTACTACTCATTAACCAAAAACTAAGACAAAAAATATGCAGTTTGCCAGTTACCATAGTTAACGCCATGGAATTTTCACTTGCCCTCCACCTCAGTTTTAAATGAACACGTGAACACAACCTATTGCATTGACTATCAAAACATATCAATGTCTAATGTATTTTTCCCTCTCAAATAGAGTCTGGAGGGAACTGAAGACACTCGGCAGAATATCGCCTATCCAGTGAAGATTGTCAAAGTTGGTGACACGTACGAGATCAGCATTGATGGCCTTCAATGCATTACAGGTTTGGGCACTGTAGCCAAGGCCTCCTGTATTCTTGTTGGCGTTATATACGCATTGGACTTGAAATACCCACCCAAGCTTCAGCACACATTTGAAACTTTTCAGAGATTACTGATTGGTCTCAGTCCTGTGAAACCAAGAGCATCTGTGAGATACAGTTCACTCCTTAAAAAGCTGTCTTAAAGTTTGAATTAAGGAATCCTCACTTTTGACCCTGTTCTAACATTGTTCAAATATAAAAAGTGTTTGAAAATTCAAAATGATGAGTTATAGAGGCTTAGAAGCACAATGTATCAGTTTTGTGAACTGCAACTGCATGTTTGTGTGTTGCAGCAGACACCTTTGTAATTCCCTCTGCAGTAGATGTAGCCATTTTTTTTTTTTTGTCCTAGGGATGTGGATTGTTCATTTGGGAATTATCTGTTCACTCACTATGATTTAGTAATTTTACACATTGTGTAGGACAGGGGTTCTGAAACTTTTAAAGGCAGGAAAACAAAATCAAAATTTGGATGAAAATATTCATTTCACATTGCCCTTTTTATTGGTAGTTGTTTCCTTTTTAAAATATTGTATATCACAAGGAATTGTTATATATATATATATATATATAAATATATATATATATATAATGTATTTGATCAGACTCCCTCTAAATACAACTTCAGAATTTGAATGAGACGTAAACGACTAGAACATGATTAAAACCAAAGTCCTTCAAGAAAGTTTTTAGAAATCTTTAAAAAAAAGTCTACTCATATTTTTACTTTTTTTTGTTGTTAAAACTGGAGTGGTAAGGAAAAATGGTACAGAGTTCTGTTGGAAGATAAATATTAATGTTTCAAAATGTAATATTGAATATATAGTTACATTTAAGTGTACATATTGAAAAATAAATGTTGACGTGGAAAAGCTTTAAAAGGTTTTATTTTTTCAGAACACAAGCATATTGGTATAAATGTTTATTTTAAAGTCATGTAATTTTTTATCAGAGCTGACATTCTTGAAAATGTTTTATGAGTTTTCTGAGTTTTTTGAAGTACCGAGTTTAAGTATTGAGTTATGATGTTATGTTGCTGTTTATCGATCCTGATGGTCACACGTGAATGTGTGACCAGAGGGGGGGAATGTGAGATTTCATAACACTTTTAAGCAACTTTTGTTAAAGTTAAACTCATCATTCTATCAATGTGCAGAAGCCTGTACTTTTCCACTTCATGTTTTGTCTATCTGAAGGCCAAGCTACAAGTACAACGTGGAAGCTGCTGATTGGAGGTCTCCATGCCTCCGCTCTGTATAATACACTTGCATTCTGTTGTATCTGTTGTTCGTGCTGTCTCTACCATCGACAATAAAACATGTCTTCTGTCTGAATTTAAGACGCGATCCCAGACTTGGCACATCTTCTTCAGGTGGTGGAAGGATGCGGGCCTTGTCTGTAACATCTAGAGAACAGAAGACATTTGCATGTCAAATGAGGTGATGACCGAAACAACAGGGGGCTAGGGTGGGCTTTGTTTATTCGTCTGGGGGAGGAAGGCCCAGTCCCAATACCCACACTGCACCCTACGCCCTCCTATGAAGTGTGCATTTGTTTGAAGTGCGCGCAAGGGTTTGAGTGCGCAGGTTACAAGTGTGCACAAAAGGCGGAATTGGGACAGTGCACACTGAGTGCAGGTTACGTCATCGACTCGTCAAGAGATGGTCATTTTCAGACCTAAACTTTATACAAATTAAAGGTAATTTTGTCTGATCCTTTGGGAAACTAAATGAATTGCTTCACACACGTTAAAATACATGTATATTAGTGGTTTCTAATTAGAGATAGCTGTATAATTTTAAGTTAAATGTGGGTAACTAACTGTTATCTGGTCAGTTTTTATACATTCTAAGATTATTGTACTAAGTGTAAAGTTTAAATTGAATGTTATATAAACGCTTGGTTTAAAAAGTTATTAAATTGTTAAAACACAATGTCCGTAATTCTTCATCAGACGTTTATGCTTCTTTCCAAGTAACATTGCAAAACTTATTTACACACATACTGCATATATATTTCAAAATGTATATTTAAATGCATTTTCCCGACGTTTTGGTGTGTACCGCAAAGAATTATGGGCAATATCCTTCGCCAGAGTGCGCATAGATGCAGGCTACGGCGAAGTGTGGATCAGGGGCGCAAAGGGGGCGGGGCCAAAGACCTCCCTGGAGAATTGGGACTGTACCCTACGCACTCGCACCCTTTATCGGGAACGCGCAAATGAGGGGCGCGAGGGTGGAAGTGCGAGTATTGGGACGGGGCCGAAGGGCTGCGAATGAGTGACTTCCAGACTGTGAACCCTGAGAATTAATATACTGTATATATTTTGTAATAACATTTTTAACACAGTATGTTTCATTCTGACTGAAGCACATGATAATGTTATAAAACAGTATGTTTCATTCTGACTGAAGCACATGATAATGTTATAAAACAGTATGTTTCATTCTGACTGAAGCTCATGATAATGTTATGTGATGTGAGAAATGCACTAAAGCCACTGGAGAAAAACTAACTATTCAGATCCTCCCCCTCCCCCTAAGATGGCAAAGTGAAGCTCAGCCTGTGATAACGGCCCTATTTACATAACAAAGTTGGCCGTTCACAGGTGATTTCGTTTGTTAGCTAAAATCCTTGGGGTCATTTGACACCGTGGAGGGGATGATAGGTATAAGTGCCAAATGACACCTCCATGCGAGTGCTAGTGTTAAAGCTGCTTTCAATATCTTTTCAAATCTGTTTTCCTTTTCTCCATAGCATGTCTGTAACAAAAGTTCTCATAATCTGAAGTCGGCGTATTTACATGGTTTTATGAAACAGAATTCTGAGAAAAACAGGTTTAAAGATCGACATTCCAAACATAATCATCACAGTCACATATAACATGTAAATTTTGAATTACTCTGTTATGGCACACTTGTTTTAGTCACTATGTTGTAGAAGATTAAAAAGATGTTACTTTGGCACCAATTAAACACACAACACTCATGAATTAGTCGAAAATCAAGAATGTATTGATTCTTTCAATATTCAATGGATTGAATTTTGACCTCCTCTTCTTTTTCTTTCTCTTTATAATTTACTGAAAATTAGATATGTATTAGACATTGCCAGTATTATTCTATCAAATCACGCAGTCTAAATATCCACAACCACCAAGCATTTTTAATGCAAGGAGAAACTTAGGTAACTTTAAACACAAATAAAACAAATGGACCTGTCCGACTCGAGTGTCTATGCTTCGTGTGTCTCTGGTTCTGTCCAGGTGTCTATGATCCGCGTGTCTCGCGTGTCTCCGCCTGTCTGGGTTCTGTCTGCGTATGTGTAAATGTAAATGTAAATGTCTGTCTGTGGTTCTGTTCGCGTGTCTATGGTCCGCGCTCGTGAGCAGAGAGAGACGTGAGCAGAGAGAGACGTGAGCAGAGAGAGAGAGACGCGAGCAGAGAGAGAGAGCAGAGAGAGACGTGAGCAGAGAGAGAGACGCGAGCAGAGAGAGACGTGAGCAGAGAGAGAGAGACGCGAGCAGAGAGAGACGTGAGCAGAGAGAGAGAGCAGAGAGAGACGTGAGCAGAGAGAGAGAGACGCGAGCAGAGAGAGAGAGCAGAGAGAGACGTGAGCAGAGAGAGAGAGACGCGAGCAGAGAGAGACGTGAGCAGAGAGAGAGAGACGCGAGCAGAGAGAGACGTGAGCAGAGAGAGACGTGAGCAGAGAGAGAGAGCAGAGAGAGACGTGAGCAGAGAGAGAGAGACGTGAGCAGAGAGAGACGTGAGCAGAGAGAGAGAGGTGTGAGCAGAGAGAGACGTGAGCAGAGAGAGACGTGAGCAGAGAGAGAGAGAGCGTGAGCAGAGAGAGAGAGAGAGAGAGAGAGCAGAGAGAGAGCATGAGCAGAGAGAGAGAGACGCGAGCAGCAGAGAGCGAGAGCAGAGAGAGACGTGAGCAGAGAGAGAGAGACGACGCGAGCAGAGAGAGACGTGAGCAGAGAGAGAGAGACGTGAGCAGAGAGAGACGTGAGCAGAGAGAGAGAGACGTGAGCAGAGAGAGACGTGAGCAGAGAGAGAGAGGCGTGAGCAGAGAGAGAGGTGAGCAGAGAGAGACGTGAGCAGAGAGAGAGAGACGCGAGCAGAGAGAGAGAGAGCAGAGAGAGACGTGAGCAGAGAGAGAGAGACGCGAGCAGAGAGAGAGAGCAGAGAGAGAGAGACGTGAGCAGAAAGAGAGAGACGTGAGCAGAGAGAGAGAGGCGTGTGAGCAGAGAGAGAGAGAGAGACGCGAGCAGAGAGAGAGAGAGGTAGCAGAGAGAGAGAGAGAGCGAGCAGAGAGAGAGAGACGCGAGCAGAGAGAGAGAGACGCGAGCAGAGAGAGAGAGAGACGCGAGCAGAGAGAGAGAGATGCGAGCAGAGAGAGAGAGATGCGAGCAGAGAGAGAGAGAGATGCGAGCAGAGAGAGAGAGATGCGAGCAGAGAGAGAGAGAGATGCGAGCAGAGAGAGAGAGGCGTGAGCAGAGAGAGAGGTGAGCAGAGAGAGAGAGAGCGAGCAGAGAGAGAGAGATGCGAGCAGAGAGAGAGATGCGAGCAGAGAGAGAGAGACGTGAGCAGAGAGAGAGGGACACGAGCAGAGAGAGAGACGTGAGCAGAGAGAGAGACGTGAGCAGAGAGAGAGGGACACGAGCAGAGAGAGAGACGTGAGCAGAGAGAGACGTGAGCAGAGAGAGAGAGACGTGAGCAGAGAGAGAGAGAGACGCGAGCAGAGAGAGACGTGAGCAGAGAGAGAGAGGCGTGAGCAGAGAGAGAGAGGTGAGCAGAGAGAGACGTGAGCAGAGAGAGAGAGACGCGAGCAGAGAGAGAGAGCAGAGAGAGACGTGAGCAGAGAGAGAGAGACGCGAGCAGAGAGAGAGAGCAGAGAGAGAGACGTGAGCAGAGAGAGAGACGTGAGCAGAAAGAGAGAGACGTGAGCAGAGAGAGAGAGGCGTGAGCAGAGAGAGAGAGAGGTGAGCAGAGAGAGAGAGAGAGACGCGAGCAGAGAGAGAGAGAGAGGAGAGCAGAGAGAGAGAGACGAGAGCAGAGAGAGAGAGACGCGAGCAGAGAGAGAGAGACGCGAGCAGAGAGAGAGAGATGCGAGCAGAGAGAGAGAGATGCGAGCAGAGAGAGAGAGATGCGAGCAGAGAGAGAGAGAGATGCGAGCAGAGAGAGAGAGATGCGAGCAGAGAGAGAGAGATGCGAGCAGAGAGAGAGAGGCGTGAGCAGAGAGAGAGGTGAGCAGAGAGAGAGAGAGATGCGAGCAGAGAGAGAGAGATGCGAGCAGAGAGAGAGAGGCGAGCAGAGAGAGAGAGACGTGAGCAGAGAGAGAGGGACACGAGCAGAGAGAGAGACGTGAGCAGAGAGAGAGACGTGAGCAGAGAGAGAGGGACACGAGCAGAGAGAGAGACGTGAGCAGAGAGAGACGTGAGCAGAGAGAGAGAGACGTGAGCAGAGAGAGAGAGAGACGCGAGCAGAGAGAGACGTGAGCAGAGAGAGAGAGGCGTGAGCAGAGAGAGAGAGGTGAGCAGAGAGAGACGTGAGCAGAGAGAGAGAGACGCGAGCAGAGAGAGAGAGCAGAGAGAGACGTGAGCAGAGAGAGAGAGACGCGAGCAGAGAGAGAGAGCAGAGAGAGACGTGAGCAGAGAGAGAGACGTGAGCAGAAAGAGAGAGACGTGAGCAGAGAGAGAGAGAGCGTGAGCAGAGAGAGAGAGAGGTGAGCAGAGAGAGAGAGAGAGACGCGAGCAGAGAGAGAGAGAGAGTGAGCAGAGAGAGAGAGAGAGCAGAGAGAGAGAGCGAGAGAGAGAGAGACGGAGAGAGAGAGAGACGCGAGCAGAGAGAGAGAGACGCGAGCAGAGAGAGAGAGACGCGAGCAGAGAGAGAGAGACGCGAGCAGAGAGAGAGAGAGAGCGAGCAGAGAGAGAGAGAGAGAGCGAGAGAGAGAGAGAGAGAGAGCAGAGAGAGAGAGAGATGCGAGCAGAGAGAGAGAGAGAGCGAGCAGAGAGAGAGAGATGCGAGCAGAGAGAGAGAGATGCGAGCAGAGAGAGAGAGGCGTGAGCAGAGAGAGAGAGTGAGCAGAGAGAGAGAGATGCGAGCAGAGAGAGAGAGAGAGCGAGCAGAGAGAGAGATGCGAGCAGAGAGAGAGAGACGTGAGCAGAGAGAGAGGGACACGAGCAGAGAGAGAGACGAGCAGAGAGAGAGACGTGAGCAGAGAGAGAGGGACACGAGCAGAGAGAGAGACGTGAGCAGAGAGAGACGTGAGCAGAGAGAGAGAGAGCGTGAGCAGAGAGAGAGAGAGACGCGAGCAGAGAGAGACGTGAGCAGAGAGAGAGAGCGTGAGCAGAGAGAGAGAGGTGAGCAGAGAGAGACGTGAGCAGAGAGAGAGAGACGCGAGCAGAGAGAGAGAGCAGAGAGAGACGTGAGCAGAGAGAGAGAGACGCGAGCAGAGAGAGAGAGAGCAGAGAGAGACGTGAGCAGAGAGAGAGACGTGAGCAGAAAGAGAGAGACGTGAGCAGAGAGAGAGAGGCGTGAGCAGAGAGAGAGAGAGGTGAGCAGAGAGAGAGAGAGAGAGAGGAGAGAGAGAGAGAGAGAGGAGCAGAGAGAGAGGACGCAGCAGAGAGAGAGAGACGAGAGAAGAGAGAGAGAGAGAGCGAGCAGAGAGAGAGAGATGCGAGCAGAGAGAGAGAGAGATGCGAGCAGAGAGAGAGAGAGAGAGAGAGAGAGAGAGAGATGCGAGCAGAGAGAGAGAGATGCGAGCAGAGAGAGAGAGATGCGAGCAGAGAGAGAGAGATGCGAGCAGAGAGAGAGAGACGTGAGCAGAGAGAGAGAGGACACGAGCAGAGAGAGAGAGAGTGAGCAGAGAGAGAGACGTGAGCAGAGAGAGAGAGACGTGAGCAGAGAGAGAGGGACACGAGCAGAGAGAGAGACGCGAGCAGAGAGAGAGAGACGTGAGTCCGCGTGTCTATGGTCCGCGCTCGGAGCCCAGACGGCAGTGCGTTCACTGAGCTGTCAGAGCGGGGGTCACAGCAGCTGCTCTCGGGGCCAGAGCGGAGGATGTAACGTAACGTTCGGTTTATCAAAACATATCACAATATTTAACGTATAACACTAGTGAATTTCACCTAGATTTTTTCAGACATTAAAGACAAGATGTTATATAATAATTGTTTAATGAAAAAACAATTTTGCCACAAGCAACCAAAAGATGTGCCTCAGACAAGAATCGAACCTGGGTTCTCCAGGTCCCTGTATTTATAAGACACTGCAACCATTGACCAGAGTGCATCGCAAATGACTGATGTGCTTCAAGTGAAAAGACTGTATCTGGAGATCCTGATGTCCAACTGGAGAGACCAGATCCATGGCTTGGACCTACTGATGTCCAGATGCATTCTCTCTATGCCTGACCTGATGACGACTGAGGACTACCCTCAGAGGACCTGAGATCTGAGGACTGAGAGAGAAAAACTGGGGGAGTGATGTTTATATTTTTGAAAATCATACATTGATGAGTGCTAAATGAGACATATACTCATGATTCTTTCTTTTGTTTTTGTTTGTTCCTATATTCTGAGCATCTGATGATGTATTGGACACAGGGCATTTCAGAACAAGCACCAGCCAATGAAAAAAGTCAGAATGCCGCTGCTATTGCTACACCACAACTGTGACCAAATGCAATATTACTTGTTAAGTATTCAGACATCAGACAGAACAAAAACTTAGACTTTTTTAGTCTGGTAGACTGAGCAACAGTTAAAATGTTTTAAAATGATAAAGTATTAGTATTGTAGCGTTTTTAGTAGTAGTAGAAAAAGTTAGAATTGTCCTTCCTTTGTTGTTCATAAACATTTCCACATAAGTGTTAGATTAGAAATATGCCTTGACTCAAGCTGCAAACCACGCTTTGGAGCACACTAGTGTAGAAATAGAAATACAGTGGATAAATGCATCAACCATAGAAAGCTTTCCAAAATAGAGATTATTTCTAGCCAGTGCTAATATCAATGGTAAGGGACCATTTCACAAACATTTACTTCAGAAGTATATATAAGTTAATTACAGTTTATGTACAGTTTTAGTGATACTGCCAAATTCACTTGTGTTCAAACATGAGTGAATGTTGACAATGCAAACGTTCTTATGAGTGTAGCCTAGGATTAATTCTAGATCAATGAGATAGATTACAACCAACAGGATTCAAAAGCATTTTGATGTATTCTGGGTATAGCCCACTGTCCAATTCATCAGAACAGATTAGAGGGAATCAAACACCATTGTAGACCCCAACCCCAAAACTGCTAAAATCGAGTAGCCTTGTAAGGATAATATAATTGATTAATGATTGTTACATTCATCCCATAATGCCTGACAATAATATCTTTAGTAATAAAAAGTTAATAAATCACTGACCCACTATAGAAGTGTAAATGTTGACCATTGCCTTACTGTGTTCACATTTTTATTCAGAGAATGAGAGTAGAATGGAGCAAAATCCCACTGATAATAAGCACTAATTATGAGAGTATAATACCACAGAGAGATTTATTAGAATAAAATTTATGTTTAAGAATATCGGGCTCAATAGAAGCAAATATGCAAACATATTTGTAACCCCCCATAGATCCCCGAAGCAACCGAGTTTTAAAACTATAGTGAATAGTAAAAGTAATGTAACCAGTCTAAGATTAAAAAGTGAAATATAATACAGTGAAATACGTGAAGTGTAGTGTAAACAAAATAGCATTAGATAAAAAGTGTATAGGAGTAATAAAAGTGGTGAAATTAGCTTTAATTTGAGACTCAAGCACGTTTTTGTCTGTGTTTTGACTAGAATCTGCTGAGTTCTTGTGTGTCCAATAGTGTTGGTTTGTTTTTATTTTGATTTGTTTATGTTTTTGTTTATTTATTTACTTATTTTTGATTTGTTTGTTTTATTTGTTTTGTTTTTTCCAGGATAGAGGATAAAATCACTGATAATTGGATTGATTATTATGAGTTTAATGCATACATTTTCTTTGTTTTTAATAATTTTTGAAAGTTTTTTTTTAGGAATTTTTTTTTTTTCTTCTTTTCCACTTCCTTGATTGTTCGATTTGAGTGATCACATGTGATTATGTGATCAATGGGCGGGGCTTGTCTCTTTTGCCTGTAGCTTCCCAAAATGGATGTCAGCGAAGGAGTTGCTTTATCTGATAAATAAAGCCAGACAACGTCGTCAAAGGGCGAATCGACGACGTGTCTGGATTCATCAGATAGTCCGTAGACGGTTGGAGTTTGGTGAGTTTCACCATTTGCTCCGGGAGCTGCGCTCGGATGAGGGTCGCTTTCAGCGGTACTTTCGTCTCTCCCTGGCCCAGTTTGACGACCTACTGACCCGCATTGGCGCTAGGATCTCCTACCAGGACACCAACTACAGGCGCTCTATACCAGCTGAAGAGCGCCTGTCCATCTGTCTGCGGTTAGTGTTTTTTTACCCCATTCGGAATTCCTAAATACTTACAAAGTGTGTCATTTTTCAATCACAATCCACAATGTAATTGCTCAGAAAACAGTATTATGCAACAATATGGTGTCTATGATTACTGTCTATGATGTTTACTGTCTACTAGTTTAACGTATTTTATGCTACACAAGTTTTGTCACGTGATTTTTATGAATGTAATTGTGATAAATATGTTCATATCATTTTGTAATTGCAGGTTTCTTGCCACTGGGGACTCATACAGGACCATTGCGGGGAGCTTCAGAGCGGGCATATCCACCGTCTCCATGCTCATCCCAGATGTGGTGGCAGCCATCTGGGACTGCCTCGTGGAGGAGTTCATGGCTGTGCCTGGAGCAGAGGAGTGGAGGTCCATAGCGCAGGACTTTGAGTTCCGATGGAACTTCCCTCTGTGCTGTGGGGCCATTGATGGGAAGCATGTGGCTGTGAAGGCACCCCCCAACTCTGGGTCCATGTTTTTTAATTATAAGGGGCACCATTCCCTTGTGCTCCTGGCTGTAGTGGATGCCCAGTACAGGTTCAGGGTGATTGATGTGGGAGGGTACGGCAGATCCAGCGATGGAGGCATCGTGTCCAACTCTGCCTTTGGTGAGGCTCTGCGCGAGGGCACACTCGACCTGCCTCCTGACCAGTGCATACCTGGAGCTGACCACAGAGGACCCCAGCCCCATGTGTTCGTGGCAGATGAGGCCTTTTCACTGCGCTGCAATTTAATGCGCCCTGCCCATCTCCAGGATGAGGATGAGGATGGCTGGAGATGGGCAGGTTCCTGCACCGAGGGGAGCTGCTGCCGGTGAAGAACCACTTCCAGGCGTGCAGCGGATGGCCGCCTGGAAGCCAGCAGTGGACATAAGGAAAGTGTTCATGGCCCACTTCAGTGAGGAGGGAGCACTGCCGTGGCAGCCCACAGAGTAGTCATGTCCACCACAAGACTGACCCACATCTGGCCATAGTCCAAACCCATATTGATTTGCACTATTCTATTCACCTGTATACCTTCTGTTTCTAGGTAATGACTGCCAGACTCCACTGCGACTCCACTCCAACTTCAGGTTAATCATATGCACATTCAAGCTTTTCCATAATTACAAGGTTGTTAAAACAGTAAAAGGTGAAATGAATAAAAAATACTGTCAACTACTGTATCGCTCTTTAAGTGTTTGTTATTCCATCTTCTATAAAACCCAGTCAGCTCTTATAAAAGTAAATGTACAAATATAGAATAGCATTTTCTGTCAATATTATATGAAAGGTAGTAATGGTTGGCTTGAAGTAGAACACATGAGGTTTGAAAAATATTTTCTTTATAAAAAAAGTAACAAACAATGAAAAATAAATGAAATGTACATATAAACAAATGAAAAGGAGCTTGCTTGGAGGAGGTGCGGTGGAAGAGGAAAGGGACACATGTCTGTTTCCTCCCCTGCAAAAGGTGTCACCTTAGGTAAAAAAAAACTGTACTGGCCAATGGTTCCAAATTAAGCAGAACGGTGCTGCTTTCATATAAAAGTTGGTACATTTTGAAGTTCACAAATTCTTTTGACTCTGGTGCCACCCTTTGCAGGAGAGGAAAGAGAGAGAGCAGGAACTGATGGTCTTCTGTGTAGTGGGGCGGTGCGGCTGCTTTGGTCCGTAGAGTCTCCAGCAGCTCCCGCTCCCACTCTGAAGGCCCACCAAGGAAGAGGGCTCGGAAGAGGCCCACGTCCGTAGAGCCGCCAACAAAGAACACAGGGCAATCACAGTGTTAAAAAGTGGAACATGTATTTCAAAAAAGCAAAATGAAGAGAGCAAATAATATCTGTATTAAAGCCAGAGTGTGTAGACATAGTTAAACACATGTAAAACACTTTTAAGTTGTGTGTTTGTTACAATTAACTTGAACATTGCAGTTATCAATGAAATTACTCACACATGCACAAATTTCGACAGTTACAAACTAATATCTCTGAAGTGTATTTCGCAATGAAATTTGAAATTGGCTGTAAAAAAGTAATACTCTATTGTCTGCATTAAACAGGATAGCTGCCATCTTGTGGCAACCATTGCATGTATTTGTTCAGTACTTTTATAGCATAAGGTATTTCAGTAGTATGTTTTTATCAAAGAAAGAGGGAAGATGTGTTGTATCAGACCAAAGCTTCTTTCCACCTGTAGTGCCTTGACATCTTGTCGTTTCTCTGTAAATTTGTCGTCTACACTGATGTAACAGCCCTTGGGTAATTTTGGCATATTATGCAGTAACATTTTGTTTATATGAACAGTCCTGTAATAAGAATAAAAATAAAACAATGATTAAAAAAAGCCACACCTGTAGGTGCAGAAGCAGGGGAAGGTCCAGCCCTCACAGAAGAAGAACCGGCTGAGGAAGCAGCAGCAGCAGCAGCAGCAGCAGCAGCAGCTCAGGCAGCTCAGGCCAAGATGTCTCACCTTGTGTGGTGGTGGCAGTGTCTGTGCCAGAAGAAAACAAGAAATACAATTATTTCATATCATGTGTACATTGCGCTTATGACATTTATATGTACATAATAATGTACATTATTATGTACATTTAAATGATTTGTTCATATAAAAGGGAAAAGTGAAATTTAACACAACACATGATCAAGATCTATCCTGGTTTGAAAATAGCCAATGCCTATTTTCACCTGGCCATGATGTTAAGAAATCATTAAAAGAAATGCATACACAGAAAGCAATATAAATGTAAAAGTCAGCAAAATGTGGGTAATAGAAAGGAAAGAAATGTATTTTTTCCAACTGTTCGAGGTCTCCGTTTGCTGCATGACACCGACCTTCAGCACCTCATATGTGTCCCTCAGATTCTTCCACCGCTTTTTGCAAACTTCCACTGAATAAACACATCAACTCGTAATCAGGAAAGTAGTAGTTTTTTTCGCGGGGAAATATTTACAACATTGAAAAGTTAAAATAACTTACCCGAGACACCAACCACCTCGCTAACCCTCCTCCAAGCAAGCTCCTTTTTATTTCGGTCCCGGTAGCTGTGGTCCGCAGTGTTATATAGCTCAGAATGAGCACCGACCTGAGCAATTGACGTGTTCTCCATAGCTGTCATCTACCAGTGTTTTTCCGGTAGTGAAATGCGTCACTACGTCACTGGAGGAGAAAGCTCCTGATTGGTCGGCACACGCGAATTCTCCCAAAAAGTTCAACATTGTTCAACTCTAGCGGCGGCCGCGTTGGAAGCACGAATCGCGCAAACGCGCGTCAAAACGCTTGACATCTCAAAACACGCCGCGCGAATCGCGCGAAACGCTCGAATTCGCGCCGCTCTGGCCGCGCGAATCGCGCCGCGTGATCTCTCGCCGCTCCTTGGCGCGCGTCCCCCATGTTGTGTCAATGTAGACCCGCCGCTTTGGCCGCAGAAATCGCGTTTGGTCTGAACGCACCATAAGGCTCTGGAACTTCATGAAAACTGAACAAAGAATTCTGAACATCTGCGCTGAGTTACTAATTTATATACTGAACCTATATCCATAGTCAGATCCTCTGCAGATGTGTCCCATAATGTGCAATTCATGATAATAGCTTCTTCCCGGTTTGCCGCGATCGCTTTTTTTGTGCATAAAAACACTATTATTTTCATTAAAACGTTAGCAAATAATTCTGAAAACCTCTATGCATGTGTATTAATAATGAATATGTATAATGTGTTCTCTGATTAACATTTAAAAGTGTTTTTTTCTGACAAACTCGAGACAAATCACTTTAAAATAATGACAGAGGTCTGTAATTTTCATCATAGGTACACTTCAACTGTGAGAGACAGAATGTGAAAAATAAATCCAAGAATTCACATTGTGGGGTTTTTAAAGAATTTATTTGTAAATTATGGTGGGAAATAAATATTTGGTCACTTCTAACAAGAAGATCTCTGGCTCTCACAGACCTGTAACTTCTTCTTTAAGAAGCTCTTCTGTCTTTTATACAGATCTGTATAAAAGACACCTGTCCACAGCCTCAAACAGTCAAACTCCAAACTCCACTATGGCCAAGACCAAAGAGCTGTCGAAGGACACCAGGAAAAGAATTGTAGACCTGCACCGGACTGGGAAGAGTGAACCTACAATAGGCAAGCAGCTTGGTGTGAACACACTTATCAGAAAATGGAAGACATACAAGACCACTGATAATCTCCCTCAATCTGGGGCTCCACGCAAGATCTCATCCCATGGGGTCAAAATGATCATGAGAACGGTGATCAAAAATCCCAGAACCACACGGGGGGACCTGGTGAATGACCTGCAGAGAGCTGGGACCAAAGTAACAACATCAGTAACACACTACGACGACAGGGAATCAAATCCTGCAGTGCCAGACCTGTCCCCCTGCTGAAGCCAGTGCATGTCCAGGCCCGTCTAAAGTTTGCCAGAGAGCACATGGATGATACAGCAGAGGATTGGGAGAATGTCATGTCATCAGATGAAACCAAAGTAGAACTTTTTGGTATAAACTCAACTCGTTGTGTTTGGAGGAAGAAGAATACAGAGTTTCATCCCAAGAACACCATACCTACTGTGAAGCATCTGCTAAAGGGACAGGACGACTGATCCGTGTTAAGGAAAGAATGAATGGGGCCATGTATCGTGAGATTTTGAAAGGTGGCTGGGTCTTCCAGCATAACAATGATCCCAAACACACCGCCCGGGCAACGAAGGAGTGGCTCCGTAAGAAGCATTTGAAAGTCCTGGAGTGGCCTAGCCAGTCTCCAGACCTCGACCCCATTGAAAATCTGTGGAGGAAGTTGAAAGTCTGTGTTGCTCGGCGACAGCCCCAAAACATCACTGCTCTTGAGAAGATCTGCATGGAGGAATGGGCCAAAATACCAGCTACCGTGTGTGCAAACCTGGTAAAGACCTATAGCAATCGTTTGACCTCTGTTTTCGCCAACAAAGGTTATATTACAAAGTATTGAGTTTATTTTTTTTTATTGACCAAATACTTATTTTCCACCATAATTTACAAATACATTCTTTAAAAATCCTACAATGTGAATTCCTGGATTTTTTTTCACATTCTGTCTCTCACAGTTGAAGTGTACCTATGATGAAAATTACAGACCTCAGTCATTATTTTAAGTGGGAGAACTTGCACAATTGGTGGCTGACTAAATACTTTTTTTCCCCGCTGTATATGAAGATTTGGAACAGACAAAAGTGATTTTCATCATATCGTGTTCTTGCTTAAGAAAACGCAGTTTTACTCAAATTGAACAAAATAGCGTTTTGGAACCAAACTCTTCATATATAATGAGATTAATCTCAAAATATTTTTGACCCTGGAGGAGTTCCAGCGCGGACCAGCGTTGAGACCAATGCAGACCCGAGGAGAGACCATAGACTGGAGAGACCAGCACGCAGAAACCGGACCAAGTATGGAGCTTTTATTGTTTCAATAATATTTGTGTGAGTGTAAACAGATTTGTGTGTGCGTAAAAAGATGTGTGCGTTTGTAACCAGATTTGTGTGTGCGTAATGTAGTGGAAAATTACAATTAATCATATTAATAACATAAGATGGTAGAAACTCAACACAGAGACACTGATGCCAGTCCACGGATAAGAAACCAGGAGTGTGGAGGAGGCTCAGAAATTAGATAACTCTCCCTCCTTTCACCCTTCCCAAGTCTGGGAAAACTGAAGACTGGGGCTTTGTTCTGGGCAGAAGAGTTTAGCGAGCCTCCTCGGAGATCTGGCTGAGCTCTTCTCCACAACTTGGATTCACTTTATGCAATTATCATGTATGTATGTCATTACTTTATTAAATCACACAAAGACACTTGTTTGCCTCGGATCATTCTAAATTTGGCCATAACACTAACCAGATTAGTGTGCGCGTAAAAATATTTGTGCGTGCGTAACCAGATTTGTGTGTGTGTAAAAAAATCTGTGCGTGCGTATCCAGATTTGTGTGTGTGTAGAAACAATATTTGAGTGTGTGTAAATAGATTTGTATGTGCGTAACAAGATTTGTGTGTGCGTAATTGGTAGTTACCTAGTGTAACTTAAGTTCTACAAATGGTGCGTAGCCACTTAGGCTTTGCTGTGGGTATACTCAAGAAGCCCGAGCTTCCCGCCAGAGAGAAATCAACGCTAAATAAATCGCTAAATAAACGCTAAAAAAATCCACTAAATATGACTGAGCAAAGGAACAGGACGAAGCCCAAGAAGCGGCTTGGCAGACGTCCTCCACCGAGGTCCCCCAGAGCAGAGCTGTGGAGGCCGCGACTCCTCGTGTGGAGTGCGCCCTGAACCCTACCGGGGAACCAATTCCTGGGCCTGGTATGCCAACCGAATCGCCCGGGAGACCCAGTGCGCCAGCCTTTGAGGCGTCAATGGAGCGCACCTGTTCTTAGGGCCTGTGCACCAGGGACGTGCGGTGAGGTTTGTGATTGGGGAGGCACTGACTTTAAAAGTCAGATTTACAATCATTATTCAAATAAAATAGCATTTAATCACCAATGCAATGACATCCACAAACTTTATATACTGTAAAGATAAGAGAACCAGCTTCTTTTAATAATCTCACAACAAATCTAGCTGCTGACTCTGCTCCGCATCAAACAACATCTTTAAGGAAGCGCAGGTGCGAGAGACGCGAGGAGAGAGAGACGCGAGGAGAGAGGAGCAGAGAGAGACAGAGAGGAGCAGAGAGACGGAGACGCGAGGAGCAGAGAGAGACGGAGACGCGAGGAGAGAGAGACGCGAGGAACATAAACAATAATTTAAACAAGTTGCAGAACTCTTGAGCAGTGTTTGAATCAGTGTTTTTCGGAAAAGCACTACTTTGCCGGTATCTGTCAATGTTCAACATAAAACACAGATTAACAAACTCCTCCCCCGCAGCCGGACTAACCTCGTAAGTCCAGTGGTGGTCTCCCAGTCTATATTAATTCTTTCTTTGTTTGAAAGTCCAATTGAGAAAAAAAATCTTCATTCAAATCATCCATTTTCCAGCAAAAGAAATAGCATTTTGGGCTGATTGTTTGTTAGCAACTCTGGTATGAACTTTATGCTCACTATCACCCCTAGCGGTGAGGCACAGATACCGCCTGCCTCACGCCAAGCTTTTTCCTTGTGTGTTCATCTACGATCAAAAGACTTAAACTAAATATAAATTGTACACACATACGTGCAATACACTACTAAACACTAAGAGGAGTTTAAAAAATGTTTTTAAAGCAGGATATTTGAAACAAACGGTGATATATCAACTGCACGAGCTGAGTGCACTCAGACACACACACACACACTGTGAGGGAGCGGTCTGGGGTGAGGCACGCAGGAGCGCTGCCTCACCTCGTCTCTTTGAATAGGAATAACGGGATTTCGGCGATTTTGACTTCAGAAATGATCAAAACTGATGGGAACCGTGCCGAATATACATTAAAAGCATAGGACAGTGGATATAAATTATATATTTAAACTAAAATAATTATTAGTTTCCAATAATGGCAGGTGAGGCTCTGCCTCCCCTGCCTCCCCTGACTGCACGTCCCTGCTGTGCACACAAACAGCTGATCAGACCGTCTGAAAGAAGCTGTAACGGCCAGGTAGGATTTCAACATCCTGCCGCTCGTCCTCCTCCGAGGCGTGAGGCGGCGAGTGAAAGGGTTGGATCCTGATGACCCTTGACCTAAAGGCCGAAGTAACGACCTTAGGCAGAAAGGCTGGATTTGCCCAAAGCTCCACCACATCATCCTCCGCACCAAACGCCAGACATTCCGGGCAAATGGAGAGTGCGCATAGTTCACCTGCCCTCTTGGTTGAAACCAGAGCCAGCAAGAGGGCGGTCTTGAGAGCCACACACTCAAGGCTGGCCTGAGCCACAGGCTCAAAGGGAGGTCCCGATAACTCCCTCAAGACCACCTTGAGGTCCCAGAGCGGAGGCGTTCTCCGAAGAACGTGCCTCTTCCTCTGGGCCCCCCGAAGGAAACGTTTGACCAGCGGATAGGAACGGGCCGAAAAGGTCCCGAACCCACCCCTTCTCCAGCAGTTCCTGTAGGAACCCCAGTACCCCCTCCAGAGGGCAGGACATGGGGTCCCAAGACCGCGCCGCGCACCAGTTGCTGAAAATTTTCCACCTACAGCCGTAGACTCTGACAATGGAAGGGGCCCTCACACCCTGAATAGTCTCCACCACCGACTGGGGGAGACCCAGACCTACGAGATTCCGCCTCTCAGCCTCCAGACCCACAGTCTGTGGCCCAGCACTGGGGGCGAGTGAAGCGTCCCTCCTCCCTGGACCAGAGCTCCGGGCTCGTCCGGGAGAGGCCAAGGTTCCCTCACCGCCATGCCCCTCAGGAACGGAAACCAGCGGGCATGCGGGCTGTCCGGGGCGATGAGAATCACTTCCTGACCCTCCTGCTCGATTCTCCTCAGAAGAACTGGCAAGAGGCGAGTCGGGGGAAACGCATAAAGGAGGACTCTTGGCCACGGATAATGTGCCAGGGCATCCACCCCCAGGGATGGATTGTCCGTGGGCCGTAGCGCGAACCAGAGTGGGCACAGCGCGTTGTCTGCACTGGCGAGCAGGTCGACCCCGGCCGACCGAACCACTGCCATACCTGCGCCGCTATCTGCGTGGCCAGGCCCCACTCCTCCCTGAGTGGGCCTCCCCTGGACATTAGATCCGCCCCTGTGTTCCTGTCTCCGGGAACGTGGTGGGCCCTGAGAGACAGCAGATTCACATCCGCCCAGAGCAGAATGCTGGCTGCCAGGCGATGGAGACCGGGGGACCTCGTGTCCCCCTGCCTGTTCATGTAGGCCACGACGGTGGTGTTGTCCGAACGCATCATCACGTGCCTCCTCTGCAGCAGCGGAGCAAAGTGCAGCAGCACCCTGCACACAGCCTCCATCTCCAGTAGGTTGATGGGCGGAAATGGGTCTGTCCAGAGCCCTCCCACGGAGCTCTGACCCTGAACCCCTCCCCACCCCTCGAGAGAGGAGTGTGACACGGTGCCTATCAGGGGAACCCCGTCCCTCATCTGACTCGGGGTGAGCCAGAACCTGATGTCTGATCTCACCCTGGGGGGAACTAGCATCGTCGCTGCGTCCCAGGAGGGGTGAAATCTGAGACCTGAGAACCACCTCTTATATCCTCTCATGTGGAGAAGACCCAAACGTACCGCCGCCATCATCCCCAGGAGTGATCTGAGACGTCGAGCAGACATCCTGGGGGCGGTCAGCGCTGTGGTGGTGAGATGCTCTCCTGTCTGTCCACGGATAGAGCAGCTCCAAACTCCACCGAGTCCAGTATGCAAAAGAAAAAATGGAGAAGGAGGCACTCTGAAAACTGTGTTCTTTTTAATGACCGACGCGTTTCGACCAGAGTCTTCGTCAGGGCAGTGAGTGTCACAGCTGACACTGTGCTGATTTTAAGGCGTCATACACCACGTGACCATGCGATATGTACAACATCCATCATCCATTTTCTACCCTTTAATCCATTTCTGGGTCAGGGGGGTGGCAGTCAGAGATGCCACCCAAGTCTCATAGCACCAGCCCCTCACTGATCCTCTGCAGGTGGTGAGTCCACAGGAGGACGGCTGCTCTCTGAGTGTGAGCATAGCCTTGGTCTTTCAGTGGGGGCTTTGGGCAAAGTCGGGTTAAGTGTCTTGCCCAAGGACACAACGACAGCAGTCATCAGTGGGAGTCGGTGGAGAAGGTGCAGAGGTGGGAATTGAACCCACGACCTTCAGGCCTGAAGGCCAATGCTCTACCAACTGCGCTACTGTCGCCCCTCATATAAATGAAAATAAAATAAAATAAATAAAGCAAGTGATAAAACAGAGCAACAAAATAAGTCAGAAGTGTGTGTATAAATGACAACATGCCCTCCTAACCCAGGTAGACAAAAGACATAACTGTTATGGATAGGTGAGATAGTGATCAAACATACAGGCAAAGGCGACATGGCTTGAAACAATTATAATTTCACTTCAAATCAAACGAAAAAAATCCAGTGCTGTAGAGTCTCTGGTATTGTGGGTATGACGCCTTAAAATCAGCACAGTGTCAGCTGTGACACTCACTGCCCTGATGAAGACTCTGGTCAAAACGCGTCGGTCATTAAAAAGAACACAGTTTTCAGAGTGCCTCCTTCTCCATTTTATCTTTTGCATACCAGTCTCCAACCCTTGAGTCGGATGAGCACTTGTGAGTGTTTTTACTTTTGTTTGATCCAGTGCAGCACTCCTGCAACCCCTTCACTCAACTACATGTCAAAGGACTTGGGTTTGTCCTTTGTGGGAGTCGCTCCGTTCCACTTCTAGCATAGAACGTTATCTGGACATTTGTGCAGAATATGTCACAAACGACGGGCAACACTTTGTTCTTCACACACGAACAAGGAACAGAAATTATCCTACAAGACTCTTTGTTTGACAACACCCCTCCAGACCTACCGGGGGCGCAGTCGATCCAGTCAATCCTTCATGACTACCAAAAGTCATTAGAAAAAAAGAAGCGACTGGAACTCCACGCCATAACACTTTCGGATTACTGGAGAGAAAAAATGATCCCTCGAGGCTTATGCATCAAAAAGTTCCCTACACTGGGTAAGGACGACTCAGAATTTCGAGGCAAATGGGAGGCCGTGCTTAACAAATGCTCCCTTGATTTAATGCTGCTGCTCATAGATGAGCTCAAGAAACAACGAGCGGAGGCACGTGACTATATCCAGGCGATCCAACAACAACACACCGAACTGTTGTCCCCAGAAAATGATGAACTAAGAGACACCATGAATAAACTGAAAACTGATTTGGAGACCCTTACCAAATCAATAACGAAAAACAAAAGGGACAAATTTCAACGTGACAGACTGGACTACTCGCAGGGCACTATCTACCAATGGCCTCAAACACGAGCATTCTCAAGGAGGAGACGTACCCGCACAGTCTCTTTCAGCCTGCCAAGCAGCACATAAGTCAGCGAAGATGATGAGCTACTACCTTCAACTTCCGAGACTCCTTTTTTAGACAGGACACGCTCAAGAGGAAGATAAAAACCCGTTGGGGCAGACCGCGGAAGACGCCCGGACGATTACGAACTCCGCCCTCGCCGTCCGCACCGGACCCCAACTTACAGACAGTGATCAACATATCAGGTACCCCCCTCCCTCTGGATGCCATAAACGTCCTAGCCAAAGGCCTTTCGTATGCCCCCACACACAACACCAACCTCTTTCAAACAAAAGTAGATTTATTCAAATTCCACCGCAATTTACATTTAAGAGCTTGGTACAATAATATAACAACTGAGATTTCCACCATTTCTTATACCCCATTCAAGCCGAAATCCACATTTTTACCTGTCAACAACAACTCATGCTTGAGCGCATTCATTAAGAAGACAGACCATGACGTTGAAAAACTTTTTATCTCCAACAGGAAGAAGCAAGCCCCCAACCTGAGTCGTGGTGAACAACAGGCACTCCATCCATCCATCCATTTTCTACCCTTTAATCCACATGTGTCAAAGTCAAGGCCCGCGGGCCAAATCCGGCCCGCGAATGAATTATCTATGGCCCCCGGGACATTGCCTGCCATTGAGGCAATGTATTGACCCCTTAAGCTCGCTAGCCCCCGCCGGCGGTAGCAAACGAGGAAAAAAATACATCTGCTGGCAATAGCAGATGTATTTTGAACTTCATAAGCCACAAGCTATATATCATTTTAAAGCTTATTTTCTCAACTATATTTATATGTAAGTGTAAACGATATCAGACTTTGCATTAAAAAGATATAACGCATAATATGGGCACAAAATAAATCACGTCTGTATTTGTTTTTTACCTTTCGTCTTCTGCTGCTCCAACAAATTAGACTTTCCCCATCCTTGCTTAGTCGCTTTCTCTCCGTAACTGTTCATTGAAGAAGAACATCCACTTGTATTTCCCAAAGTATAATCCATTCTGCAGATTTAATCAAAAAACGCCCCGAAAAGAGGTCCAGACTGCTCTTTTACATTTCACCAAGTTTTTTTTTTTTTTTTTACTATTTTCATGTTCTCAGATGTCTATTACATCTAATATGTACAGTATGAGGATTGGCTTTAGAGAATATTTTATCGAGCCAACAGGTGTCACTGCTCTCACTGACTTGCCTATTTTTTCATTTAGGAGAGCACCAACCTTGAGAGATCGCCTGGTCCGGAGCCACCTCACCGCTCCTAAAAAAGAAACTTGGCTCGCAAAGAGGACGGGAATGCATAGGTGCGGCCGCTGCAACCACTGCGATAACGTCATAAGAACTAATACATTTATGGATGTTTACACACAAAAAGTCTTCAAGTGCAGGAGTTTCGCAAACTGTAACACTACCTACGTTATCTACAGACTTGAATGTGAATGCGGCTGCTTCGACATTGGACACACAAAGAGAAAGTTCAGAGAGAGACTGGCTGAACACAAATACGCCATAAGGACAAATAATGACTTATACCCCATGGCGAGACATTACAATTCAGTGGGTCACAGTACACCTTTCTGGACTTTCTGGATCCATGCCCTAAGAGCGACCCGTTATCCTGAACTAAATGAGGAGATGGACCTCTTGCCATTCCTATAATCTCCCCACAATACCAGAGACTCTACAGCACTGGATTTTTTTCGTTCTATTTGAAGTGAAATTATAATTGTTTCAAGCCATGTCGCCTTTGCCTGTATGTTTGATCACTATCTCACCTATCCATAACAGTTATGTCTTTTGTCTACCTGTTTTGGGTTAGGAGGGCATGTTGTCATTTATACACACACTTCTGACTTATTTTGTTGCTCTGTTTTATCACTTGCTTTATTTATCTTATTTTATTTTCATTTATATGTTGTACATATTGCATGGTCACGTGGTGTATGACGCCTTAAAATCAGCACAGTATCAGCTGTGACACTCACTGCCCTGACGAAGACTCTGGTCGAAACGCGTCGGTCATTAAAAAGAAAAGCACAGTTTTCAGAGTGCCTCCTTCTCCATTTTTTCTTTTGCATACCAGTCTCCAACCCTTGAGTCGGATGAGCACCTGTGAGTGTTTTTACTTTTGTTTGATCCAGTGCAGCACTCCTGCAACCCCTTCACTCAACTCCACCGAGTCCAGTTGCAGACTGAGATAGAGCGCGCGCTGGGCAGGCTGTAACCTGCTCTTCTCTCTGTTCGCCACAAAGCCCAGCTGCTGTATGTGGAACAGAACTTCTTTGGACTGGGCCAGAATTAATCAATCGTCTATGTAGGTTAAAATTCTGACCCCCGCGCGTCTGAGCGGCAGCAGAGCCGCCCCCACGCATTTCGAGAATGCGTGGAGCCAGTGCGTACCCGAACGGGAGGCGGCAGTATTTGTAGCACCTCTCTCCCACAAGTAGGCGTTTGTCAGATCGATGGTAGATATCCAGTCTCCGGGCCTCACACATTCCAGCAGCTGCTTCATAGTGAGCATGCGGAACGGCCGCCTGGAGATGCACTGGTTGAGAGCGCGCAGATCCAGAATAGGGCGCATCCCCCTTGACTTCTTGGGAACCAAGAAGTATGGGGAGTACAGCCCCCTTTGAGCGTCCTGCGGGTCGACCTGGACCGCAGCGCCTCTTCTTAGCAGGGAGACTACCTCCTCTTGGAGAGCCTCCTCTGTCCCATGTCGCCTGGAGCTCGCTGCTCGAACGCCCTGGAACGGCGGTGGTCTCCCCGCGAACTGCAGAGCATAGCCTCTGCGCAACGTCTTGTCCAAACACGCGTCTGAGAGGACGTGAGAGGTGGCACCTGACCCTAAAGCCCCCCCACTCTCCTGGTGCCATCAAAGGGGAGGGGGGGGGGGGTTCCCTAAAGGGCCGAGGGTCTCTCCCACCATCGTCCCGTATATAGCAGCCTGCCTCTTTGCTCTGCTGTGCGAGACAGAGGTGTCCCTACTCTCTGTCTCGCTCATAGCAGCGAGTCCCAATGCTGTGCTGTGTGGGACGATCGGACCCTGCTCCGTTGCCCTGGTAACAACAGCCTGCCTCTTACGCTTCAGACCCATACCAAATGGGGAAGTGTGAGAAATAGCGGAGCTAGAGGTAGAGGTCATAGGCCTCCCCTTAGTGAGACCCTCGCGTTTCAAAACTCCCTGGAGAGGTGAAGCGCTAGATCTGCTGGTACCTAGAGCGGTGCTCTGAGACTGGCACTGCAAACCACCCTCTGTGAAGTGTTCCTGGACTTTAGGTAAGACCACACTGCCCTCTACCTGTGATGGCATGTTGTGCAAGAGAACAGATGACTGAGAAACTGGATAAGCGTAATCTTTTCTTTTATTGAAAAAATATTTCCCCCCGCGCTTTCCTCCACCGAAGGGAGGGCGACGCTGGGAGGTCTGGTCTCGTGGGCCTCCGGAGGTCCACTCCTGGCCCCTGGACCTCGCTGGAGCAGGGCGAGCCGGGCGTGTAGCGGTCTGGGGGAGGGCAGAGCGACGTAAGGGGGACCAGTCCCTCTCTCTCTGTCTCTCTTTCTCTGCTCCCAAAATGGCCAGATGAGGAGCCAGTCTCGCGGAGTCCTTTGCCGCTCCGTCGAGTCTCTCCACCAGGCCATGCATATCTGGACCAAAGAGGGACTCCGTGGATATCGGGAGGTCCAGGAGTTGCCTCTTCTTCGCCTCCCTGACATCAGCTAGCCCTACCCAGAGATGATGGGCACCGACCTGCGCGGCCGCAATTGTACGACCACCGTCAATGGCGGGCGCCTGGATCATCCGGAGGGTCGCCGCCGTGGCGGCCCTGGCTCTGGTGAGGTCCTCGCCACTGAGCGCCTGGCCAGCAACGAGTGACCTGTCCAGGGCGGCGGTGATGAGCGCTATATTGCTCGCCAACGCAACAACCTGTGCTGCGTTGGCGTAGCACCGATCCAGCGCCGACATGGACACCCTGTCCTTGTGTGTCCACCGACACACCGGTGTCCACCGACATGGACACCCTGTCCTTGTCGGTGGGGAGGGGCGGCTTGCTGCCCGACCACAGGGAGGACTTGGGGAGAAGCGCCAGCCTCACCGTGTCCTCGACCTCAGGTACGCCTCTGGACCAGGACCAGTCCTCGACTTCGCAGTAGGGACCGTACCCCAGGGCAGGTCTCCTGGCTGCGAGCGGCTTGGACCAGTTGCGTGTGGAGTAGTGGAAGTCTGGCTCCATATGCGGACACAGCTAACTCAACCTTGAATTCCTCCTCCTGGGAGGAACCCGGGTGAACCACAGCGGAGTTAGCATAAGCTAAGCCGCGTTCTCTCTCCTCCCTGGGGAGAGAGAGGCTCGCTTCGCAGCCAGCGTCGTTCCCCTGGTAGTGGGAGACGCCCAGGCAGAGGAAGCACAGGCTGTGCCGGTCCTTGCGGGAGAGCTTCGTCCTGCAGCCGGAGGGCGACGGGGTCTTCGGACAAGACAGGGAAGGAGACGACATCTTCAGCTTCTTCTTAACGGTGAGTAGACTTCTCTCAATGGCGCCAGAGTGGAAAAATGGCAGGTGCGGGCTGTAGAGGGCTATTTATAGATGGGACTGGCACGTGATTGGAGCATTGATTTCTCTCTGGCGGAAAGCTCGGGCTTCTTGAGTATACCCACAGCGAAGCCTGAGTGGCGTTAGCACCATGCTGTAGAACTAGATGTGTGTGTGTGTGTAAACAGTCTTTATTTTTACACACATCTTTTGACGCAGTCCTGCCTTGGCAGATTCACAAGTGTAACTTGTACAGTGTGTGTGTGTACCCAGATTTGTGTGTTTGTAATTTGACATTTGTATCCGTAACAGAACAATCTGTATGTAAATAACCACATTGTAAAAAGAGAAGAACGGATAAAAGCCTAAGTGCTACTTACAGGCTCTCGTTTTACACACAAAACTTTTGACACACTTAAGGCGCCAGGAGTGTGTCAAAAGAATTTCGTAAGTGTAATGTGGTTGTTCTAGCACTATACCAGCAGATGATGCTGTTGTAGCTGGTTATTACACGCAAGCAAACCAAAACCTACCGACGAGATACACTGCCTCAGCTGTTTATGATGTTTTTTTTTTAAATTCAAAATCCTGTCATTCACACGACTGGATCCATAATATTATCTGGATAGGGTATTACCAGCTTGGATCTGAAGGACCCACGTGGTCGTGGGATTCTTGCGGTACTGCAGACTAAACAAGACTACATCCAGAACTTAATGTAAACAAAAACAGCTCGACCTCAGCTGAAAGAGAACCTACAGCTTTCATATTGGTCGTATTTTGTGGGGATTTTAGTGTCCCTTGTCATCCTGAACTTTTTTCTCCTTAAATCCTTCGGTTTTCTTTAAATCTACACTTTAGTGCAACAAACCCTGCTCGTTTGGCCCCCGCTCTATGATTATTGTGTGTCTGTGTGTGTGTGTGTGTGTATGTGTATATGGGCAAATCTGGTAACACACACACAGATTTTTTTTACGCACACACAATCTGGTTACACACGTCAAATCTTTATACCCACACACAAATCTGGTTATGTACACACAGATTCAGATTCAGTTTATTTTGCCATTTGCAGTAAAAAAACCCACATTGGAATACATTAGCAAAAGTCTCCAGTGTGCACAGACAAATACAGACATAAAACAACATTAAAAGACAAAAATAAAACAGTAAACAAATGCCACTGTGAAATCAATCGACTAAAACAGTTCAAAACAAGTGCAAATCATTAAAGTGCTCTGTTCACACTGATAACAGCTTGTGGATAAAAACTGTTAGCGTAACGAGATGTCCTGCATCTCAGAGAGCGATATCTTCTGACAGAGGGAAGAAGCTGGAACATGGCTTTCCCAGGGTGGCCAGAAATCTGGTTATAAACGCACAAATCTTTTTAAGCATGCACAAATATTATTTAAAAAAGCTATACCCAATTTTTTTTCTAAGTAGTTCATAAAAATGCTTTTTACTACATACAAGTTGTATCATAATACATAATTTAATTTAAAACTTGAGGTCATTGATTCAGCTGTGTATGAAATGTATGCCGTGAAACGTGCTGAGTAGAGTCTTAGCGGGACGCTCGTTCTACGTCATGGTGCTACGTCCCTTAGGACTTCGCTAGTGGGATATCACTCGTGACCCCCAGGTCACACGCCAGAGAGATCAAAATAATTTGCTCCAATCACCAGCCACCTTTCTCTATAAATGCCCCTGCACAAGGCCGCACCCCCTCTTTCACTCTGGCGCCGATTGAGATCTACCGTTCAATTTTACCAGAGAAAAAGATGTCTTCTGATGCTCGTCCGAGTTCCCCTTCGCCATCCGGCGTCGGACGTCGTCGTTGCTCGACTTGTCGGGTCAAGCTCCAGCGCAAGGACCAGCACTCCAGCTGCTTCGTGTGCCTGGGTTCGGGCCATGCGGCGTTGAGCGCCACCTGCGCCTCGTGTCTCGCTCTCCCCAAGGAGGAGAGTGAACGCAGGCGCGCGTTCTTCGCCGCTACAGCGCCCCGTCCGGACTCCTCTCAGGACGAGGAGTCTGTGATTGACTGGGCCCCTCTCGACCTTCCACCCGTGCCCGCGGAGTGGGGTGACTGCGAGGACGCAGAGGTTTCGGAGGTCGGCTCTCTCCTCACGCTGGACGAGGTGGTGTCCAACCCGGAGCCGGACCGCTTCCCGCTGGACCACATGACTGGGCTCTACTCCACGGCGGCGGCCATCATGGATGCCCCCCTGCCACCGCAACCGAACCAGAGGGTGGAGGACTTCACCTCTGGTTACGCCACCACTCGAGGGAGGAGGAGGACGCACCCCACGTTGTGCCCGCGGATGGACCCGATCGTCCCTTACGCGACACGTGAGTGGCCAAAGCCCCTAGCGGCCAAGAGGCCCGCTTTGTGGTACGGCATGTACTGCAACGTGCAGGACTGGTCCTGGACCGGCGGGGTCCCGGACATCGAGGATTCGGTTCGAGTGGCCCTGCACCCCTCCGCATCCGTGTGGCCCGGCACCAGACCTCTCCTTCCCTCCGAGCGGGACAGGATGTCTTTGGCTATGCACGACAGATGTTACGCCAAAGCGGCACAGGTCGTCGTTGTGGCGAACAACATGGCCTTCATCACCGGGGCCCTGGATAGGTCGCTCTCTTCTGGCCAGGCGCTCAGTGGAGACACCTTATCTCAGGCGAGGACCACTTCAGCGGCGATCCTGCGCATGTGCCAGGCGCTAGCTGTCGATGGCGGCCGCACCATGGCAGCAGCACAAGTCGGGGCCAGGCACCTCTGGCTGGGGCTGGCGAACATCAGGGAGGCGGAGAAGAGGCAGCTGCTGGACCTGCCCATCTCCCAGACGTCGCTCTTCGGTCCGGAGATGCAGACCCTGATGACTAGGCTGGACACCGCAACTAAGGACTCTGCTAGCCTAGCCCAGCATTTAGCAACGAGGCGCGAGGCCCGCCCTCCAGCGCCGAGACAGAGGCAGGGAGCGCTCGCCCGGCAGGCGCCCCGGGCCATATCCACGCTCCGTGGCTCATCGTCCCCCAGCGACGAGGCCCCCAGGTCCAGAAAGACACACGGGAGGCTCGCGGGACCAACGTACCCACCGCCGACCTCCCTATGGCAGAGGAGGTCGGGGCGGTAAGAATTCGTTCAATAAAAGCCGACCGGCATTTCATCAGTACTCGCTGTCTGAGTCTCATTTGGGGGTATGTAACATGTCAAATGATCTGAAATCTGTTTGTGGTACTTTTCGAGCACATAACGTGGCGCCGCTAGGCCTGCAGCCCCCAGAGAAGGGCGTGCAGCGCGCTACGCGGGCCACGAGCTCCGATTCACGGGTTCATGCTAGGCCCTCCCAGAGAGGCAGGCGGAGGGATCAGAGGTGGTTCTCGCGCCTCAGGCTTCACCCCTCCCGGGACGGGGGGAGGCTGATCTGGGTTCCCCAAGTGGCAGCTTCGGACATCAGGTTCTGGCTCACTCCGGGTCTATTGCGGGACGGAGTGACTCTAGCCTGCGCCGTGTCTCACGTGGAGGTGTTCACGGACGCGTCGCTCGAAGGATGGGGCGGGGTCCTCGGCCAGAGCTCTGTAGGAGGCTGCTGGTCGGACTCAACCCGTCACATCAACCTGCTGGAGATGGAGGCAGTACACAGAGTACTGCTGCACTTTGCTCCTCAGCTGCAGGGGAGACACGTGATGGTTCGCTCAGACAACACCACAGTGGTCTCCTATCTGAACAGGCAGGGGGGCACCAGGTCCCCCGCTCTCCATCGCATGGCGACAGTGACGCTGCTGTGGGCGGCGCTTCACCTCCTGTCTCTCAGGGCGCGCCACATCCCGGGGGTCCGGAACGTGGGGGCCGACAGGATGTCCAGGGGGGGCCCGCTCCAGGACGAGTGGGGCCTGGCCCCGCGGGTAGCTGCGGAGATCTGGCGGAGGTTCGGCGTCCAGTGGTCGACCTTTTTGCCAGTGCAGAGAACGCACAGTGCCCGTCCTGGTTCGCCTTAAGGGCCGCGGACGAGCCGCCCTTAGGCGTGGACGCTCTGGCTCATTACCCCTGGCCAGGCGGCCTGCTGTACGCTTTCCCACCGGTGCGTCTCCTGCCGGTCCTGCTGCGAAGGATCGAACAGGAGAGGAGGTCGGTGATCCTGGTGGCTCCGGACAGTCCGCATGCCCGGTGGTTCCCCTTCCTGAGGGGCATGGCGGTGATGGAGCCCTGGGCCCTCCCGGACAAGCCGGGGGCTCTAGTCCAGGGGGGAGGAGCCCTGTTTTCACGCCCGATAATCGGCCGCAGGCTCCGGGTTTGGAGGCTGAGAGGCGGAGCCTCGTAGACCTGGGTCTTCCCCCTGCGGTGGTGGAGACCATTCAGGGAGCGAGGGCGCCGTCCACTGTGAGGGCCACGAGGTGGAGGCTATTCAGTGTCTGGTGCGATTCCCGTTCCTGGGATCCCAGGTGTTGCCCGCTGGAGGGGGTCCTGGGATTCCTACAGGAGCTCTTCGACAAGGGGAGGGCTGTCGCTACCTTGGCGGTGTTCGCGGCAGCCATTACTTCGGGTCACGACGGATTCGGGGGGTTCACAGCCCGTTCTCATCCGTTGGTTAAATGTTTTCTGCGGGGGGCGCGCAGGAGGAGGCCCCCGCTCCAGAGAACGCCTCCGATTTGGGACCTCAGGGTGGTCCTTAGGGGGCTGTCGGGTCCGCCTTTTGAACCGGCGGCGGAGGCGAGTCCCGAGTGTATCGCCTTTAAGACGGCCCTCTTGCTGGCGTTGGCGTCTGCTAAGAGGGCGGGCAATTTGTGTGCGCTCTCCGTCCATGCGTCTTGCCTGTCCTTTGGAGAGGACGACGGCATGGTGGAATTGTGGCCCAATCCGGCTTTTCTCCCCAAGGTCATCACGTCGGCCTTTAGGTCGAGAGTCATCAGGATTAGGGCTTTCCATCCGCCGCCGCATGCCTCCCCCGAGGAGGAGCGGCAGCACCTTCTGTGTCCTGTCAGAATGCTGAGGCATTACCTGGCCATGACGTCGTCATTCAGGTTGGGTGGTCAGCTGTTTGTGTGTCTGGGCCCCAAGAACAGGGGCGCCCCGCTGTCGGCTCAGCGGCTGGCGCATTGGGTCGCCACGGCTGTGCGGCGGGCGTATCAATCGCAGGGTCTGGCCCCCCCGGTGGGTTTCAGGTCGCATTCCACGCGTGGGATGGCGGCCTCTACGGCCCTTCTCAGGGGGGCGTCGGTCGAGGACGTCTGCCGTGCGGCTTCTTGGGCGTCGTCCTCCTCTTTCGTCCGGTCTTATCTTTCGGATGTGTCGGACCGGTCGGTGGCCCATTCCGTGCTGAGTGCAGCGGACTGAGTTAGACCGTTGGGTCCCTCCCCTGAGGGGGCCTTCGGTTTATTTCCGCCCTGGTGCAGGATCTCTTGGAAGAGGCATCCTACAGGTGCGGTACATTTTTGTGTGTTTGGTCGGTCTGGTAGTCCACGTCAGGAGCTCTTGGGAGAGGCGTCCTGTGACTACGGATGACCTACGGCTTGTGTTACGTGGGGGTATCCTTGGTAGGAGTGGCCCCGTAACACGCTTGTTTCTTCTGCCCTGAGTCCTCTCACGTTGTGAGGGTCTTGCTCGGGCGGAGCTCCAATCACCCTTCGCTGGCCTGCTGGGAGTACATTTTCCTACGGCCTCCGCGTTGTGTCCCACTAGCGAAGTCCTAAGGGACGTAAGCACCATGACGTAGAATTAATAGTTACTTAATGTAACTTAAGTTCTACGAATAGGTGCGTAGTCCCTTAGCTACGAGCCCATCAGGCCAGCCCGGCTTGGCAGAGTTCAAGAGGGGGTGCGGCCTTGTGCAGGGGCATTTATAGAGGAAGGTGGCTGGTGATCGGAGCAAATTATTTTGATCTCTCTGGCGTGTGACCTGGGGGTCACGAGTGATATCCCACTAGCGAAGTCCTAAGGGACTACGCACCTATTCGTAGAACTTAAGTTACATTAAGTAACTATTAATTCTCCTCCACTCACAGAACGAGCAGCGAACAGCCTGCGTCCTCTAGCCTCTACAGCGCTGCTTAACACCAGGGCTTCAACTTCAAAATTTGAATATAATTCTAGAATCAAAAAAATATATATATTCGAAAAAATATTAGACAGCCCTTATAATTCGAAATGTATTTAATGACTGCAAATAAAATGGTTAGCTCCCAAAGGTTTCACCGGGACGTGCTAGGCAGTTAACAGCTAAGCTAGCTAGCTGTTTCATGGTAACTTCCGGGTTTTTCGCGATCGCTTTTTTTACTTTAAAACAGTATTTTTGTCATGTAAACGTTGACAGCAAATTCTGAAATCGTCCGTGCATGTGTTTTAAGGATGTATATGTACTGTATACTGTATTGTCTGATTAACGTTTAATGGTGTCGATTGATTGATATGTATTTGTTTATTGAGCGTGGCTAGCTCCGCTAGCTTCTCTACGCAGACAAGTGTGCAGAGAAACTGCACAGTGTAGTGACAGGCGCTGATAGCTTATTGTACTTGCGTAATGTAATGGCAGTATTTTACACACCTGAATTACAAACAGATTGCATTGGGGCTGCGGTCATTATTGGTTTGAGAGTTCTGTTATCAAGAAAAAATGATCGGAAGAATTGCATTCAAGTCAATGGAGTGTTCTACTGCTGCTGTGAGGAGCTGTATAGTGAATTATAATTAAATATTAGAATATCTTCTAATGTTTAAATTAATACATTTGGACGCGAAACTAGCGGTATTCTTTTACTTATATATTGTGTTAGCAGTGCATTGCTTTTGTACCATTTCATCAGTGATTGTTGTACAGCTTACAAGAAGTTGCGCTAATGCTAATGTTAGCATACATATTAGATCGCAAATAAAAGTGGCTCCGTGTTATGAGAGCGCAGAGGAAATGAGAAGCCATTAAACGAGTTAGGGGGCGGTGCTAAACATTCAAACATTGCAGAAACGGGTATAGCGCCTTTAAACAATAATAGCTCCAAAACCGAGGAGAGACCATAGACTGGAGAGACCAGCGCGGACCCGTAATAGATACATGGGAGAGACCGGCATGGACCCGTATAGATCCATGGGACAGACCAGTGCGCACCTTGCCTGGGTGTTCCACACCTTAGTACGAATTTCATTTCATACTAAGGTCTGGATTTGCTCCATCGAGCTCCGTGAACAGGTGGGAGGGGTTAACTTCTTTTGCAGATTGAAACGATTGGATCTGAGTTTACCGTGACGTATGTAATGTGCCCGAGTGAGTTGTTAGCATTAGCATTTAACCTAGCCATCTCCTTTGCTGCTAACGGAGCCCGTGGGGAGTAGCGCCACAATCTTGACCAGCGATTACATTTGCTAAATATTCCTCTTGCTCCTGCTTCAATTTCTTGATAGAACCAGACCGGATTACTTTACTATCGCATTCTTCACTACTGCCAAACTACAACCTGCCCGTTCAGTGCAAACTCTTGACGTCACCGGCACCGACCTACAGCGCGATTGTATTCGCTAACACAAGGACCAGACCCAGACGCTACATGCAGTGAAATGATGATTGAGCGGAGTGTACGGATGGCTATGGCCAGGCTAGTGCGGACCCCACAACCTCCTGCAGCAGCAGTATACTGTATGTGCCATTGTTTTGTGGCCTGTGGATAAAGAAATGCCCCCATAAATAGGATGGGGTCAGTAATAGTAGCAATGCAAGACTCAGTGGACACTCAGTGGTGAAAAGAGGTCACCGTCTTACTCACTTCAGTTCATATGACTCTGAGCAGCTAAATAATCGGAATATATAGTTGCCACCACAATCAATAAACGCATTTTTATTCATAGAATCCATAAGTGTGTGTATTGTTCTGATATTCCGTTTATTTCCTGAGATATGAATTAATAAAGTTGACGAACATGAGGCCGAGTGGGAAACAGATAGTCTGGCCTTGGGAAAAAAATCAGTCGGGATATCCTCGGCATTCCGCGGGGGTTAATTCTACGTCATGGTGCTACGTCCCTTAGGACTTCGCTAGTGGGATATCACTCGTGACCCCCAGGTCACACGCCAGAGAGATCAAAATAATTTGCTCCAATCACCAGCCACCCTCCTCTATAAATGCCCCTGCACAAGGCCGCACCCCCTCTTTCACTCTGGCGCCGTTTGAGATCTACCACAGTACTTACTTCATTCTGAGATGTCTTCCTTGTTTGTCCAAGTTCCCTTCGCCCTCCGGCGTCGGACGTCGTCGCTGGATCCAGACGGTGGAGGACTTCACCTCTGTGGGTGCCACCACTCGAAGGAGGAGGATGCAACCCACGTTGTGCCCGTGGATGGACCCGTTCGTCCATTACGCGACACGTGAGTGGCCTAAGCCCCTAGCAGCCAAGAGGCCTGCTCTGGGGTACGACATGTACTGCAGCGGGCAGGACCGGTCCTGGACCGGTGATCGAGGATTCAGTCCGCATGGCCCTGCAGCCCTCCGCATCCGTGTGGCCCGGCACCAGACCTCTCCTTCCTTCCGAGCGGGACAGGATGTCTTGGCGATGCTGGATAGATATTATGCCAATGCGGCACAGGTCGTCACATTGGCTAACAACATGACTTTCATCACGGGGGCCCTGGATAGGTCGCTCTCCTCTGGCCAGGCGCTCAGTGGAGACCTCCTGTCACAGGCGAGGACCACCTCGGCGGCGATCCTGCGCATGTGCCAGACGCTAGCCGTGGATGGTGGCCCGGACACCGAGGATTCAGTCTGCAGGGCCCTGCAGCCCTCCGCATCCGTGTGGCCCGGCACCAGACCTCTCCTTCCCTCCGAGCGGGACAGGATGTCTTGGCGAGCTGGATAGATGTTATGCCATTGCAGCACAGGTCCTCGCATTGACTAACTACATGGCATTCATCACGGGGGCCCTGGATATGTCGCGCTCTCTTCTGGACAGGCGCTCAGTGGAGACCTCCTGTCACAGGCGAGGACCACCTCGGCGGCGACTCTGCGCATGTGCCAGACGCTAGCTGTGGATGGTGGCCGCTCCATGGCAGCAGCCCAAGTCGGGGCCAGGCACCTTTGGCTTGGGCTGACTAATATCAGGGAGGCGGAGAGGAGGCAGCTGCTGGACCTGCCCATCTCTCAGATGTCCCTCTTCGGCCCGGACATGCAGGCCTTGGTGGCGAGACTGGAGTCTGCAGCTAAAGACTCGGCTAGGCTAGCCCCGCACCTAGCACCGAGGCGCGAGGCCCACCAGCCATTACGGAGCCGGGACAGAGGCAGAGAGCGTTGGCCCGGGAGGCATCCTGACCCGTATCCGCGCTCTGTTGTCCATCGTCCCCCCTCGACGAGGCCCCCGGGTTCAGACAGACCCATGGGTGGCTCGCGGGAGCAACGCACCCACCACCAACCTCCCTATGGCAGAGGAGGTCGGGGTGGAAAGTTTTCCTTCAATAAAGGCCGACCGGCATTTCATCATTACTTGTTTCTGAGTCTCATTTGGCGGTATGTAACATGTCAAATAATGTGAATTCTGATTGTGTTACTTCCCGGGCACGTAACGTTGCTTCGCTAGGCCTGCAGCCCCAGAGCAGGGTGTGCAGTGCGCTACGCGAGCTACGAGCTCCGGTTTCTCTGATCCATATTATGCCCTCCCAGAGAGAGGTCAGGCGGAGGGATCTGGTGAGTAATGATGTGTGTGCTTCGGCCGGACGCGTGTTAGCATCTCTGAGCTACAAGGCTAACACGGGGTTTCCCACTCCAGGGGCTCGCCCGCCCCTCCATGAGGCAAGAGCCAGGGGGGGGCACAGCAGCCGAGTCACGTGGGATGAGCAGACCCGTACTTATGACGTCGGGCCTGCAGGACACGTGACCGCCCACGGCGCTCACGGTGTGACGCAGGGGGCCCCCCCGGGCCTTTCGTCCACCCCCCCTCCCTGCTAGGAACACCAGGAGAGGGCGGGGCCGTGACGTCTCGTGTTCCAGCTCCCGTTCCGCTCCTCACAGACTTCTACAGCATCTGGAGGGAGCAAAGATGGCTGACATATCTATGGCTGGAGAGAACATTGCGCAGGGGTTACGCACTGCAATTCTCCCAGAAGCCACCACCATTCCGAGGCGTACGGGCAGCACGCTCTCAGGTACGGGGTCATTAGAGGCACTACAAGCGGAGGTCTCCTCTCTGCTGAGTCGAGGCGCAGCAGTAGAGGTAGACCCGCAGGAGGCCACCAGGGGGCTGTACTCCCCTTACTTCTTAGTGCCAAAGAAGTCAGGCGGGGTGCGTCCCATTTTGGATCTGCGCGTGTTGAACGAGTGCATTTCCAAACGGCAGTTTCGGATGCTGCCCACAAAGCAGCTCCTCGAGTGTGTCAGGCAGGGAGATTGGATATCCTCCATAGACCTGACAGATGCGTACTTCCACGTGCCGATAGTGCCGGAACACAGGAGGTTCTGCGCTTCGCAGTGGGAGAGAGGAATTACGAGTACTGTCGTTTTCCCCTTGGGCTACGCACTCGCGCCGTGGAGGCAGCACTGGAGCCGCTCAGACGCGCAGGGGTAAGAATTTAATCTACATAGACGTCGGGTTAATTCTGGCCTCATCCAGGGAAGTGGCCGTGAGTCATACGCACTGGGTCCTATTAATTACTATTTGTGCCCACATAGGCATAACACCTGCGCCTGGCATGGAACAGATTTGTGGAGATTAACATTGGGTTTGGTCCTTACGAAAATTAACAGTTAACCCATACGCTCTCTTAACTTAAGTTATATAAGGAGTCTACGAACTAGGTGCACGTGATCATCCCACTAGCGAAGTCTTTTTGGTCGCTATCTTTCACAGGTCCCCATACAGCGCTGGGCTTTGTGGTTACAGTTAGCACCACGAATAGACGTAGAAGCGAAGGCTGCAAGGACGTAGCACCATGACGTAGAAGGGCTCAGCGCATGATCTATCTCGGTCTGCAGCTAGACTCTGTGACATTCCGTGCTGCATTGTCCGTGGACAGACGGATGAACACTACCCGTCTGCCCAGGGAGGTTCTGGCGGGCCCCAGAGTCCCCGCTCGGCGCCTCAGGTCCCTGCTGGGAATGATGGCGGCGGCTCATGCTGTGGTGCGGCTAGGCCTTCTCCACATGAGGAATTTTCAGAGGTGGTTCTCACGCCTCAGGCTTCACCCCTCCCGGGACGGGGGGAGGCTGATCTGGGTTCCCCAAGTGGCAGCATCGAACATCAGGTTCTGGCTCACTCCGGGTCTTCTACGGGACGGAGTGACTCACGTGGAGATGTTCACGGACGCGTCGCTCGAAGGATGGGGCGGGGTCCTCGGCCAGAGTTCTGTAGGAGGCTGCTGGTCGGACTCAGCCCGTCACATCAACCTGCTGGAGATGGAGGCAGTGCACAGGGTACTGCTGCACTTTGCTCCTCAGCTGCAGGGGAGACACGTGATGGTGCGCTCAGACAACACCACAGTGGTCTCCTATCTGAACAGGCAGGGGGGCACCAGGTCCCCCGCTCTCCATCGCATGGCGACGGTTACGCTGCTGTGGGCGGCGCTTCACCTCCTGTCTCTCAGGGCGCGCCACGTCCCGGGGGTCCGGAACGTGGGGGCCGACAGGATGTCCAGGGGGGGGCCTGGCCCCAGGGGTGGCTGCGGAGATCTGGCGGAGGTTCGGCCGTCCAGTGGTCGACCTGTTCGCCAGTGCAGAGAACGCACAGTGCCCGTCCTGGTTCGCCTCAAGGGCCGCGGACCAGCCGCCCTTAGACGTGGATGCTCTGGCTCATTACCCCTGGCCAGGGGGCCTGCTGTACGCGTTCCCCACCAGTGCGTCTCCTGCCGGTCCTGCTGCGGAGGATCGAACAGGAGAGGAGGTCGGTGATCCTGGTGGCGCCGGACAGTCCGCATGCCCGGTGGTTCCCCTTCCTGAGGGGCATGGCGGTGATGGAGCCCTGGGCCCTCCCGGACGAGCCGGGGGCTCTAGTCCAGGGGGGGAGGAGCCCTGTTTTCACGCCCGATAATCAGCCGCAGGCTCTGGGTTGGAGGCTGAGAGGCGGAACCTCGTAGACCTGGGTCTTCCCCCTGCGGTGGTGGAGACCACTCAGGGGGCGAGGGCGCCGTCCACTGTGAGGGCCTACGCCACGAGGTGGAGGCTCTTTAGCGACTGGTGCGGTTTTCGTTCCTGGGATCCCAGGCGTTGCCCGCTGGAGGGGGACCTGGGATTCCTACAGGAGCTCTTTGACAAGGGGAGGGCTGTCGCCACCTTGGCGGTGTTCGCGGCAGCCATTACTTCGGGTCACGACGGATTCGGGGGGTTCACAGCCCGCTCTCATCCGTTGGTTAACGTTTTCTGCGGGGGGCACGTAGGAGGAGGCCCCCGCTCCAGAGAACGCCCCGGTTTGGGACCTCAGGGTGGTCCTTAGGGGGCTGTCGAGTCCGCCTTTTGAACCGGCGGCGGAGGCGAGTCCCGAGTGTGTCGCTTTAAGACGGCCCTCTTGTTGGCGTTGGCGTTGGCATCTGCTAAGAGGGCGGGCGACTTGTGTGCGCTCTCTGTCCATGCGTCTTGCCTGTCCTTGGAGAGGGCGACGGCATGGTGGTATTGTGGCCCAATCCGGCTTTTCTCCCCAAGGTCATCACGTCGGCCTTAGGTCGAGAGTCATCAGGATTAGGGCTTTCTATCCGCCACCGCATGCCTCCCCCGAGGAGGAGCGGCGGCACCTTCTGTGTCCTGTCAGAATGCTGAGGCATTACCTGGCCATGACGTCGTCATTCAGGTTGGGTGGCCAGCTGTTTGTGTGTCTGGGCCCCAAGAACAGGGGCGCCCCGCTGTCGGCTCAGCGGCTGGCGCACTGGGTTGCCACGGCTGTGCGGCGGGCGTATCAGACGCAGGGTCTGGCCCTCCCGGTGGGCTTCAGGTCGCATTCCACGCGTGGGATGGCGGCCTCTACGGCCCTTCTCAGGGGGGGTGTCGGTCGAGGACGTATGCCGTGCGGCTTCTTGGGCTTCGTCCTCCTCTTTCGTCCGGTCTTATCTTTTGGATGTGTCGGACCGGTTGGTGGCCCATTCCGTGCTGAGTGCAGCGGACTGAGTTAGACCGTTAGGTCCCTCCTCTGAGGGGGCCTTCGGTTTACTTTCCGCCCTGGTTCAGGAGCTCTTGGGAGAGGCATCCTACAGGTGCGGTACATATATGTGTGTTTTGGTCGGTCTGGTAGTCCACGTCAGGAGCCCTTGGGAGAGGCGTCCTGTGACTACGGATGACCTATATCTGTGTTACGTTGGGGTATCCTTGGTAGGAGTGGCCCTGTAACACGCATTGTTTCTTCTGCCCTGAGTCCTCTCACTGTGTGAGGGTCTTGCTCGGGCGGAGCTCCAATCACCCTTCGCTGGCCTGCTGGGAGTACATGTTCCTACGGCCTCCGCGTTGTGTCCCACTAGCGAAGTCCTAAGGGACGTAGCACCATGACGTAGAATTAATAGTTACCTAATGTAACTTAAGTTCTACGAATAGGTGCGTAGTCCCTTAGCTACGAGCCCATCAGGCCAGCCCGGCTTGGCAGAGTTCAAGAGGGGGTGCGGCCTTGTGCAGGGGCATTTATAGAGGAGGGTGGCTGGTGATTGGAGCAAATTATTTTGATCTCTCTGGCGTGTGACCTGGGGGTCACGAGTGATATCCCACTAGCGAAGTCCTAAGGGACTACGCACCTATTCGTAGAACTTAAGTTACATTAGGTAACTATTAATTACGTCGCCGCGACGTGATATTTCCCGGGTAAACAGATTTCTTATTACAACGCATTACGGTGAAAGCGGCATTTCTCCAGCTGTTGTGGTTACGGAGATATGATCTGACGAACTTAAGAGCAAAATACATGGTAAGTAACCGGAATTTTGGGAAACCAACACCACACACATACATCTGATATTATAAGCTTTATAATTATGGTTTATTTGAATCATGTCACGGTTGTTTTGACCCGCGGATCAGTGAATAAAGTTGAATGACCGCCGCGCTCATCACACACTGTGATCTGTTGCTGAAGCGGGAGGCAAGTTCGGGCGAGTCCACTTTTCAGGGGGGGGGAGACACGCGAGTCACGTGGCCCAGACAGACTAATGCCATTGGTTGGACGAATCCATCTTACGTGTTAACAAGAGGGTTTGGGTTAAACCTCGGGTCTGTAACTTCAGTCTAATAAATAACGCATGTTTAAAGTTTGGGTCTGTAATTTTAGTCTAATAAATAACACGTGTTTAAAGCTGGGGTCTGTAACTTTAGTCTCATAAATAACACATGTTTAAAGCTGGGGTCTGTAACTTTAGTCTCATAAATAACACATCTTTAAAGCTCAGGTCTGTAACTTTAGTCTCATAAATAACATGTTTAAAGCTGGGGTCTGTAACTTTAGTCCCATCAATAACACATGTTAAAGCTGGGGTCTGTCACTTTAGTCTCATAAATAACACACATTTAAAGCTGGGGTCTGTAACTTTAGTCCCATCAATTACATGTTTTAAGCTGGGGTCTGTAACTTTAGTCTAATCAATAACACATGTTTTAAGATGTTTTATTCTTTTTTCAGCAGAAAGTTATTCGAGTAAATTCAAGTAGGGGCCCAGCCCAAAACAATTGCAAAATCACCTTGTTTGGTATTTGTCAAAAATGCAGACGCGTCGTCAACTTGTTTAAGGTAAGAATAATTTTGATCTTTAGACTTTAAATCTTTATTTGACTTTATTTGACAAAAATCTGATCTTTTTCTAATCTAATCTATTTTTTTTTTCATTTTCAGCCCATGCAATGGCATCAGTTGTGTAAATCAATTTCTGTATAGATTATTCACAAACATATACGTATAGTGTAAGGTAAGAATGTTTTCTCATCATAGTATCCTAGTTGTATATTTCTCTTGTGAAATAAGTTATAACTTTTTTCCATTTTTCCCCAGTGATATTACTTTGCCATCGAAGAAGAGTATCTTGGAAAATATAGTAGGAAAGCCAATCTTCCACTTCAGTCTCTTCTTAGTGGAAGTTTTACCCGTCTCAGTCCTGAGAATCTGACAAATGGACTTATTCTGGAGCTTAGGCGATATTCCCTGTGCCGTCACTTAAGATGGTCAGATCTGCAGTCCTGGATACTAGGTCTCATTCCTGATGAAGTCCATCATAATTATATTCTCTCCAAAGACTTCAGCAAAAAATTAAACAACAAAGTAACACGTCTTGGTGAAAAAAGGGAAACACTTCGTAAAAAGAAGAAGACTGCAGAGATAGAAAGTCTGGAGGACTCTTTATTTTGTTTCCCACTCCCAGTTTCTGAGCCAGAGGTGATCCATCCCAGCCATCTAACATCTGGTGGTGGCAATGAATCCAATGATTTGTCAACAGAGGAGGACATCAGGATTAGTAATAATACTCAGAGTACAGGTACCACTAATGTAGCTGAGGACCTTCATACTTGCCTGGATCCTGAAAAAAAACAACTAAACTTAGAGCTGTACCATCTACAAAAGGTCATCAAATGTCATGAAAAATTAATTGATCAGAAGAAGTGTGAACTCTCACACCTCGAGGAAAGAATAGGTAATCTCAATATAAGAAACATCAATAAGCGAAGAAAAACTGCTACAAAATCACGTCAAAAACTATTGAGGTGTAAATGGAAGATACGTGAACTTGAAAAAATTATTTCACAAAAGGATGACCTCACGAGGAACATGAATGGTCAAATTACTGGTTTGAAAAAGGAAAAAGTTTCTGAACAAAAGATGAAATCAAAGTATAAAAGGTTGTACATAGCCACTGTAAAGTTGCAAAATGTTGGCGATGATCAAAAGATTAAATCACTGAAAGATGTTGTTACGCAGTTGTCAAGTGAAGTCAGAAGTCTGGAAAATGAACTGTTCATCGCTCAAGAAAAAATTGCTGCAACTGAAAAAAGGACCCCAAATCTGAAGGATTTGGGGTCCAAGTAATCCTGGCCCAGTACTTGGCCAGGAGATACATAGGTGAGCTCCTTACGCAAACACCACATTGGGGAATCAACAAAGATGGAACCACTCGGAGAAAAGAGCAGATCCTTGACACTGCTTTAACATTAGGCTCAGGTAAAATGCTTTCACTTGGATTTACGAAGATAGCAACTGAAGACTCGGACACCATCGTGAGAGTTTTCCAAGACAAAGTTGAGGAAATATCCAATGTTCATTCTCATGGTAACGAGTCAGAGGGTAACCTTGTAAAAGATGTGTTGCCAAAATTGTCATTCCTGATGAGTGACCGTGCATCAAATGAGAAGGCAAGTAACCGGAAGTTGTGTGAATGGCGTGATAGCTTGTTAGAATCTACATCCACTAGCGCTGATAGCCAGGATGTCCATCACTTCTACTGCATGGCACATTGTTTGTTGGGGTTTCAAAGCTACAGCCGCCAAGAACTGCAGTCCCAACAGACAGAGCTTGAAACCAATGATAAGCTAGGTCGTGATGCTAATGGTCAATTCTACAAGTTTGGAAAAACACTTGCAGCAGAACGCATTCTACGTATGACGGCAGATACATTTGGTCCCGCTGGTGACCACTTGGGATTGAAAGATGTCTGGTTAGAGGTGTGCAAAGAAAAACATATTAAGTCCATCATTGAAAACTATCGTGACAACCGGTTTAATGCCTTGTTTGCCACAGCTGCTCAGGTTGTCCATCACCACAGAGACCTTGTTGACCTTTTAGATAAAAAGGTAAAAGGTAGCAAGGAAAAAGCAAACCAAAAGTTAGTGTCAGTCCATCTTGATCTTACTTGTCCAAGGATCATGACTATAGTTCAAGCACTTTCCCTGCTGTACGTCAAGGTGACAGGGCCATTCTATTCTCTCGTAGTTGGAAACAAAGTTTTGTATTTACAACTCTACAAACCACTACAAAAACTTTACTCTTTTCTGAAGAACTGTACTGTTAATCCAGACCCGTTAACTGATGCAGACAAGAATGTGTGTGAGGATCATATGAAGATGGTCCACCCAGAACTGCATTCTACGGTCTTCACACTGATGTATCCTGATCACGAGGAGCTATTCAAAAGTACACTGAGGGCCTTGTGTAAGGCATTTGTCAAAACCTTTGACAACCAGCTGCCTGACTTCCTACCTGGAGGAAAGTATTCCACTGAGCCAACTCCTTCAGAACTTGAGAGAACAAGATTCAGTCGACTAGACCAGGGGTTCCCAAAGTTTTTAGCCCGCGACCCCCATCATAAATGCCCTGCTAACCCGCGACCCCCGCCCCCCCTCCCCCCAACAGCCCTTCCGTCACATGAAATGAGCATGTATTTCCTTGATACGGAGTGACGCTTTCTAGAGACTCACGCCACTACCGAGCTGCACTGTCCAGCCCAAAAAAGGAGGCTTGCATATTTTTACTCATGTAGTGACACAGTGATGGGCTTGGTGGGCTCCCTCCTCAGCAGAAGTGGAGCGCATTTCTTGCGGCTCGCCCTCACTGTTCTCCTACTGTAAAGTGGGCCGGCTTTCCGGAGTCAGCGGTAAAGAGGTCCGCACATTAAAAGCGGGCGGCCGCTTTCTGCTGTTACTTTATGCGGGTTCATCCCCGTGGCTTCTCTTTCCAAAGTTACTGTCAGTAACAGCATACAGCTGCCACCCGCTTTTAATGTGCGGACCACTTTACTTTTGACTCCGAAAAGCCGGGCCTCTTTAACGCGCTGTTCTACCGCTGTCCTCCCTCCGCTGCCCTCTCTCCCTCCTTTGCCCTCTCTCCCTCTCTTCGCACCATCAGCCTGACCCCTGATACAAGTGACTTTTCTCCCCCTCCGGGTTTTTCTGTTGTGGATATTAACCACGTTTCATTTTGAAGCAGGTATTATTTATTTGTAGCCTCCAAACACCTTTAGTTTTAGCAAACAACAGCAGGACACGCTTTGTCGCTGCGCATGATGTGAGCTGTGTTACGTGATGAATTTGATTGACGCTGCAATGACTGGGACAAAATTACTAACGTTATTAAAATATATTATCTCCAAACACAATTTAACAAGTAGTCCTTTTGAATCAAATCAAATGCTAAATAAATATTTAAGGGCTTTATATTTGCTCCAAAAAAAATAATCTTTTTTTGTTGTTTGTGTGGAAATCATCTTGCGACCCCCCCAGGGGTTCCCGCGACCCCCCGGGGGGTCGGGACCCCCACTTTGGGAACCACTGGACTAGACAACTTGTCATGTGAGCGCCATCTTGGAAGTCTTGATGCCAGTCAGCGTAGACGTCCTAATGCCACATTTCACTATCATTCAAGTGTAGAAATGCTTAAACAGAACCGCAAGGACTTGGTGAAGTGGATACTATCCAAACCAATAGCAGAACAGAAACTGTTGTGGGTTCAGGCAAGGCGTAATGGAATTCTCATTCGCGAGAAGCACAAGTCCCAGCAGAATGATGAGGAGTGTAAAAAGTACAATTCCGTTGAGGAAATGGACAGAAGAAAGACACAGAGAGCAGCAAAGAAGGCCCTTAAAAATGCAAAGAAAACAGTGTTGAGAGGTAAAGAGGGAAAACAAAAAAAGCCCAGAAGAAAGCGAAATCGTGCACAAGAAGAATATGAGGAAGCAGCTAAAAGATTAAAAACTGCTGTTGTTCAAGTTGGCAATTTCATAGCAGTAGCTTATAGTGATCCAGATGTGTGGTACATAGGAACTGTTCTTGGTGTCAATACTGATGGCACATCTGATGTTCGATTTCTCCATCCATCAAAAGGAAATCCCTGTGTGTTTAAATGGCCATCAGGCTCAGACAAAACGAGTGTGGACCCAAAGTTCATCTTTCATGACAACGTACCTATTATCCCAGATGCCTCTCTTCGTTCATGGAATTTGGAGAAAGATGTATATGTAGAAATAGATCAATTGTTTCATTTATATGCCAAAACACATTTCTAATCATCATATTCAGATTGCCCCATCAATTACCTTTATTTTGATATATTACATGTATATAGTTTGAGATTTTTTTTTTCCAGATTTCCTGTTGGCAGCCATCTTGGATAAGCTGGCGGCCATATTGGCATTGGGGTCGGCCATATTGTAAAATAAATATCAAATTCAACATCTCTGAATTGTTTCCTTCTTTACTGTGAATTTTCATGTTGATAGTTAGTAAACTAGGGAAGTTACAGCACTTTGAAGATGAATAAAGGCTTGAAATGGCTGAATAGAAGGTTCCACAGTATCCCTTTGTTTTAAACCAAATTACTTTCACTGTAAGCGCCTAAAAGCACTTATCAATATGGTAATAAAATCATAACCACTTATCCGATTTTCATAATTCAAAAACTGTTTTATTCCTCTTGCTGAGCTGTAAATTACTGTCATAAATTAAATCTGATTTGGTAATTTAAAACAAATAATCTTGCATTGCTACTAATAGATGGAATGATTTCCAATGTATTTGATAAAGCGTTGGCAAAATTACCATAAACAATGAAATTAATAAATACATACATCAATATGACGGACATATCACTGTAATTTTGTGTTTTATTGAACTTCACAAAAGAAGTCAAAACCAGCATGCCAACATGTCGGCACTGAATGTGCTTAAGAGTGCTCCTGAGCACTCATAGGATTTTTTCTTACCCAAGAGAAATTCTGGATACAAGAAAAAAATCATGAATTCCACAAACTTCCTTGTAAGTAGGATTTACATACAAATTTGTTCTTAAGAACGGTTCGTGAATGAGGCCCATTGTTCTTAAAATAAACCACAGTCTTAAGTCGCTGCTATATTATTATTTCTCACAGATACAGAATTCTCTATTCGGTTTAAAGTACCCACGCCCCCAGATTATGAGACCTATAACAAGGCATACTTTTAATTAGATTTTAACGCCTTTAATTAGACTGGTGCCCTCTCTTCATTGTAGGTAAATCCTCCTTACTCTAAACTAGGTCTAATAAAAATGTCCTCGTAGAATCACGCATTTGTCTGTGAAAGCACACAGGAAGTTACTGTATTCTACTCAATTTAAGCTATATCATATTGTTAATATATATACCTCCTACAATTACGATTAATTAATTTTTAAGCTGTAATTAAATAAAAAAAAAACTGAAAAGTGGGGCGTGCAATATTATTCGGCCCCTTTACTTTCAGTGCAGCTAACTCACTCCAGAAGTTCAGTGAGGATCTTTGAATGATCCAATGTTGTCCTAAATGACTGATGATGATAAATAGAATGCACCTGTGTGTAATCAAGTCTCCGTATTAATGCACCTGTTCTTTGATAGTCTCAGGGTTCTGTTTAAAACGCAGAGAGAACCATGAAGACAAAGGAACACACCAGGCAGGTTCGAAATACTGTTGTGGAGAAGTTTAAAGCCGGATTTGGATACAAAAAGATTTCCCAAGCTTTAAACATCTCAAGGAGCGCTGTGCAAGCAATTATATTGAAATGGAAGGAGTATCAGACCACTGCAAATCTACAAAGACCCGGCCGTCCCTCCAAACTTTCATCTCAAACAAGGAGAAGACTGATCAGAGATGCAGTCAAGAGGCCCATGATCACTCTGGATGAACTGCAGATAACTACAGCTGAGGTGGGAGAGTCTGTCCATAGGACAACAATCAATCGTGCACTGCACAAATCTGGCATTTATGGAAGAGTGGCAAGAAGAAAGCCATTTCTCAAAGATATCCATAAAAAGTCTTGTTTAAGGTTTGCCACAAGCCACCTGGGAGACACACCAAACATGTGGAAGAAGGTGCTCTGGTCAGATGAAACCAAAATCAAACTTTTTGGCCACAATGCAAAACGATATGTTTCGCGTAAAAGCAACACAGCTCATCACCCTGAACACACCATCCCCACTGTCAAACATGGTGGTGGCAGCATCATGGTTTGGGCCTGCTTTTCTTTAGCAGGGACAGGGAAGATGGCTAAAATTGATGGGAAGATGGATGGAGTCAAATACAGGACCATTCTGGAAGAAAACATGTTGGAGTCTGTAAAAGACCTGAGACTGGGATGGAAATTTATCTTCCAACAGGACAATGATCCAAAACATAAAGCTACAATGGAATGGTTCACAAATAGACGTATCCAGGTGTTAAAATGGCCAAGTCAAAGTCCAGACCTGAATCCAATCGCGAATCTGTGGAAAGAGCTGAAGACTGCTGTTCACAAACGCTCTCCATCCAACCTCACTGAGCTCCAGCTGTTTTGCAAGGAAGAATGGGAAAGAATTCCAGTCTCTCGATGTGCAAAACTGATAGAGACATACCCCAAGCGACTTGCAGCTGTAATTGCAGCAAAAGGTGGCGCTACAAAGTATTAGCGCAAGGGGGCCGAATAATATTGCACGCCCCACTTTTCAGTTTTTTATTTGTTAAAAAGGTTTAAATTATCCAATAAATTTCGTTCCACTTCACGATTGTGTCCCACTTGTTGTTGATTCTTGATTTTATTTTTATTTTTATATCTTTATGTTTGAAGCCTGAAATGTGGCAAAATGGTGAAAGGTTCAAGGGGGCAGAATACTTTCGCAAGGCACTGTAGATTTGTTTTCATTACTGTGATGTAATGATATGTTTTCTATTGATCCATCCATTTTCTTCTTCTTAATCCATTTCTGGGTTAGGGGGGTGGTCCCGGTGATCCAAGATGGCTGTTGAAATGAATGGCTTGTGCTATGTAGCGAATGGGACATTCACAGGGACCGAAAGGGCATTGTGTGGTCCTCCTGGTTCTGCGCAGTGGACGAGCTCCCATGATGCGCTGCGCCAAATACGCGTGTGGCTCTTACGCACATGCACAGCGGGGCTCGGCCGCGCTTTGACCAAACAGCGCTGCTGATCAGAGCAGCGGTAGAGCGGAGCCAAAGCCGGAAGGAAACGAGCAGGGATTGTGGTGTGGATTTAAAGAAAATCGAAGGATTTAAGAAGAAAAAAACTTGACAAGGGACATTAACCCTTTAAGCGCCAGAGGTTTTTTTTCCAAAACGCTCAATTTTGACAACTTCATTTTAAAAGGCTATAACTTAAAAGTGAGAAGAGATAAAGGCTTTCTGTAAATTAGAAAAATATTAAGGATGGTCCAAAGATTATGTAGAGAATAAATCCCCCCATCTAATTTGCATATTATGACGTCATATGGCGTTAGAAATAGTGGATTTTAGAATCATTTCATTTCATTTCATTTTCAACCCCTTTGTCCATTTCTGGGTCAGGAGGGTGGCAATGAGAGCTGCCACCCAACGCTCATAGCACCAGTCCCTCGCTGATCTTCTGCAGGGGGTGAGTCCACAGGAAGATGGCTGCTCCGTCAATTGTGAAACAGCCTTGATCTTTCAGCGGGGGGCCTCAGGCAATGTGGGGTTAAGTGTCTTGCCCAAGGACACAACGACAGCAGTCATCAGTGGGAGCAGTTGGAGTAGGTCCCATGGTGGGAATCGAACTCACGACCTCCAGGCCCAAAGGCCAATGCTCTACCAACTGAGCCACTGTCGCCCCCAATTTTAGAATCTTCATACAATATTTGTATTTTTCTAACTGACAGACATATATTGATCACTAATACTTGAACACACACAGAGCACATACTGTAACATTGTAAATGTTCATGAAAATAGTAAAAAATACAAATCATGCTGCTACTGTGAGCAGTCTGCCCAGACGTGCGCCTCCAGGTGAAGCGCGTCACCTGGACTCTCCTGCTGCAGATGTCTCCCCTGCTCTCTCTCTCATCTCCCCTGATCTCTCTCTTGTCTAACACACACAAGACAAGGCTTTTCCAACACGTTACAGTCCCGGTGATTACATGAGGCTTGAAAATAAATATGTGGGAAGCACTTTTAGCGGAAACTTCAGCGGAGGCTGGAGGTCGCGGCGCGGTGCCCCAACGCGAGTTCCAGGCTTGTTTTCCGCAAATCTAACCTGTCTCCGAACCTCCCAATGACTTGGCCTTACTCTAAGAAACACTGTTCCCACTGCTGACTCTGTGCAAAGTGTCTAAAGTTTGTGTTTGGTGCGGTGTAACACTTGCAAGCAGCCCCGCAGCTGCATCGCTTCACTATGATTTCCGTACTAGTTCAAAGCGGTCTTGCTCGAATATTTTGTATAGGAGCATGACGTTTTTTGGGGCCATGGAGGTAGTTTGACATGTCTGCCAACTAGTGGCAGGGAGTATGAATGAATTTTGACACTCAGTTGGTCACACTCAGCCGTTTTAAACAGTACCGCAGCTTGTCGACTTAAGTCGACCGTGGCGCCTAGAGGGTTAAAATCCCCACAAAATACGACCTTTGTGAAAGCTGTAGGTTCTCTGTTAGCTGAGGTAACTGATTTAGTTTACATTGAGTTCTATGGAACTTTTTTCTGGTTAGCCCACATGAATTTAGTCAGCGTGTGGTTTTGACACAGTTTGCTTTATGATCTGCAGGAACGCAGCTGTACCCGTCTGTCTGTGTGGTACGTGTATGTACGTGTGTGTCTGTGCGCGTATGATATGGAGCAGTTCTGTACCTAATTATAGCAAATCTTCTTCATATGAAATACAATTTAAAAACGTCTCTCTTTAATAAATATTTTCATGAAGTCATATCTGCGTTATATCTTATCTGTGGTGAAATCAGACACATCAATAATGTGGGTGACGTGGAACAAGTTTGCTGCGTCAATATGCATATTGTCCACTAGATCCAAGGGTGTCCCATTTCTTAGGGAAAGTATCCTGTCACTCACCTATGTGAGGGCGCTCTTCTGCATCGGGCCCTTAGTCTTTCAGTGGGGGCTTCTGGCAAAGTGGCGTTAATTGTGTTGCCCAAGGACACAACGACAGCAGACATCAGTGGGAGTCTGTGGAGAAGGTCTGATCATGGGCTTGAACCCACGACCGCCAGGCTCAAAGGCCAAAGCTCTACCAACTGAGCCACTGTCGCCCCTGATAAATGTTATATTACACTTAAATTGTCACACTTAGAAACATAGAGTCTTCTCTTTACTGAAAATGCTGACGCCAAAATAACATCCACATAAGAAAGGCACTTTTTCCATAATCCTGTTTAATACAGGATTATACAAACCTGTACATGTCTTTTTTTCTCTAATGCCACCCCTGCCCCCGTACTAACTTTCTCACAATAACAAACACATCTGCTGGTTTTTATATACACTTCAGATCAAAGAAGCAACTCCCACAGAAAACCAATTGTGTTTTCTTAACTATATTGCAGACTTTTTTGGAATAAGAGCTGCGTTAATCTGCCCAAGCCTCCTCCCTCAGACACGTCCCCATAGTGAGCTCTCACTGCTCTGCGGCCTGGTGCCCCGCTGATGAAAAGCCCGTGTCAGTGCGCTTTGCTCAGCCCGAGTGCCCCGCGCATGATTGGTGGCTGATTGTTTGATTCGATTTGCCCTCTCTTCCGTCGTCTCTTATTTATCCCCTTGCACCGGCTTCATTTCATCGGATGGGCTCTAATCTGATCTCCCGCGGCCCGGCAAAGGCGAGACTAGTGTTAGTGCTTGGGCCGAGAGGGGTGGGAGGAAGGCGACTGGGAGAGGTGGGTGAGAGAGTGATAAGAGAGGGGGGAGAGAGGGGGCTGGGTGTCGCGACAGGGGTCATGGCAGTGGGATTGGGCCGTGGGTATGACAGAGATGTGCTTGTCTGAATGAACATACTAAGACACATACTGCACCATTAGAACACTCACATAATTGATCTCACAAATGTGGATGAGTTATGTGTTTGTGTTTGTAGATTAGAACTTGTCCAGCACTGAGAGGATGAGAAAGAGTTTCTTTCCTGAAGCCATAAGACTACTAATCTCTGTCTCTGTTGTTAGGGTTAGATGTGAGGTCCTTAAAGAGGACACCAAAAAGGGCAGTCAAAATCTTTATTAACAAAAAGCTTAGCAGGCTTGGCTGAAGAATAATAGTGCAAGATTTGGTCCGGTGGGGGGCTGAAAGCAGGCAGTGGAACTAGAAACATAAAAGTAAAAAAATCAGAAAATAAGACACAAAATAAAACCCACTTAAAGCTGCACTAACTGACTTTGAGAAATGTTTGAATGTGAGCGGTGAGCTCGCTCTCTCTGCTCGCCCGCACGGAGCTTTCGCCCCCCCACTACCCCCTCCCCCTCAGCCTGCGCTCACATTCGAGCTATTTGTAAAAGGAGCTCACGTCTCATAATATGGATTGCACATTCGCACGTGGATGGCGTGACCATAGAATGATAGAACCGGGAAGCGCGGAGAGGACAAGACTTACTTTTGGATGGCTGTTTTGCTGAGTAAGCAGTAACCGGTAACGAAGACACAGGAAGCTTCAGGTTAGCCTCCGCCGCTTGTTTACCTCAGCTTTCTGTGCTACAAGAGACCTGTAGCTTTTCTCCAGAAAATGGGGGCCAGTAATCCGCTGTGATTGGTCACAATTTGGACCCAAAACAAATTATCTTCCTAGTTTCACGAAAACTCGATCTAAAATTAAATGACACGCCAGCACAAATCTGGGCCAATTTTTCTTCAAAAGGACGTATATCCCAATGCACTGCATGGATATGGATTGACTTTTTGTAATGAATACAAAAATAAAATCAGTTAGTGCAGCACACCGCCAACACTGGAACGCTGAAACCTCGTGCACCAGACGCACATTCTCTCGTTTTCAGACGGAGGGGACTTCACAGCAGAAGTTCTAGCCAGCGCCGGAGTAGGCGGACTTTGATGCTAACAGAGTTAAGATAGCAGCTTTTTGTGTAAAGTTCATCTCCAATAAGGCAGCTCTGCAGTGTCTCTGTGTCCGGAGACCTTCCAGAGACTATATATAACAGTAGTATGTGTTCACGGAGGTGTGAAATAAGTTTTTTATTATCAAACGGTACTTCCGCATCGGCGAACACACTCGAAGCAGTTGCATAAAGTTACGGGAGCATGAAAACGCATATGTTCACAAGCACTATGTCCCCCATTGTCAACCCTGGTTTTAGTCCTGGTGTAGCTCCTGTTTTGGCTGTTTACAGTATGTTCAGTCTGCTCGCTCAGACCGCTTCTGTCCCCGTGATCACTTTGTGGTTCTCTGATTGGTTGCTGCACAAACATCCGAGGAAACGTTCAGCAATATTTATCTCCTGCGTGCGTCGATTTTCCGCTCCTGTTCAAGCGTGCATTTTCACGCTTGAACGCGCGTCAACATTGACTTTGCAATGAAAGCAGACGCAACACATGATCCGGTCTGAACGCGGCTAAAGGCAAATTACAACAGTCCAGTCCCCACTCTGGAAGACGGAACAATCTGACGATGAATGCAGATCAGCTTGGAGACTGTATTGCAGTGATGAGGGAACTGAAGACAGGTGTGCCTGCTCAAAGACCACACCAAACAAGAGCCATGCCTGAAACATAAAACGAAACACAAAACCAGACAGGGGAGCCAAACCACAACATCTGTTTCTGTGTTATTCTGTTATTGTGTGTTCCGAATACTTTACTCAACATTTTCTGGAGGTACATTTCACTGCATGTAAACAAATAAACTAAACTAAATGTTCCAGAGTTCTCACAAAGAACAACAATGCTTACATCTTGCCACAGCTGAAGATTGTAGAAATGGACATTCTCCCCCAGAGCGAGAAAGCGCCCACCAGGTACAAACATCATCAACTTCTCCTCTCAGCTGGCCGGTGTCTGCAGTTGTAGGGACTTTGGCTGGTTTTGCCCCTTTTTGCCCACGTTTTCACAGGTGCAGGATGGGAACATGGAGGAGGCATGGCGTTGGTCTTTGTCCGCTTGGGCTCCAGAGTGGCTGCTAGGCACCCCAGGACATGGTTATGCCTCTAGGTGTACCGACAGGCTTGTTTTGCAGCCGACCAAAATGGGCTAAAGGTTTTCAGGGGATGGACAGAGAGGGCATGTGGGGTCTTCTCCATAACATTGGCTGGGGTTACAGGCCGAGGGCCGGTTATCGTATGTGCCTTAAAGAATTAAGCCGGTGTGAAATGCCTCCATGCCCATCAACTCCCTCCATGAGAATGTCCTCCTTTCAACTCCCTCCCATCTCATCCATTGACCTTGCCTGGACTGCAAAACCGCATTCGTACACCTTGACGCTTGCTCTTGGCACCGCACCTCCTCAATGACCAACCCTCGGTGCAGAGCTGATGTTGCCTTACGCAAGGCTTGTTTACTCTCCCCAAGGCCGAGGCCTCCTCTGCCCTGCTGGACCAGGCCAATGATGTTTCTGTGTCTGAGGTCTGACTTGGCCTAATAAATAGCTGCAGTTGGGATCCACTTCTGTCCGGGTCTCTGGAACCTTTGAGAGTCATCTCCGCTCTTACTTTGGAACACTTTGAGATAAGATAAGATGTACTTTATTAATCTCACACAGGAGAAATTTACATGTCACGTTTGGCATGGATAAAAACACTCAAGATTGTGCAAAAAGTAAGAAATGTGCAAACAGGTCATAACATGTACAAAAGTGGCAATTAGAAAGTGGCAATGAGAAGAGCAGGTTTTATCAGTCTTAGTGCGGTGACTTAAAGTGACTTATTGTACAGTCTTACAGCGGTGGGGATAAAGGCCCTGCGGTAGCGCTCCTTCTTACACTGAGGGTGCCTCAGAGATTGGGATCTCATAGATGGTCAGAGGCCACATGAGGTGGGGTAGTAGCCCAGATTGAAGGCATCAAAGCTTCATCCTGTCTGGACGCAAGGTCTTATTGATCCGCTCCAGCCCACATCTGGTTTCTTGCTCAACTTGTTTGGTGTCCTTGAGGTTTGCTTCATACCACAGTCTGAGACTCTTTACTGGCTTCTCTAACGCTGTTGATATGGGCTCCTCGCCAGCATAAAAACTATGTTTTACCAGCATCCCTTATACGACTGAGCGGCTCCTGGACTTGCTTGGCTTTATCTGCATTCGTGCCCACTGGATATTCTCCTGCAGCTTGCTCAGCAGTCGTTTAGCACATGCCTTGGTTGTGGTGAGTGTGGTCATGTCGTCCATAAATGCTCTGATGGGACGTAGGCGTTGGATAATGACCTCCATTGCCATTGTGAAGAAGTTAGATTTTACAAGACTTGCGATTCCTTCTGAAATACTAAAAAAGTCATAAGCCGTCCACAGTAGACTGTGAGGCACGGATCCAAAAGGTATTGGCAAGGTCTAAGAATATGACATGGAGATCTTTTATTCCCTTTTTGGCGGCTTGAATTTGATACCATATCATGTTGGTGTGCTCTAAGCAGCCAAAAAAGCCTGGAGGGCTTGCCTTCTGCACTGAAGTGTTGATGTAATGATTCTTCTCCAGGTACGCTGTCAGCGTACAAGCCACTATGCTGAAGAAGATTTTGCCTTCGACATTCAGTAAGCTGATTGTACGAAACTGATGTCTGATGAGTCCTTTTCCTTGGGTATTAGGATTCCTCCTGCCCTGCGGGATGCAGTTGGAACAGCTTTTTTCTGCCAAACCAACTTCATCAGCCTCCAGGGAAAACGCAACAAAAACACCTCAGGATCATTCTCATCGAGCCGATATGGGACTCCATTGGGCCCAGGGGAGGATGCAACTCTAGCCGGACGTACAACCGCCTCCACTTCCCTCCACTTGGGGGGGCTGGTGTCCAGCTTATGGACGGATGTACCAGTGGTATGTCGGTTAGAATAACTGGGTGTCTGCTCCAGTTCCTGCTGAGGTTCACCTCAAGATCTAACTTTGTGGTTTTAAGTTTTCCGTGTTTGCCTGTTGTAAAGAAGCTCTTCACAAACTTGAAGGGGTCCTTGAAGAAGTTTGATCTTGGTTCTCCTTCGCTTTACGCCTTCTTCTCATGTTGTCTGTTCTCCTCAAAGATGACAAACGGTTCTTAACTTCTTCCTGCAGCAGGTGAATTCTCTCCTTCTCCTCTTCAGTGAACTTCTTCCTAAGTTTTTATCAGCTGCCCTCTTTCCTTAACCAGCCGTTAAGACTTTGTCACAGTGGTTGATGTTCTCTTCCTTCTCTCTGCCAAGCCAAAGCAGTCAGCTCTATGGTTGTAAATCAGGTCTCCCATCCTGATTTACAACTATGGAGCAATAAAAATATATCTTATCTTATCCCGCTGAAAGACCAAGGCTGTGTCATCGATGACGGAGCAGCAGCCATCTTCCTGTGGGTCCACCACTGCCGGAGGATCAGTGAGGGATTGGTGCTACAGTAGGTCCCATTCCGTTTTGTCGCCTTTCACGCGTGAATCACACGAGACTCACGTGTGATTCACGCGTCTTTTATTTTCCCCCCTCCCAGTGACGTTGCAATGACCAAAACAACCACCAGGTGGCACTTGTGAGCAGGGTTACATTGGCGAGTTTCTGCCCCGCGCACATCGACAATCTGGTTAAAACGGGCAACTCCTTGTAGCAGGCCAGTCTCTGGAATAACCCGCAGACATTAAAACTACTGCATATAACGTAAACTTTTGCATCACGTTGGTGATCTTTCCAAAAAGAGAGAATATCGTTATGGAAAGAGAAACTATTGGTAATATAACGCTGAACGTTATTTGACTCAAACAGCTCCGCTGGTGTCTCCTCCCACTCAGAAAAAAAGCAGATGCCTTTTCTCTGGCATCTCTATCTCTAACTATTTATAATAAATACATAAATATAACAAGAGTAGAGTAGCTTTTGATTAGTATTTATTATTTATTATTGCTTTTTAGTACATCTATTTATGTTATTAGACACATTCTATTTGTATTTATTTTTATCATTTACTATTTTTAATTATTTATTGTATCTACCCATTTACTATTGTTATTATCAATATTAGGCAGCTGTCATTTTTCTTTTTATTGTCACATTTTATTGTTAAATATCAAATATATAATGGAAACACTTATTTCGATATAGCGGAGGAAGCCGAGCTGAGCTTTATTCAGTGAGTTTTGGCTGCGCTTCGTGTGGAGACTTGGGAGATACGTGGGAGAGGCATGGGGGAGAGACGGGGGAGAGACGGGGAAGAGACGGGGGAGAGACGGGGGAGAGACATGGGGGAGAGACGGGGAAGAGACGGGGGAGAGACGGGGGAGAGGCATGGGGGAGAGACGGGGGAGAGACGGGGGAGAGACGGGGGAGAGGCATGGGGGAGAGACGGGGGAGACAGGCAAGACCCGTGTCTATGGTTCTGTGCGTGCGTCTATGGTCCGCGCTCGGTACATGACCACGCGCGTTCGCGGAGCTGTCAAAGCAGCCACAGTTTCTCCCGGGGTCAGAGAGGATGAGAGCCGCAGCAGAAGTCAAGACATTAATATATCTCACGTAAATCAAAGTGTTGTTTACTTCTGTTGCCATGTTGACGTACTAGAAACTAGTGAATAAACGCGCGAAAATAGTGTATACTTATTCGAATATGTCTTAATGGAAACGGCCGCTTTTGCGATTACAGGTTTTTCGAATTTTGAAATGTATCGAAAAAGTTTTTGCGCATTATTCAATGGAAACGCAGCTACAGAGAACACGCCAATTCCACACAGAAAAGCCCTGTCCCGACCGGGATTCGAACCCAGGACCTTCGTGTCAAGAAGCGAGAGTACTATCCACTCAGCCACCGTGCCGCACACACTGTGACCCAGAGGGGAAACTTAATGTTTCTAAGACTGACCCAGAGAATATAACCGCGGTAAAGTGGCCCGCATCTTTCAGCTCTATGAACATGCGGCCCGCATCGGGGAAAAGACGGTGCGCGTTTTGTTGAGAACTTACGGTAACAGCGGAACGTCCTTTCGGAGTCACCCATTTTTATCGAACAGAAAGCGCGCTGGGGTCAGGGAGACACGTTTTTGTGATTAAAACCTTATAGAGATGCCACCCGGCACACATAGCACCAGCCCCTACGATTCCTCCGGCAGATTGTGAGTCCTCAGGAGGATAGCCACTCTATTGTTTACATATATAAAGTACACAATTTGGTCCGCTAGTGCAATTTTCAAGTATTGTAATTATTTACTGGAATAAGGTGTGCGACTAATTTCACTTGAATCATGACCTTATTATTGCCCTCTACCACTGTACCAAAGACCAGAAACTTTTACTGTAGAAATATTGAGAAATAGTGAGGTAAAGTAGCCATTTTGGTCCAAAATACCTCCAAAATAGTCAAAACATGTCACTTTTGATCTACTGTAACTTCTTACTGTAAAAAGGTGTGCGACTAATTTCACTGGATTCATGACCTCAACATTGCCCTCTACCACTGTACCAAAGACCAGACACTTTTACTGTAGAAATCTGGAGAAATATTGAGGTAAAGTAGCCATTTTGGTCCAAAATAGCCTAAAAATGGTAAAAACATGTCACTTTTGATCTACTGTAACTTATTACTGTAAAAAGGTGTGCGACTAATTTCACTGGATTCATGACCTCAACATTGCCCTCTACCACTGTACCAAAGACCAGGAACTTTTACTGTAGAAATCTGGAGAAATATGGAGTTAAAGTAGCCATTTTGGTCCAAAATAGCCTAAAAATGGTCAAAACATGTCACTTTTGATCTACTGTATCTTCTTACTGTAAAAAGGTGTGCGACTAATTTCACTGGATTCATGACCTCAACATTGCCCTCTACCACTGTACCAAAGACCAGAAACTTTTACTGTAGAAATATTGAGAAATATGGAGTTAAAGTAGCCATTTTGGTCCAAAATACCTCCAAAATAGTCAAAACATGTCACTTTTGATCTACTGTAACTTTTTACTGTAAAAAGGTGTGCGACTAATTTCACTGGATTCATGACCTCAACATTGCCCTCTACCACTGTACCAAAGACCAGAAACTTTTACTGTAGAAATATTGAGAAATATGGAGTTAAAGTAGCCATTTTGGTCCAAAATACCTCCAAAATAGTCAAAACATGTCACTTTTGATCTACTGTAACTTTTTACTGTAAAAAGGTGTGCGACTAATTTCACTGGATTCATGACCTCAACATTGCCCTCTACCACTGTACCAAAGACCAGAAACTTTTACTTTAGAAATATTGAGAAATATGGAGTTAAAGTAGCCATTTTGGTCCAAAATAGTCAAAACATTTACTTTAACTCCATATTTCTCCAAATTTCTACAGTAAAAGTGTCTGGTCTTTGGTACAGTGGTAGAGGGCAATGTTGAGGTCATGAATCCAGTGAAATTAGTTGCACACCTTTTTACAGTAAGAAGATACAGTAGATCAAAAGTGACATGTTTTGACCATTTTTAGGCTATTTTGGACCAAAATGGCTACTTTAACTCCATATTTCTCAAAATTTCTACAGTAAAAGTTTCTGGTCTTTGGTACAGTGGTAGAGGGCAATGTTGAGGTCATGAATCCAGTGAAATTAGTCGCACACCTTTTTACAGTAAAAAGTTACAGTAGATCAAATGTGACATGTTTTGACCATTTTTAGGCTATTTTGGACCAAAATGGCTACTTTAAATCAATATTTCCCAATATTTCTACAGTAAAAGTGTCTGGTCTTTGGTACAGTGGTAGAGGGCAATGTTGAGGTCATGAATCCAGTGAAATCAGTCGCACACCTTTTTACAGTAAAAAAATTACAGTAGATCAAAAGTGACATGTTTTGACTATTTTGGAGGTATTTTGGACCAAAATGGCTTCTTTAAATCAATATTTGTCAATATTTCTACAGTAAATGTTTCTTGTCTTAGGTACAGTGGTAGAGGGCAATGTTGAGGTCATGAATCCAGTGAAATTAGTCTCACACCTTTTTACAGTAAAAAAGTTACAGTAGATCAAAGGTGGGAATTTTCTTAGTTTTGTGTATTTTGGACTAAAAAGTGTAATTTGTCTCAATTTTACCCACAATTTCCAAAGTAAAGGTTTGTGGTTGTAGGCACAGCGGTGAAGGCAGTGGTGAGGTCATACACCCAGTGGAATAAGATACTCAAGTCTTTACTGTAAAAATGGACAGCAGCTGAAAATTTCCCTTTTTGACCAAATTAAATGTCGAACATTTTAAGTTTTTACATGCTTTTCCAAATAAGGGTTTATTCACAAAACGAGTCTCCTAAGCGCGCTTTCTGTTCGAGGAGAAAAGCTGACTGCGAAAGGCTGTTCTGCTATTACCGTAAGCAGTCAACAAAACGCGCACTGCTTTTCTCTCGATGCGGGCCGTTTTACTTCGGAGGTGAAAGATGCGGCCCACTTTACCGCGGTCAATCTTACCAGGGTCACCCAGACTTCCATCTCCACACACACTTCCTCCAGCTCATCCAGGGGAATCTCGAGGTGTTCCCAAGCCAACTGAGGGCACAGTGCCTCCAGCGTGTCCTGGGTCCTCCCCTAGTCTACTCCTGGTGGGACATGCCCGGTACACCTCCCCAAGGAAGCATTCCAAACAGCCACCTGAACTGGCTCATCTCCATTTGGAGCCCCCCCGTTTGTCTGAGCTCCTCACTCCATCTCTGAGTGGCTGTATAGTGCCACACTGTGGTTGTGTCCTTAGGCAAGATACTTCACCCACATTGTCTCGAATGAGTCTGGTGTGTGCGTGAATGGTTGGAGGTGGGAGGGGCCGATGGCACATATCATGGACCAGTGGACTCACTCTTTCACTGTATCCAACAGATCAGTGAGTGGATGCAAAACAATTCCTTCAGCTAAACGCAGACAAAACTGAAATGATTGTCTTTGGTCCCCAGAAACAAAGAGAGAGCGTCATCTGTCACCTACAGTCTCTCTCCCTAAAACCTTCAAACAAGGTCAGAAATCTAGGGGTAATACTGGACTCAGACTTAAATTTTAATAGCCACATCAAATCAGTAACATCAGCAGCTTTTTAACATCTAAAACATTTTGCCAGGATCAAAAACATAGTGTCTAAAGCAGACTTGGAGATTCTTATCCATGCATTTGTCTCCAGTAGGTTAGACTACTGCAATGGCCTGCTCACAGGTCTGTCCAAACAGGCTGTAAAACAGCTGCAGTACATTCAAAATGCAGCAGCTCGAGTCCTGACTAGAACCAGGAAGTACGACCACATTAGTCCAGTCCTCAGGTCTCTGCACTGGCTTCCTGTGGCTCAGAGAATAGACTTTAAAACAGCTCTGCTTTTCTCCTGCAGTCAGTGAGACATAGATCTGAGTGTCGTCTACATAGTTGTGATAGGACACTTCGTTTCTGCGTATTAACTGACCTAACGGCAGCATGTAGAGATTGAACAGAAGAGGTCCCAGGATCGACCCCTGTGGTACTCCACAGGTCAGGGCCATATGATCTGAGACACAGTTTCCAATCTCCACAAAGTACTTCCTGTCTTCAAGGTTTTTGCTGATTTATGCTCATGAATAGGGCAACCAATGTGTATTTTCTTCTAAATAAAGATTCATCATATTTTGAACATTGAATTGAATGAATTGACAAATGCATTTCCACTTTTTAATTTAGCTATCTAATTTTATTTATTTTTTATAACAATTTATTCACTTGAATTATAATGAATTATAACATGAATTGATAGGATTAACAGGAATTGTAGTTGCTCAACACAACAGGAACAGTTGAAAAAAAGTCTTAACTCACAACTCCAGAGGTTCACGGAACGAGAAGGGGGAGGAAGGATGGTGAACTTGCATGTTAGTAAAGGCAGACGCAGCCGTGCAGAAGGAAAAAACTGTTCAGTGTTCTAGGGACACCTTTAAGACTTTGGGGACATCTTTGGGACTTAAACCTTTTCACCAGCATCTGAATCAAATAAGGAAGAAAGATAAGAGACAGAATTAAAGCAACATTCATTTTATGATAAGCTTCCGAATGGAGATACCATCGTATAGAAAACAATGACATATTGACCTAAAAGGCTACTGTTTCCAAAAAGTGACACATTTGCACCCCTGTAGACACTCCACCAATGTTCAAAATCAATCAAACTTCATGGGGTCTGTTGTCAAAAAAGATTTGACTGACGTGTTCAGAATTTGATACAGAAATAAGGCCAAGAATGCAGGAGTTAAAAATAGAACATTTAATTCTCTTTACAATTAAATATCGATACAAAACTCTTGGAGCCATTAATTCTCTAAAACTAACCCTATGCTGAGCCATTCTAAACTTTCCCTCCAGGCCTGAAAAATGTGCAGGGGACATCCAGGCGCTCTGCGATGTTCCCTGTCTAACTATCCCTGCTCAGACTGACTTAAAACATCCAGCAAAAGCATATAAGTAATAATGTGTAGAAGGGGCGTGGCGTCATCCAGTTCATGGACTCCGGACTTTGTCTGGTCTGGTCTGGATTTTGGTCTTGGTTTTGGTCTTCCATATCAGCTTAAGCAAACAATGCCCCCCACCCGTGCGGCGCCTGTGTGGGACTTTTGCCCTCGTCGAGAGTGGGAGAGAGCATGTGTTTACTCTTGGAGTCAATAATTGTCTGGTTTTTGTAAGCTGGTCATCTTTATGATTCCTGTACTATCTTGTGTCCTTGGGGTATTTCCTGAGTGCACAGGTCTTTTTTGGCTATGATGTTCAAATGGTCAAATATTGTCACATCTGTTTAGTGTATATTTAAAATATACAACATTTCCCTCTCTTGACCTATATTAAACAATTAGGTCACAATCTTTCAATAACCCTTCTGGGTGACGGGACTGGGAAGATCTTCCATCATCGCCAACATCTTAGTTCTGGCTCGATGTCTGTGAAGAATTAATACAGGGAAAACAAACAACACACAACCACATTCGAAACATTCCTTTACAAATCACATTACTGCTAACACATCAGGTATAATTATTTTAATTATTTAATAATGATGGTTTTCTTAAACCATGTTGTCTATTTTCTCTATAAGATTCTGCATTAGTGTGTACGCCTAATTTATTACCAAACTGCTACTGTTCGTTAATAAACATGTTCCCAACAAAAATATAATATAAACAAATTCCTTCAATACTATTTGGTGACCACTGCTGTGTCATTCTGATTCTTCATCAACCTCGTCTGCAATGTATGCACTAAAACTATTCACTATAGTTTAAAACTATTCTAATCTATTTACAAATATGTTTGCATATTTGCTTTTATTGAGCCATATTCTTAAACATATGTTTTTATCTAATAAATCTGTCTATCAGACGCTTTAAAATGATGTATCACGTGCCATTGAAACCTATATTGTTTTTGCTCGAGACGTTAAAAAAAAAATCCTTTTTTATTTCTTTCTTTCTTTCTTTCTTTCTTTTTTCTTCTGCACTTTGAGCCTTAATTTGACCCCCTGAACATGCATGAAAAGTTGTTAATTTTGGCCCAAAAATCAGACCTGGCAAAAAATTTGATATTTTGGTGTTTATTTTTATGGGACTCAAAAAATGACAGAACAGCGCCACCTACAACAGCCAAAATAATACCCCTATGGGAGTTTTTGGAGGTCAAGTTTGTCGTAGAAACATGAGATTTGGTACTGTGGTTTGCTTTCATTATCAGTGGCTTTGTGCCATTTTGTGGTTTTGCTCATGTCTATTCTACACTTTCAGGAACAAAACTGAACACAGAAAGACAAATGTTTAGTATGAACATTATTATGCTCATTTTTTCAAAAAAAAATTGTTGAACCAGGAAGTGCTGTCACTTCCGCCTCTCAGACAGTTTGGGATGAATGTACATCATTAATCAAATTGGTATTATCCTTACAGGAGCTAATCTATTTTAGCAGGTTTTGGGTCAGTTACTCGTATTTGATTCTCTAATCTGTGCTGACAAATCGACAGCTCTTAAAATTCTAATTTCTTAAAATATGTATTGTATTTCAGACAATTCCAAAAACAACACAGTAGTTCTCCAATATTAAAGACATGAATCTAATCAAGTTGCCTGAAAGGGAGCGGGAAGAAGAGAACTATTTTAAAAACGTTCTCTACGATTATATGGCTATGAAATTAATTATTTAATAAACAAAAGCACATTCATGGCTTCTGTCCGCTGCTTATAACTGTTTAAAGAGTTGTCCCAAACTTAATATGTGTAAATACATCAGCTGTTTGTAATAAACAATAACATTTAACCTGTTCTCCAATGGAGCAGCTCAGAGGCTGCGTCAAGAGCAATGTTATATTTGGGCTATTTTTAGACTAAAAATTTGTTAACGCCTGTCCTTCTATGTCTGTATTTTAATACTACTCTCTATAAACACATCTGCACTAGATCCTACAGATGTGGAAAACAGAAGCATCTAAAATCTGACTCTATTTGATTCCTTTTTACTTTAGTTATTAGAACAATTTGACCCTATTGATACTTATTTTCACAATAGAACTATTTTGATTATTCACTAGTCTAACTATTATTACTATTGTTTATTCTGACACCTCTTCTTAGCGACACTTTAACCTATGGCTCCTTGAATCCAATGACATTATAGCTCCAGACTATCCATCCATCCATCCATTTTCTTCCCCTTAATCCATTTCTGGGTCGGGGGGGGGTGGCAGTCAGAGCTGCACCCAGTACACTTAGCACCAGCCCCTCACTGATCCTCCTGCAGGTGGTGAGTCCACAGGAAATGAGATCTTTCAGTGGGAGCTTCAGGCAAAGCTTGAAGCTCCCACAAGCTTCAGCTCCAGACTATTTCATTCTATTCTATTATTATCTTATTATTATATGATCTATTATCTTAAAGAGTAGATCTGTTTGATGTGTGCATTATAAGCGCTATTATTTCTCCTTTAGAATTTGCACAACAGTAAATTTAGAATGACCCCCTATGGGACAAATAAAGAATTTTATTTTATTTTATTTTGGCAACTCCGAAAATTATTTAATAATTTTTCCATTTTGCTTTTAGGCTGCCCTTTCCATTATTTATTTGTTCTTGTAACTATATGTTTTACGCTTCTTTCTAATGATTTAGAAGGTTAAGGACCATGACCACCTATGACAATAACATTACAATACTCCCTCTCTTGGTCGTGGGCCAAGTGTAAAACATGCGTCTGTGTGTGTGTAGATTACTGTTCCAATTATCTCCAGTTGTTTCTCCCGGATCGTCCTCAATTCGTATTGTGGGCTTTGGTGCCAAAGTAGAGGCTCATTTCCTCATGATCCATACTACTGTGTTATCCCTGAAGCAGGGGTAGTTTATCTTTTATCTGAAAAAGAAACATTAGAACACAAGAAATGCCCACTTCCCTCTCTTCGCATGGTGCAACCTGTCAATCTTTTCCAATTGGGCAAAACATAACTGCATTGACAGACGGTGTGTGACATCAGGGCAGAGGCTGTAGCCAAATACAGACTTAACAATATGTATGTTTCTAATTTTATACTCCCCTAAATGTGAGTTACAAACCAAAGTTGTCCTCCGCCCAATGACCGCTCACTGCGGTTGGACCGAATCACTGTCAGGACAAACAGCAGAGGGAGGGACTCCCAGTACCTTCAGTAAGGTATTCATCTCAGAGTACTTTCCGCAGAGTACTTTCTCAGAGTACTCATCCCAGAGTACTCTCACTTTTACACCTGTTCAATAAAGCTTGTTATCTTTGAATCTCTAGTACTTACACCGTATGCTGTTGACAAAAATAATTATTCCATGATCACATTAAAACATTACAGAAAAACATTTGTTATTCCATGATTCCGTTCAGCACCGCTTTTATTGAGCCATATTCTTAAACATATGTTTTTATCTAATAAATCTGTCTATCAGACGCTTTAAAATGATGTATCACGTGCCATTGAAACCTATATTGTTTTTGCTCGAGACGTTAAAAAAAAAATCCTTTTTTATTTCTTTCTTTCTTTCTTTCTTTCTTTCTTTTTTCTTCTGCACTTTGAGCCTTAATTTGACCCCCTGAACATGCATGAAAAGTTGTTAATTTTGGCCCAAAAATCAGACCTGGCAAAAAATTTGATATTTTGGTGTTTATTTTTATGGGACTCAAAAAATGACAGAACAGCGCCACCTACAACAGCCAAAATAATACCCCTATGGGAGTTTTTGGAGGTCAAGTTTGTCGTAGAAACATGAGATTTGGTACTGGTGGTTTGCTTTCATTATCAGTGGCTTTGTGCCATTTTGTGGTTTTGCTCATGTCTATTCTACACTTTCAGGAACAAAACTGAACACAGAAAGACAAATGGTTAGTATGAACATTATTATGCTCATTTTTTCAAAAAAAAATTGTTGAACCAGGAAGTGCTGTCACTTCCGCCTCTCAGACAGTTTGGGATGAATGTACATCATTAATCAAATTGGTATTATCCTTACAGGAGCTAATCTATTTTAGCAGGTTTTGGGTCAGTTACTCGTATTTGATTCTCTAATCTGTGCTGACAAATCGACAGCTCTTAAAATTCTAATTTCTTAAAATATGTATTGTATTTCAGACAATTCCAAAAACAACACAGTAGTTCTCCAATATTAAAGACATGAATCTAATCAAGTTGCCTGAAAGGGAGCGGGAAGAAGAGAACTATTTTAAAAACGTTCTCTACGATTATATGGCTATGAAATTAATTATTTAATAAACAAAAGCACATTCATGGCTTCTGTCCGCTGCTTATAACTGTTTAAAGAGTTGTCCCAAACTTAATATGTGTAAATACATCAGCTGTTTGTAATAAACAATAACATTTAACCTGTTCTCCAATGGAGCAGCTCAGAGGCTGCGTCAAGAGCAATGTTATATTTGGGCTATTTTTAGATTAAAAATTTGTTAACGCCTGTCCTTCTATGTCTGTATTTTAATACTACTCTCTATAAACACATCTGCACTAGATCCTACAGATGTGGAAAACAGAAGCATCTAAAATCTGACTCCATTTGATTCCTTTTTACTTTAGTTATTAGAACAATTTGACCCTATTGATACTTATTTTCACAATAGAACTATTTTGATTATTCACTAGTCTAACTATTATTACTATTGTTTATTCTGACACCTCTTCTTAGCGACACTTTAACCTATGGCTCCTTGAATCCAATGACATTATAGCTCCAGACTATCCATCCATCCATCCATTTTCTTCCCCTTAATCCATTTCTGGGTCCGGGGGGGGGTGGCAGTCAGAGCTGCACCCAGTACACTTAGCACCAGCCCCTCACTGATCCTCCTGCAGGTGGTGAGTCCACAGGAAATGAGATCTTTCAGTGGGAGCTTCAGGCAAAGCTTGAAGCTCCCACAAGCTTCAGCTCCAGACTATTTCATTCTATTCTATTATTATCTTATTATTATATGATCTATTATCTTAAAGAGTAGATCTGTTTGATGTGTGCATTATAAGCGCTATTATTTCTCCTTTAGAATTTGCACAACAGTAAATTTAGAATGACCCCCTATGGGACAAATAAAGAATTTTATTTTATTTTGGCAACTCCGAAAATTATTTAATAATTTTTCCATTTTGCTTTTAGGCTGCCCTTTCCATTATTTATTTGTTCTTGTAACTATATGTTTTACGCTTCTTTCTAATGATTTAGAAGGTTAAGGACCATGACCACCTATGACAATAACATTACAATACTCCCTCTCTTGGTCGTGGGCCAAGTGTAAAACATGCGTCTGTGTGTGTGTGTAGATTACTGTTCCAATTATCTCCAGTTGTTTCTCCCGGATCGTCCTCAATTCGTATTGTGGGCTTTGGTGCCAACGTAGAGGCTCATTTCCTGTCATGATCCATACTACTGTGTTATCCCTGAAGCAGGGGTAGTTTATCTTTTATCTGAAAAAGAAACATTAGAACACAAGAAATGCCCACTTCCCTCTCTTCGCATGGTGCAGCCTGTCAATCTTTTCCAATTGGGCAAAACATAACTGCATTGACAGACGATGTGTGACATCAGGGCAGGGGCTGTAGCCAAATACAGACTTAACAATATGTATGTTTCTAATTTTATACTCCCCTAAATGTGAGTTAACAAACCAAAGTTGTCCTCCGCCCAATGACCGCTCACTGCGGTTGGACCGAATCACTGTCAGGACAAACAGCAGAGGGAGGGACTCCCAGTACCTTCAGTAAGGTATTCATCTCAGAGTACTTTCCGCAGAGTACTTTCTCAGAGTACTCATCCCAGAGTACTCTCACTTTTACACCTGTTCAATAAAGCTTGTTATCTTTGAATCTCTAGTACTTACACCGTATGCTGTTGACAAAAATAATTATTCCATGATCACATTAAAACATTACAGAAAAACATTTGTTATTCCATGATTCCGTTCAGCACTCCTCATTTCACAACACACTCACAACACACTCACAACACGTTAGTATATTGGTCCAGAGTTTGTTAAGGTCATCGTAGTGTACTTGACATGACGCACAAACATATAACACACACAAACATATAACACACACAAACATATAGACAACACAGGAGGCCTGTAATTTTAACTTTGTTATATTTTTTCATGTCCAATTACAATTGTCTCATGAGCTATTTTATTGTTGCAACTTTCAGAGCCTGCAGAACATGCAGAGCTTTAAGAGATTTTTTCTAAAAGGATCCATTTCAAACTTTAGTGTTTAAACCACGTGGTCTTTACTCGGGCTTCTCACAAACTGTGTCCCCTATATTTTTAATGAGCTCTTGTTACTTTAAAAACTCGTGCACGTGCTAAAAATGTTTTTCCCCTTTTTTTTTTTAGTAAGGCCAGTTTGGATTCATTAAAAATGTAAATTAGTTTCAAACTTTAATACTTCACCTTTGTTTCACGTTCATGTGGAGAAAAGACTATTATTGTACGTGTGTTGATGTACTTGCACCAATCATGTCTCAGATAAACTGTCAACAGTTGTATCAAAGACATAATTGTCCTAATTGTTTCTAATTTTAGCTATTTGGAAGAGAAACATGTCATAAAAGATTTCATAAAATGTCTCTACATCCGTGTTTTCAACCAATGGACCGTGGTGCGTTAATGTGCCATCAAAAATGGTCCAATATCACCTCTAACCATGATTTAGAAATACTCTATTATTTTTCAAACTTTGATTGTCTGAACAAACCACTTTTTACTAAATGCAGCGTCCATTAAAGGCTGCAGCTCTTTTTTTTTTTTTCCTAGCACCAGTTTCAACTGTGCATGTGATTGTTTTTAAATGATTAACGAGCCATGGTTCAGAGGTTGAAAACACTGCTTTAATGTCCGGATTAACAAGATCATGCAGTTTAAATCAATACTTCTAAACTTCTCCGCGTCTATAACTTTAAATAACGATAATAGTTTTAATAATAAAGCTCATCTAAATCATGCACAAATATACTGCTGTTCTAATCTTCTTGTGTCTCATTCTAGAGTAAGAGTCTAATAATTTTGACGATTGGCTTGTAATCATTCATGCAGTTAAATGTAGTGTTTTGAACGTATGACCTAAATGTGTAAATATGACCTAAATGTCCTATATGTCTCTGTGCGTTGTTGCCTGTCTGTATACAATACCTTCTGTCTGTTTCATTTGCCCAGCCACGTCCTCCTCTTATGGCGTCTTTCAATTGTCTTTGTCTCATAGTGTCCAAGGTCCTTGTCTCAATGCCTTTTTTCTTCTTCTTTCAATCAATCACTTTCTTTTTTCTTCCGATAACTTTTTCTCATAATGTCTTTCTTCTTTCAATCTTTTTCTTATCCTTGCAATGTCTTTTTCTTTCATGTCTTCTTTGTCTCATTTTTGACGCACACAAATGTGTTGTCGTGCTCTTCTGCTCGGCTCACACACCGTTCCTCTTCCTGCACATAACTTCCCTCAGTTTTGTGCAAAAGTCTGCGGTCTTTTCTTTGGCATGCTGTTAGAATTGGAGGCTGGAGAAGTCTTCTTCGAGCTGCTGCAGCCGATGCTGCGGTCTTTGGTGCCCCCTGTGGGTCGGCGGAGACGCTGATGGTCCATTTTAGTAGACGCTCAGTTGAGGCCTGTGGCGCGGACGATTTTGGCCAATGAAACAGAAGTTTTCTCAGAAAAAAACAGACAAACAAGAAGCACAAACAAGTGTGTTAATTACCATACAAAACCAATGATTAATTACAAATCAAAATAAACCTATGAAATAATTAATATTGACATTTTAAACATTTGATTCTGAAAACCGAATTCTGCATTCAACTGCTATCCTAAACCCTATTTTTCCAAAAGTATAATGCTCTCTAAGATCATTCTAACTTTTATATCACCAAAATGTAGGGAAAAAAACTTGTCCAGACGCCTTGGAGATAAAAATAAAATAATGCCTCTTTATAATCTAACTCAAAGTTCTGTGATCATATGACTCCATGTCAGTAACATTATCGTGTGTATAAATGTAATTTTCTACAAAAAAAAAATATATTTGGTAATAGTTCTGTCTTCACGAGAGAGAGAGAGAGCAGACAGAAAGAGGAAAGGGAGGGGCTGAGTGCTGTATGCTTCAAGCATTTCCCTCGTTTTTATCGTGACAAGGTTTTAATCAGTGGTAAAAGTTTTTCCCACGTCAAACGACACTTTACATTTTATCCTTAAATACGTCAGTAATGGAAAACATTACAATTTGCTTACATGAATAATGTATTACTAGTTACAGCAGGATTTTTTTTTTCCAAGTTTACCTCTGTAACTATTAAAACATTACATCACAATACAAGAGAAAAACTCCCAGAACTGATCATTCTGGTCATTTCTTCACATGAAACTCGTATCTACAGCCAAGTGGCTCCTTTTTTTCCTCATTAATCAGATCATTATTATTCAATAGTCAGAATCCACATTTTAAATACTCTGCTTTTTTGTTTAAATTAATTGTACCCTTTTTCCCGCCCCCCAGGGGATATAGAAGGTTTTATTATCCTGTTCTAAACCTAAAGCTGTCCCTATTTTCTAATTCTATTCCTATTTTCACTATACACTTGTGCCTCTCTGCACTTTAAGAAGGTGTGCCTCTTCTGCACTTCTAAAAACTCTTGTGGACTTTCTCTTCCGTTCTGTTTTCTTAGAGGGGACCAAAATCTTCCCTCAAGGTAAAACGTCAAAACCTGACTATTGTTTTATTGCGTCCAATAAAACGCCCATCACGGCGGTCTGTCCACACCTGCAGTCATGCTGGGCGGAATTCTCTCTCTCTTCCATTTAAAACAATGTGCAGATTTTAGAAATGGTATCTGCTTACCTTTTAGAAGCGACTGTTTTGCAGAGCAGAGAGTCTCCAGACCCACAGACCCGGTTTCTCTATCTGAGCTCATCTTGCGTCTTCTTTCTGTATCAAATCACGTCAGGGGTCACCATTTGTTGTCAAAAAAGATTTGACTGACGTGTTCAGAATTTGATACAGAAATAAGGCCAAGAATGCAGGAGTTAAAAATAGAACATTTAATTCTCTTTACAATTAAATATCGATACAAAACTCTTGGAGCCATTAATTCTCTAAAACTAACCCTACGCTGAGCCATTCTAAACTTTCCCTCCAGGCCTGAAAAATGTGCAGGGGACATCCAGGCGCTCTGCGATGTTCCCTGTCTAACTATCCCTGCTCAGACTGACTTAAAACATCCAGCAAAAGCATATAAGTAATAATGTGTAGAAGGGGCGTGTGCATCATCCAGTTCATGGACTCCGGACTTTGTCTGGTCTGGTCTGGATTTTGGTCTTGGTTTTGGTCTTCCATATCAGCTTAAGCAAACAATGCCCCCCACCCGTGCGGCGCCTGTGTGGGACTTTTGCCCTCGTCGAGAGTGGGAGAGAGCATGTGTTTACTCTTGGAGTCAATAATTGTCTGGTTTTTGTAAGCTGGTCATCTTTATGATTCCTGTACTATCTTGTGTCCTTGGGGTTTTTCCTGAGTGCACAGGTCTTTTTTGGCTATGATGTTCAAATGGTCAAATATTGTCACATCTGTTTAGTGTATATTTAAAATATACAACAGGTCTTACATAACTAGGTTTCTTACCTTCAGGTTTCTTCTTAAACTTTCACTACGTAAGTGTAGAAGTCATTGCAAATGAATGTGAAGTTGCTCTTCACCTGGATTTCTGACTTGATGAGGTTTACCGAACATCTGTTCCTTGTGTCCGTCCAGCATCCTGTCATCAGTGAAAATACCCTCTCCACTGAAGCATTGGTGATTGGTACACTCAAGAAGAAAGAAGCAAAAGCTGTCATGTTTGGTGTGTGTGTGTGTGCTTGAGTAAGGTGGACCACTTCTCCACCACTGGAGCTCCAGACTGCACAATGGCCTGTTGGTGTGGCAGAACAACACAATACTCATCATATAGCGCATCCATGTCCAACTTCTTGCTTAGTTGCAGGACCTCTACAGCTTCACAGAGATGGGAGAAGTTGAATGGGCTCTTTAGTGCCAGGCAGTGTTGTTTTTGGCAGCCGTTTTAGTTTTAGTCTTAGTCTTTTGGACGAAAATGCTTTTTTGTTTTAGTCACATTTTAGTCACTTGTAACTTTATAGTTTTAGTCAAGTTTTAGTCGACAAAAACACAAAAAGGTTTTAGTCAAGTTTTAGTCAATTTTAGTTAAAAAAACATAAAAACATTCTTACTTTGGCAATTGTTGCTTTATTTGAGAAATTGCTAAAATGCAATGAACAACGTGCCCAAAATATAAGCTATTAAACAAATACAGCTCTACAACTTGTGCTTCATTTTGTCTGCCAGTGCAACATACATACATGCATATTATTTGTAAACACAAACAGCGTACAACCCTGTCCATCTTTAACTTGTGCAAACTGCAAAGTTGCAAACATTCTGAAACAAAATAATAAAAATAAATAAATAATACAGAGGTGCATTGACCATAGGTTGTTAGGAACGCATACTTGAAGTATGAAACAAAAATGACACTTGAAGTGTGTTGATTGAACATTAAAATTAATAAATCAATCCCTGAATAGTGTAAACACTGCAATTTTCTTTAAGGAAAGCAAAATAACTTACTAAATAAATAAAAACGTTTGTTTAACACATTGAATTAGAGGATGGCCCTACCTCTAGTGCAGTCTCACAGCAAGCCCAGAACAGAATATCACAGTAACATATCTGTAAACAAATAAATGTAATGCTCATTAAATTGGCCTACTGAGCTCGATTCAGTTTCAGGAAAGCACTTCTTTCTAAAATGACTCTTGCTCTATTACGACGGCCACGACTGAGGTCACCTGTAATGCTAAAGACTCTCTCAGCAAATGCTTGAGATGCTGGCATGGCCAGAAGGTCTAAGGCAATAGGTTTTAGGCTCAGATACACATAATCTCCCTGTGCATCCCAAAATTCTAGGGCAGTCTCTTGGTTTGTAGGCTGTGACAACTGCTCCTTGAATTTCTTGATTTCCTCCTTGACACACGGCTTTGAGAGGGTAGACTTGGAAGGCCGGCTTGGTTTGGAGTAGAATCTGAATCTGGGATCTTTGGATTCTTCTCCCTCCTCTGGCTCGTCGTCTTCAGCCTCCTCCAACAACTTGTGGCACCAACTGAGCAATATAATCTTCTGCTCTTCTCACAAGTGCCTTTATTTGCTCGTCATCATTTTCAAGGAGTGCTTCAGGTGCAACTGTCGAGTCAAGGAAGCATGCAGCAGCAGCGAGAGGTGAAAACTTGGAGTCAGTGTGATCAAGAAAGCAGCTGAACCTCTTGTCCAAGTTTGCCTTCATCTTAATTGCCAAGGAAGCAAGGTCCTTAAAGCTAGATCCCTGGGCTTGGGGGAACTCAGACAGGTGACCCTGCAGGTCCAGAAGGGCAGGCACCACAAGGGATAATGACTGTGTGTCACTCTGGAGCAACTGGGTATGCTCAGCGAAGGGGACGAGTAAATCTCTGAGAGTGGACAGTTTATGCCACTCACTTGATAGTAAATGGTCCCAGCTCATCCCATCCGCAACCTGAACTACTAAGTCTTTGATTTGGAGAAGCCGTGATATCATCTGATATGTGCTGGACTATCTAGTAGGGCAGTCTTTGACCAGGGTTAGTTGACACAACTGCAGCAGTCGCTCAGTTGCCACTGATGACTTGCGGAAGAGCTTAACAAGACCTCTAACTTTGCTCAGCAGTCGGTTGACACTTGTGTCTTTCTGGATCATGTTTACCACAAGTTGTAGAGTGTGTACAACGCAGGGGGTCCTACTCGTATCGATGGCTCCAAACCTAGAAGAGACAAAAATACAGGAGAAAAATAAGTTTTAAGGACAGTCAATAAAATTGCCATGAACAATTGCAAAAAAATTAATAAAAGTGACTATAACCTACAAGCATAACTCTAAATAATAAGAGTGACTGACATACTGAAAATTAACAGCAAACTGAAGTAATGTTCTGGTGTTCTCTAACAGCCACTTCAGTATCTTCAGGGTCACTCGTCTCGATGGATTCATCCTCGGAGCTAGTGGGCTCATCCGGTTCATTAGACTTGAATGCTGCAATCATGTTGCTTCCATTGTCAGTTATGACTGTTAGAATTTTGTGTTGTGGTATTCCCCAGTCTTCTAGGCATTGGTCAAAACAATGTTTTATACACACTGCCGTGTGTGGGTGTGCGATCTGATCAAGTCTCTCAACAGTATGTGCTGTGCTTTATTTACCACAGTGCAAAAAAAACATGCACTAATTGCCAGAAATGAAGCTGTAAGTCCTTTTTTGGTCCATATGTCCAGTCCAATTGTTATTTTACGTGCTCTGGCAAGCCGCTCTTTGTACTTTAGTTTTTCATCATCATAAATCTTGTCAACTAAGTTGTTTATTTTTGTTCTTTTGGGTATGGTCATCCTTTTATCAAAGGTCTCAATCATGTGGATGAAATCTTCATTCTCAACTGTGCAAGCAGGTAGACCAGTGCGTCCAATCCAAAGAGCGAGCGCTTGTTCTTTGACACTTTGTTCCACAGAGTTTGACTTGTATTTGGATCCTGCGGCAAAGGCTGTTTCGATAGATGTCTGTGTCCTGTCGTTATTTGGACAACCAGGTTTCTGTATGGGTATTCTGGTCAATGGGATCTGGATGAGGAGAAAACAAAGACAATTACTACAAAGTACATGTGTAAAAGTCATGTCATGTGAATACAAAACAATCAAATTTGTATGTGTGTATGTATACTGTTTATTATAGTAGTAATAGTATATATAATATATATATTAAGCAGATCATCGTGTTTCAACACATTACGTTTAGAAAACAAAATGGTTTTTACTATCAAACATTTAAGAGAAATTACTAAAAGCAAATAGACTATTGCAAAAAAGAACATATAACTCCAGCTGTTACAAAACTGATTGTGACTTTTTTTGTCAGTTTTGTCACATCTTTTGTATTTTCATCCTCATTTCATTGCTCTTTCGACGCTTTCTTCAAGAAGCTTTTCGATTTGGGAAACTGGAGAAAATGTGCTCGTTTCAGGTGGGGATTAAACACATGGCCCATGCATTTAACCCCATTTAATTTAAATATATTTTTTCTTTAAAAAAAAAATGTTAGTTACATATGTGAATATACTGTATTTATATGTCAATATATTAGTACGTGCAACTTAGTGTTAGGTACGTGCCACCTAATATGGCCTAATAGTCCTAGGAAAACAACTATCTGTCATTTTACATTGCAGTCTATTTAAATGTAAGTACAGTATTTATTATAGCTGTGTGTCATAATACAGTAGTGAAATATGGTAGCCTACTGTTGTGTATAGGGGAAAAGGTAGAGGAATTAGTATGATCAAAATACATTTTCGACCCTTTAGCAAGATAAACAGTTTATGACCATATATTTTACATTACATGTTATGAATGTATAGTATTTCACACTTAACATATATTTTGTTGTAATTTAGAATATATTTCAAAATGATAAATCAAAGTGAAGAACAATGCAAATATATTTGGAATATATGCCACATATATTTTGACACTTTAATTATATATTTCAATCTTTTTTTTTTTCTGTATGGGGAGGAACAGCAACCGGTCTGAAATGCTAATTTTCCCCTCCACATTTCAGACTGTCACTGAAATCAAATAACAGTTTAACATAATGACGATTTACACTTCCTACACGGCCAAAATCCCTGCATGTTCAACAAATAAAAGTGACACAGACATGCTATTGATGTTAGCACAACCAAGCTAATATTAGCCTGAAGTTAGCAGCAAATTTGCACCAGTAGATATATGTAAAACCTTAAGCATACAATGAAATATGTCACAAGCCAATTGTTAAGTAAAATTGAATGTATATGATATGTTAACAGCGTGACTTGTTAGTTACCTTCGAAAAAATATCCGCGTGATGATCCTTCAGGTGCCGCTTGAGGTTGGTTGTATTCTTCCCACCTAGTTTATGGCCACATTTACCGTCGTCTCCCAATACAATGCATTCCGTTTTTCTTTCTGATGGATTATACTGAAAGTATGTCCATAAATCATCTCGTCGTTTCCGACCACCAAGCCCGTTTATTGGCGTCGCAGCCATGGTCCTTCGAAGATGCGTGGCGAGTGACTAGCCTCTCAGCACCGCCGCAGGTGTGTTGTTGTGGTGGAATCTGGTGCGCGCATGGGGCAGCCGGGTGGTGGGCGTACCCAAAACAAGGATAGCTCAAACAGAAAAGCCAGATTTCACGCAAAATGGGCAGAAATAACATGCATTGTGAACGTCAGACTTATAATAATTTTCGTTCCGTCTCGTCTTGTCAACGAAAACTCGAAAACGTCTCGTCATGTTTTAGTCACCTTAGAGCCATTTTTAGCTAGTCATCGTCGCGTTATCGTCATATAAAAAAGGGGCGTCAACGAAATCATTTCGTTATCGTCATCATTGACGAAAACAACACTAGTGGCTAGCCACTTTCTTCTGGTAGTTGGAGTCTGAGAAGTCATAGCGCTGCTCCAAGTAGGTGAGAGAGGACTGGTAGAAATTGCACATGTCCTCTCTGAGCACAGCTGCCTGTCTGTCTGGAAACTGCTGGAGGAGTACACCCGTCTGGGCTCCTAAGAAACCATCACTCTGTTGTTGGTGTAGCTTGGTTTTTAGGGTGAACATCATATCGTAGAGCTCACAGACAGTACCATCTTCTCGCTCCAGCACCAGCACAGTGTCGTGGAAAATCTTGAGCGCATTGCTGAGGAAGGACAGGTAAACCTAAAAGAAGTAAGGAGAGTCAATGATCCTGTGTGCTGGCACTGGTTGCATTATCATAATTTCTCTAATCCATGTTCCATGTAATAATATGTAGATTAAAAAAAGTTGAGTGCAATTAAAATTAAGTACCTGTAGATCAAGGGGGTTGCCCTCACCATCCTGGTCATCCTTGAACAGCCGCCATAATGACTTTGGGCACTGGTCCTCTCCCAGGGAGAGAAAGTATGTCTTGATAGGAGCTCAGCTGTCGTGAAGCCTCTTCACTGCAGGCCACAAGCTCAGCCATCTTGTGGGCACATGTCTAAGCAGGGACTGGTACTCTATCTCCACAAAGGTGTGAATTGACTTAAGCTCCTCAATGCGTTTCGCAGATGAGGAGAAGTCTGTGCTCCCAAGTCTGGCGTCCAGTAACGCACTGACAGTGGAAAGAGCTTGGTGGTCCCATGATTGGAGGCATCTGAAGCCACTGAGAAGAATGGCGTGTGGGCTATGGACACACACACAGATGGAATGAACTTAAGAAAGATTTTCTAAAAACAGATTATTAAAAATACAAGATACCACTTTACTGTTTTGATTATTTTTAATTTTATATCAATATTATCTATAGAAATATGTATACCCTTTTAAAAATTAAATTTGCTTTTATTTGTTTAGTTAACGAATAGTGAAATGTTGCTCATAATCATGTAAGGGCGACGGTGGCGCAGAGAGTAGAGCGGGTCGTCTTGTGACCAAAGGGTCGGTAAAATTGTCTTTTAACATAGAAGATGATTAGCTAACATTAGCTAGTTCATGTTAGACAAATAGCTAACACACAACAATGTGCATGAACATAACGTTTACTTTACCTTTGTTTGTGGCCTCTCGTTGCTCATTCAGTGGTCTTTTGAGGACTTTCAAGCAATCTTCGACAAAGGCAGGAGCAAGCACATCCGTGACAATGGCTTCTGCCTTCGTCCAACCACAGGCCATCCTCTTGGCAATGTCCGAGTCCGGATAAATCGTTGGGGCTAGCTTTGTGACACAATCTCCTGCTCTATATGATGCAGCGTGTTGGACAGTGTGATACATATTCGTCACCTCTGCAACAGTCACTTTGTCAGCTAGAAAGTCGTTTTTAGGTCGGAGAAAAGCATCCATAGATTTGGATGTCTCTTTCTGTTGGATACGTTTCTTGTGAGTCCCCGTGAGTCTGTGTCGTTTGACATCGTATTCCCCTCCATGTCCGATGGAAAAGGACGTTTTTCAAAAGTCACTCAGTATCCCCCTCAACACATTTCAGCCACAAATATTCATTTTCCCAGTCTTTGTTGTACCCACACCTTCTCTTTTTAATTGATGATGGCGCTGCCTCAGACTGAGTCTTTTTCTCCATTTTTCTAATTGGAAAGCGGCGAGCGCGCGCATCCCAGTGTGTCTAGTGTCTAGTCGGAAGTTTAACTGAGGGGTGGGTGGGGCAGTAGCGTGTTGAACTGTCAAGTAATGTTCGTTTGGCTGCCTGCGGCTCGAGGATATAGCGAGACCAATTTTGTTGTTGTTGTTGCAAGCATTGATTAATGATTATGCATGACACGGTCTCAGTTTGCGGGACGCATGAATTGGGCTTCAAACGCTGTGCGCGCACGCGCTACGCGGGACGGGTGGTCACCCTAGTCAAAAGCTGCACTTAGATCTAACAGGATTAGGATTGAGACTTTGCCTCAGTACTTTGTCTCACAGTCTCTGTGTTTACACTTCTGGGATACAATTGCATACCTAAGGACACCCTCTATGGTTGCAGCGTGAGACCTATGTGCATTCTCAATAGAATGTATGGCATTAACTTGCAACCTGGGAACAACATTATATAATTACATATATACACAAAACGTAAAATAATAATTATAATAATAATAATAATAACTAAATAATACTTTCTGTAGGTATTACCGAGCTAACATTCCCTTGAAGGAGAAGCCCATGGTTATTGGGTAGAATCTGATAATCAAATTGTGGAAGGACTCCAGGGTTGATGTATAGTATACCGGACAAATTTTTTCCACATTCTTGACAAAGCGTGGGGCCAATTGAAATACTGTGAGTCTCTCACACGTTGCTGTACCTAGAGTAATGCCTTTTATAGAAAGACATTTGACCTTAAATCTTTTTAATATACATAAAATACATCCATCCATCTATTTTCTTCCGCTTCATCCGTTGCCGGGTCGCGGGGGCAGCAGACTTCCCTATCCACATTCACTTCCTCCAGCTCTTCCGGGGGACCCCAAGGCGTTCCCAGGCCAGCTGAGAGACACAGTCCCTCCAGAGAGTCCTGGGTCTTCCCCGGGGTCTCCTCCCAATGGGACGTGCCCGGAACACCTCCCAAGGGAGGTGTCCAGGAGGCATCCGGTACAGATGCCCGAACCACCTCAACTGGTTCCTCTTGATGTGGAGAAGCAGCGGCTCTACTTCGAACTCCTCCCGTGTGACTGATCTCCTCACCCTATCTCTAAGGGAGCGCCCAGCCACTCTGCAGAGGAAGCTCATTTCAACCGCTTGTATCACATTTCATACTTTCGGTCATTACCCAAAGCTCATGACCATAGGTGAGGGAGGGAACGAAGATTGACTGGTAAATCAAGAGCTATGCCTTTTGCTTCAGCTCCCTCTTCACCACAATGGTCCGGTAAAGCGACCGCATTACTGCGCATGCTGCACCGATCTGCCTGTCAATCTCACGCTCCATCATTCCTTCACTCGTGAACGAGACCCCGAGATACTTTACTTCCTCCACTTAAGTAAGGACCTCTCAACCGGACCCCCTCTGGCCCCTGGCCGCGCCCAGAAATTCTGTTCATAAAAATGTTGAACAGAACTGGTGACGGCCCTCAGCAGAGGACCCCATACTAACGGAAGAACCCCCCAAAGGACACCCCGGGGAACACGGTCTAACGGCTTCTCCAAATCCACATGCATATGTGGACCCGTTGGGCGAACTCCCATGAACCCTCGAGTATCTGATGGAGAGTATAGAGCTGGTCCAGTGTTCCACGACCGGGACGAAACTACCACCAATGGTCGTGGGTTTCCTCTCCAGTACCTTGGAGGCTGAGGAGTGTGATCCCACAATAATTGGAACACACCCTCCGGTTCTCCTTCTTGTAGAGGGGAACCACCACCCACTCCGTCCAGGATCTATAGCCCGTCCGTACATGGGAGGTCTGGATTCTAGAAGGTCTCCATCAGGAGAGGGAGGGTCCGGGACAGAAGCGGCTCTAAGAGCTGATACACGCTGTTAGAGCTGACACAGGGGAGACACAGAGCTGAGACCACAAGTAAGTAAGTAGGAAGATAACAAGATGGTGCAGAAGCAAGACCTCTGGTGTGCACTGCTCCATGTTGTTTTTATTCATATGTGATTCACTTACCACTGTGAAGAACAGAGATGGAATTGGCGTCTCTGCCGTAGACAAACTCACAACACAACACAACGGACTGCCTCAGCGAGACGTGGTTCCATGCGAATGTGCTGGGCTCAGCCGTTCAGCCCCTGGGATTCACTGCTCACCACACAGACAGAGTAAAGGAGATGACGGGGAAATTCAGAGGCATAGGTGTATGCTTTTTAAATAATCAGCGCCGGTGTACGGATGCCGTATTGTGAACCAAATATGTCCGGCCAATATGGAATGCCTGGTCTTAAGCTATCGCCCTTACTGCCTTCTCCGTGGGAATGGATCCCTCCTTCAATGCGGGCCTCCCTCGAGGCTTCTCACTTTAACACAAAAATTAAATAAAATAAATATATATAGAGCTAAAAGTGCTATATATATATATATATATATATATATATATATATATATATATATATACAGTGGGGCAAAAAAGTATTTAGTCAGCCACCAATTGTGCAAGTTCTCCCACTTAAAATAATGACAGAGGTCTGTAATTTTCATCAAAGGTACACTTCAACTGTGAGAGACAGAATGTGAAAAAGAAATCCAGGAATTCACATTGTAGGATTTTTAAAGAATTTATTTGTAAATTATGGTGGAAAATAAGTATTTGGTCAATAACAAAAATTCAACTCAATACTTTGTAATATAACCTTTGTTGGCAATAACAGATTACTGTAGGTCTTTTCCAGGTTTGCACACACAGTAGCTGGTATTTTGGTCCATTCCTCCATGCAGATCTTCTCGAGAGCAATGAACACGGACTTTCAACTCCCTCCACAGATTTCCAATGGGGTTGAAAATCTGTGGAGACTGGCTTAGGTCACTCCAGGACTTTCAAATGCTTCTTATGGAGCCACTCCTTTGTTGCCCGGGCGGTGTGTTTGGGATCATTGTCATGCTGGAAGACCCAGCCACGTTTCATCTTCAAAGGTCTCACTGATGGAAGGAGGTTTTGGCTCAAAATCTCACGAGACATGGCCCCATTCATTCTTTCCTCAACACGGATCAGTCGTCCTGTCCCCTTAGCAGAAAAACAGCCCCAAAGCATGACGTTTCCACCCCCATGCTTTACAGTAGGTATGGTGTTCTTGGGATGCAACTCAGTATCCAAACACGACAAGTTTATACCAAACAGTTCTACTTTGGTTTCATCTGACCACATGACATTTTTGGCCACAATGCAAAACGATATGGTTGGCGTAAAAGCAACACAGCTCATCACCCTGAACACACCATCCCCACTGTCAAACATGGTGGTGGCAGCATCATGGTTTGGGCCTGCTTTTCTTCAGCAGGGACAGGGAAGATAGCTATAATTGATGGGAAGATTGATTGAGCCAAATACAGGACCATTCTGGAAGAAAACCTGTTGGAGTCTGCAAAAGACTTGAGACTGGGACGGAGATTTATCTTCCAACAGGAAAATGATCCAAAACATAAAGCCAAATCTACAATGGAATGGTTCACAAATTGACTTGACCATTCTAACACCTGGATACGTCTAAGTCCAGACCTGAATCCAATCGAGAATCTGTGGAAAGAGCTGAAGACTGCTGTTCACAAACGCTCTCCATCCAACCTCACTGAGCTTGAGCTGTTTTGCAAGGAAGAATGGGCAAGAATTTCAGTCTCTCGATGTGCAAAACTGATAGAGACATACCCCAAGCGACTTGCAGCTGTAATTGCAGCAAAAGGTGGCGCTACAAAGTATTAGCGCATGGGGGCCGAATAATATTGCACGCCCCACTTTTCAGTTTTTTATTTGTTAAAAAAGTTTAAATTATCCAATAAATTTCGTTCCACTTCACGATTGTGTCCCACTTGTTGTTGATTCTTGACAAAAAATTAAATATTTTATATCTTTATGTTCGAAGCCTGAAATGTGGCGAAATGTTGAAAGGTTCAATGGGGCCGAATACTTTCGCAAGGCACTGTAAATGCCTTTTAAAAGTGAATAGGTGTCGGAACAATATTAAAGGCTTTGTTGTGAGCAGAGGTTAGCTAACATTAGCATACTGCTGTGTGGCCTGGTGAGGCCTGCCTCCTCTCTTAGACAGCTCTAATGTGACTTCTAATGAGGCTGTCTGCAGGAATTAGAGACTAGACAGTTCCTCTCTAACCCTGCTTCACTGGCCACATCTGACAATTTAGGAGGAAGACCTTAGCTCTGTCTCGTACATTAATCTCACTGCAGTAACAGTGACGATCTAGAAGACATTAGTGCTGGTCTCTCTATGGTCTCCCTTGGGGTCTCACTCTGGTCTCTTTCTGAGCTCCCTGGTCCCTCTAAAGTCTAATCCAGCCCACCTTTCCTTGTAGAGGTTGAAAACGGTCCCCATAATTCACTTTAGTTTTTTCATATGCCATGTTTCCTACCTGGAATGCAGTCTCCCTCAGGTGTGATTCTATTTATTAAAAACTTGAACATTTATAATCTCCGACTCCTCACCTCTCCTCGCTGGAGTTCACGGGGTACTTGGATAATTCCTATCTGATTTCCACGGTTACGCTGTGGTGCGTGCTGATTGGCTGTTGGCCTCCGTTTAGCCGCATCGCTCCTGTAAACATGTAAACACAGGCACAGAGATCACAGGAGCGTAACAACACCCACTGCATTCTGGGAAAGAGCTGCCATCTGTCAGCCACAGGGGGAATCTCAACAAGTGGGAGGCGGACGGGGACAGGTGCCCGCTGACAGACAACTAATCTGAATGTGATTACTGTAGACGAGTGAAGAAGAGGCTTTAGGTTTGTCCCACACACACACTGACACAAACACACTTGATGTTGCAACATTCTCCTCATATCCATTTTTGAAACTCTGTTTCTTCTTCTGCACTTAACCCTTTAGGCGCCGGAGTTTTTTCAAGAAAATATACTATGATTGATTTCAAGATTTTAAAAGGCTATAACTTTAAAATGGTTTGAGATAAAGGCATACTGTAAAGTAGAAATATCTTCAGTTCGAGCCAAACTTTGGGATGGAAGTTGATTCGTCATCTAATTTGCATATTGTGACGTCATCAAGGTGGCGGCCACATTGGAAAATGTTAATTATTGTATAAAGATTTCAAAAAGCTGTAGCTTGGGAGTTTTTTTTAGATCAGGGAACACTAACAGCACTAAATGTGAAATATCTTTAGTATGAAATGAATTTGGGATAGAAATAAATTCCCTGATCCAGATTATACATAATGTTTTAGCACTGGTTCGCGGCCATATGGAATTTTATTATTTTCAAAGACCTTCAGTGATCAAGACAGCACTCTTTATAGTTTTGCAGTCATGAAATCTAGAGATTGGTTTCAATATTTCCCTTTCAAAGAAGTAGTGGGCATACTATTTTTCTCAGTGGAAATGACGCTCCAGGATTTATCGTGTTGAAACAGAGAGATGAAATGAATGGGCTTAGAATTTGTCAGATTGTCTGAACAATACACAACAGGCTCTTCAACACTTCTGGTCCACTTTTGTGGATTATTTTCTCTCAAGAACTGCGTTCATCCTCATCATCGCTGTTGGTAAAGGCTGTGAACGCGATTAGCGATGTGCTTTTTCCCGCGGCTTCTTCCGCAGCTTCTCCCGTGTTCCCCGTGGATGTCTACCCCCGCTACTTTCATGCCCACATGCCCGGTGTTATGATGCCCCTGTCCCCTCGACCACAGCCCCTGCTTGGCGTTCACAGAATGCTTCTATCGCGGCCACACGGAGGACAAGCAGCCGCTGCACAGGGGCTGATTGTGGATTATATGGCGCGGTCTCCCCGTCACTAATAATGTCCGTGTCTGCTTCACTGGACACCTGCGTGTCTTCCTCCTCTGAATCTGAGTGAGCCAGTACCAGACCAAGTACTTATCTGGTACTGAAGACCTCGTGAGTAAAAGAAAAAACACTCTCTCCCTCTACTTTGCTCTCGCTCCTCTCAGCTCTACAGCTGCTGCTTCTCCTCCGCGCTGCAGCGCCGCAGGTGTTTTACGAACTCCATTTACTCAAAAACTTTCAGTATAACCACACCCACAAATGCTGCTCATTCTACAGGCACACATGTCCACTAACCCCTGGTGAAAAGTATTAACAAGATTCTGCACCACATTTTTAGATACAGCCTGTTTAAGTGAGCAATGCTGCTTGTCGCAATATTGCGACTTTGGCGCTTAAAGGGTTAAGCCTAGCCTTGAATTAAGAGAGCGTATCTGAAAGGAGGTGAGACAGCAGCAGCCACGGCTAGGCTAGCCTAGGCTACAGCACCAAGATTCATGGATTGCACACCAAGTGTGTAAACCGATCCAGGAAAACAGCCTAACTATATACTAAATTAAAGTAGAGTGCTTTAAGCCTGGCCTTGAATTTGGAGACCGTATCTGCTTCCTTAACATGAATGGGAAGCTGATTCCACAGTAAAGGAGCTTGGTAGCTAAATGCTCTGCCGCCAACAGTGATTTTTGAGACCTTAGGAACCACCAGACGTCTGGCGTTTTGTGAGTGCAACGCTCGACTAGGTTGATATGACACTAACGTGTCTTTATTCTGTACTCCACAGTAAGCCAGTGGAGTGATTTTAACACCGGAGTTATGTGCTCCCTCCTTTTGGTACCTGTTAAGATCCTTGCTGCTGTATTCTGAACGAGCTGGAAGCTCTTCAAAGTGGTTTTAGGGCATGCTGCCAATAAAGCATTACAGTAGTCAAGTTTTGAGGTGACAAAAGCGTGGATACGTTTTTACGTGTCACTTTTAGGAAGGAAATTCCTGATTTTAGCGATGTTCCGTAAGTGGAAGTACGCCGTTTTAGTTGCTTGGCTTATATAAGCCTTGAAGGAGAGTTCTTCGTCGAAAATGACTCCAAGATTCCTCACAGTGTTGCTGGGTATAATACTGACATCATCGAGAGTGATTATCTGGTCAGTAAGGGAGTCACGCAGGCGCTTCGGACCGAGTAGGATCACTTCTGTCTTCTCCGGGTTAAACAGTAGGAAGTTAAGAGTCATCCACGTTTTAAGGTCCTTTATGCAGGCACTACTATTTTCCAGCTGATCCGTCTGATTTGGCTTCATCGACAGATAAAGCTGTGTGTCATCTGCATAGCAGTGGAAATTAATTCCATGCTTTTTAATGATGTTTCCTAACGGCAACACGTAGAGAGTGAAAAGAATCGGTCCGAGTACCGAACCCTGCGGCACACCGAATTCCACTCCAGAATAAGGCGACGAGTTCTGATTTACGTTGACAAAGTGATACCGATCCGATAAATAGGATTTAAACCAGCCAAGGGCTGTTCTTCTAAGACCTATATCACATGCTAGCCTCTGCAGTAGAATGCTGTGGTCTATTGTGTCAAATGCAGCACTAAGGTCCAGTAGGACCAACACTGACACTTGTCCATTATCAACAGCTAGTAGTAAGTCATTTGTGATTTTGACTAGTGCCGTTTCAGTGCTATGAATGGATGTAATTTTATTATTAAAAAAATGGAGAAATTGACACTGCTCAGTGAGCTTGGAGTTTAGCGACGGTGCTAAACAAAAATCTACTGTTTAAGAGCAAAAATGCGTTGCCTCAATCTGTGTGCAGTTATTCAGCACGACATTGACAGAAAGGTATTAGCGGATACACGAGCTCCTGCTCGGGCTGTATAAACATCAACAAAATGCATCTTGTATTACTTTAATGTGCAGTATTATAATGAGTAATTATTAATGAATTATATCATTCTGAAGTACATTGAACTTGAAATTAATATAAACTCTACTCAGCTTTGAGCACATGTTTAAGTTAATCAATATTACTGATATTTGTATATATTTGTTTTCATATGTATAAAACATTCTTTGTTGAAAGAAGAGGAAGGATATAACGATTAAACTGTCTGTTTTGTTACTTAACAAGGAACAATGAAAAAATGTTGGAGCAAAGGTAAAGACCAGGGGTCCCCAATTAAATTGGCAAGAGGTCCACAAACTTGATCAGCTCAGTAGACCAGGGTCTGGACATCAAAATACAACTGGACAAAAAATGTTTTCTTTGGTTTTATTAAATTGTAAATTGCATGTGTTTGAATCAACAACAACACATATGCGAATGTAGTAGTAGGCCCTGCGTGCCCGGTGGCAGCCTATTGCGTGCAGTCTCCTCCCTTTAAAAGGAGGATGGATCACCTGCACCATCTCTTTGCCCGCCTCTGACGTCACCGCTGTCCCAGGAGCAGTGAGCTGCACAGCGTGGAGTCTGGCTCCACAGCTTGGACAAACACAGTTGCCGGCCCTAAAGCTGGCATTCGCGCTTCCTATTGAGCTCACAACTAGTAAGTACAGTGCCATTCCCCTTTGATTGTCTCCTTATCCATCCTGCTTTATATAAAATACTCTACGCTCCCCGCAGCGCTCTGTGCGTGGCGTCTTGCGGCCCAGTTGCGGTGCAGGGTCAACTGAGGACACCTCCCGCATGTTTGGTGTGCGTGTTGTCACATACCATTACGGTAAGCTGGTGTGTGCCGCGTATCCGCCCATTAACATTACTTTCCAAACTTAGTGCTAACTAAGCGCTCTTTATAAGGTGGGGCACCCGGTTCTACGCGCCTCCTGCGCTGGGTCTCTAGGTGAGCGCTTCACGCAGAGGATTCATGGTGCGTATTTTCCCGGCTCCTGAGCTGCTACGTGGGGTTTTACCTGTACTGTAAATTCTAAATTGTCACTTCTTTTAGGTCCAGTCTTCTCGAGCCTCTCCTTTTCCTCTCCTCCTGAGTTGCCTTGGCTCATGTTTTCCTGGTGTCCATACAGTGTGGTCCATTTAGTGGCCATCAGTTAAAGGAGGTGCCTGTAACTTTTGAACTAGCTGCTGTGAGTTTGCCCAAAAGCACATGTAAGCACCAATGCACTTTAAAACAAGTTAATCTGGGGTCATTGTGTTTGTTTTGTGTACTGTGCACTGCATTTTTAAAAAACTATTTTAATTATGAACTTAAGTGAATGTTAATATAATCAAATAAATATTGTAAACCTTTTTCTAATTTTGTCTCTGTCCCTCAGTTACTTACCTGTGTTAGCCTTAATCCTTTATTTTTTATTTTCCCTTCGGGGTGGCGTTGTTGGCAACAAACCAGTATTTAAAATTATCCACCAGTATATCACAGCCCTCGCACCATACTTAGCTTATTATTTCATCAGTTTTAAAAGATACCCAACAAGTAACTTTCTAAGTTTAATTGCAAAAAGAAATGTATGAAACCCTTCTAAAACATCTAGAGAAGGATGAGTTAAAAAAAATATAAATTGCACATAAACTTGAAAAATAAACAAATGAAAAAGGTAATTCACCCCAAAACATTCAACAAAGACAAAACAGTTTTTATTTTTAACTGTGGTCCAACTTAACTTAATAAAGTGCAAACAAGTTAATTATAAATTATTACTTAATATAACTATAGTGAGAAATTTTTTTGTACATACACTTCCCAGGAAGTGAAATAAATTCACATTAAAACAAGATTCAAGTAATAACCTGGAACTAACCTGAAACTCTTCAAGTGCATTGAAAATGGCTCAATGTGAGAAATGTGCATATGCACTGCCAGCTAATTTCTTAAATTGTGGAATGAATGGTGTCAAAGCAATTCTCAGACAAGCATGCACATTTTCATTGGTCAGTTTAGAGAGGTTCTTATTCTTGATCATGTTAAGAGTGGAAAAGGCAGACTCACAACTATAGGTAGAGCCAAACATGGTCACTTTGGCACAGTTTTGAGCCAAAATGTAACTGGGTCAGAGAATTTACATTACATCTTAACACTATATCAGACTGCAAATCTAACAATTCCATTTGTAGAGATTGTGTATTTGCCCATCTGTATCCCTGTGCTGCCTCCTTTGAGAAAGTGGTAACACCTTTAACTAGAAAGGGATTCCTGACAAAGAGCACCATCTGGTCTCTCAATGTAAAGCCAAGTTTTGAATGAGCAGCCAAGTTTTCAATCAACTTTTGGATAAAGTCGGAATGACCTTTGACATTGATCCCATAAATCCCTTTCAAGGACGGAAAACATGTGCAGTCCTCTTCAAGGTAATTTTACAGAAGCTCCAATTTCTTCTGAAAAGACCGGACAGAAGCTACTAAGTCACATACTGAATTGTCTTTTCCCTGAAGCTTCAGATTTAAGTCATTTAAGTATCCTGTCATGTCCACCAGAAAGGCCAGTGTTTCCATGCTCCTCCTCCATAAAATATAAAAACACCAGCGCCTTCTGACTCTTTTGCTGTGCCAGAAAAGCTTTCATTTAATTTCTTATCTCCCAAAAACGAGCAAGAACCTTTCCTTTATCAACAATCAGACATTGGAATGCATAGGTCATTGGCTCGTGCTTCTACTTCTGCTAAAAAGTCTCTGAGCAGACGATGCTGGTGAGCTGATGAAGCCCTGAGAAAGTTCACCAGTTTGGTGAGAGTGCTCATTGCTTCTGGTTAGTGCTGTGAAAGTGAGGAGCAGAGAACAGACAGATGGATGATGCACTGATATGACAAGAGTTCTGGATTGTTCTCTTTTAGTCGAGCAACTGCACCCTTTTCATGTCCCATCATGGATGGCGCCCCGTCAGTTGTCATGGAGACAACACTTTTCAGATCAATCCCCCTCTGGTTCAGCGTTTCCTTTATGGCCAAATATATATCCTCTCCTCTCGTCCTTGTTTTCAAAGCTGTCATGCCTAAGATGTCCTCAACACATACTTTACTTTCCTGGTGATAGAATCGTACATACTGTATACCAAAAGTTGAGCATTGTCACTTACATCAGTTGTTTCATCCACAGCTAAAGCTATGCACTGAGCACGTTGAATGGCGCTGTCGAGCTGAGACTGCACATCCTCCGATAAGAGTTTTGCTCTCCTTGTTGTTGTTGAGGATGAGAGGGGTATTTGGCGTACCTTTTGTTTAATTTGCAGTCCTACTTTTCCTTCAAAAATAGTTTCTGCCAATGCCTCCATACATTCTTTGACCATTTCGGAGTCCGTGAAAGGCTTTTTATGCTTCCCCAATATCCAAATATCCACTGTACTCGCAGTGAGCACTCATGAGCTCGCTGTTGTGCTGTGAGGTGATTGATTACCCGTGTAGCATTCTTGTGCTGTACTTTGAGTTCATTTATTTTCTTCATCCTCATAGCGGATCCTGGTGGGTAACTTGCGTCAAAACTTTTGTGCCTTTTATTCAAAATGTCTCTTGATTTGCGCTTTTAACCAGGGCAACAGACTCTGTACATAAGAGACAGAAGGGCCTCGTAGAACTTGATGCAGGCAAAATAAAAGCATAAGCTTCAGTCCACTCATCACGAAAGATACGGTTTTCTAAAGCCTGGTTCACACGGCAGGATAATTAGGCCGATTTTGGACCCGATTTACCCCTACGACAATCTTGAGAATGCAACGAATATCGTAACAAAAAATCTGATGCATTTTCCTGCCGTGTGTGGTGTGTCACTGCGCTCCTCGCTCGGAAGGACTTCGGGACTGCTCCGATCTCAATATCGGCGATATCCAACATGTTTCTCCTTGTGTGTGGTGTCCCCCAAGGACAGACGAGCGCGTTGCCATGACTGCGACGTGTAGCCAATCAGGGGTAGCCATGTCTACACTTCTCTGACCATCGCCTTTTCTTTTGATTTCGTCTTTTCTCAGGGGGGGGGGATTTTTGCGTGATTTTTGCCGTGTGGCTGCGCACCGCACACTGTACGACAAAAGTGGTTAGACCCACGATTTTTTTATCTCCGTGTGTGGGGTCTCACACAGTGAAAAAATCGGCTGTCATTTCGAAAAATTGGCCGACAATTTTAAAATCGGCTCGTGTGAACCAGGCTTAAGTCTACCTTTCTGATTTTTGACAACGCCATAATTCATTGAAGTGTTATTACTTTTGACAGCTCCGTAGAGTTCGCCGTACAGGGGTCCTTCGCCAAAGGACCCTATGCGGACATAGCTGACCTTGCGCCCGCCTATTTACAAATCGCTTTTGGTGAAAAGTTTAGACATACTTTTAATAATGTGCTTTTGAACAAAAATGTATGTAGGGCTGGAGAAAAGGTTCTTGGGGTCTGGACCTGGACCCCGGTCCGCCAATTGGGTGCCCCTGCTATAATATTTAATACAGGAAGGATTTCTGTATTTTATTTTGTGGTGTCCATGTTTTAATTTGATGTTTGCGTTCTTTTTCAGAGACTACTGGTGAAACGGAACTCTGACTTTCTCTGACAGCAACAAAATCACACACCATCGTTTCTCCTGCTTCACAATATTGCTTTACAATATGAACTACAACAAACATTTTCATGTTTTATTTAATCATCAGTCATGAATAGTTAGAACAGTGGGCTCTGCATCTCTGAAGACGAGGAGCAGCAGGAGGAGGAGCATCAGCAGCAGAAGCAGGAGGAGCAGCAGGAGGAGGAGCAACAGCAGAGTCCTGAGCGTCTGCCCCTGCCTCTACAGTGTGCGCTTCATAGAAGAACCTGGAAATAAATAAAAAAATAAAAATGAAACTTGTTGGTTTTATTATGATTTTGTGTCTGAAGTGTAAAGCATCATGAAAAATAAGGAATTATTTACACAGGTACATATTTGTCTGCAGTACTTACAATACATCTAATTGAATACATTAAACTCTAATCTGATTAGTAACAGTCTGTTGCTCGTCAAGACTTCCTCTCCTGTGTTCAACTCCATTTTACAGATATAATAGATCCATGATTGTTCCTTTCTCATCAGCAAACACACATTATTACATTTAGGCCTGATACAATTTACTTTTAAGTGATGCACAAACGAGGGCCATAACAAATATCCATCCATCCATTTTCTACCCTTTAATCCATTTCTGGGTCAGGGGGGTGTCAATCAGAGATGCCACCCAAGCCTCATAGCACCAGCCCCTCACTGACCCTCTGCAGGTGGTGAGGCCACAGGAGGGCAGCTGCTCTCTGAGTGTGAGCATAGCCTTGATCTTTCAGTGGGGGGCTTTGGGCAAAGGGGGGTTAAGTGTCTTGCCCAAGGACACAACGACAGCAGTCATCAGTGGAAATCGGTGGAGAAGGTGCAGAGGTGGGAATTGAACCCACAACCTTCTGGCCAATGCTCTACCAACTGAGCTACTGTCGATGAATCATATAATAATAATTGAATGCATATATGTGCATTGTTACATACATGTGATGTTTTGTGACATAAAATATCAATTTGTAAAAACAAATGATTACTGCCAATACAATTGTTTTAACAGAGAAGGTCGGTTACAGAAGCCTCGTCTTTGGGTTTTCATAATTAAGACTGTAATAAAGATTGTAAACATCAGGGTTAGGGTTAGGGTTAGGGTTAGGGTTACTAGCTTGTAGCTGAATAACTCATGTGCTCAGGGGATTCTCGCAGTACTGCAGACTGAACCAGACTAAATTCACGTGGGCTACCCAGAAATTTTCCCCATAGGACTCAATGCAAATTAAAACAGCTCAACCTCAGCTGACAGAGAACCTACAGCTTTCATAAAGGTCGGATTTTGTGGGGATTTTAGTGTCCCTTGTCATCCTGAACTTTTTTTCTTCTTGAATCCTTCGGTTTTGTTTAAATCCACACTTTAGTGCCACAAACTCTTCTCGTCTGGCTCTCGCTCTAACTCCCGCTCCGATGACCTGCTCTGATTGGTCAGAGCGCAGCCGAGCCCCTCTCTGCACGTGCGTGAGACCCGGTGTGAGACCCACACACGCGTGTTTGGCGCAACGCATTATGGGAGATCATCCACTGCGCAGAACCGGGAGGACCAGACGATGCCCAAATACAGGCGAGTTTCCCGTAGATCTTTGCGAGTTTCAGGCAACTTCCGCTAATCTTTCAGCCCCCATGCCGTCACAAAGCGCCACTGAGCACAACCATTCATTTGAATAGGGCGCCATCTTGGATCGCCGGGGCTTGGTTTTAGCCCCCCGGTGTTAGTTAGCACCGTAGCTTCGCCCTAGAACAAATGTCTGACAATTGTCTATTTTATCACCAAACAAACCTCTGATATGACAATAGAGGGGTGTATTTCTCACCTCAAATGTTATTAGAATTAACTTTAATGTCCTAATTAAAGCGTATTTTAAACTTTTTACCTTCCATCACGGCCGCTGTGTCCTTCCCTCTCCGCTCTGAGTTGAGTTGAACAGAGAAGCCCCGACCCAAAACGTTATCTTCCCTGACGTGCCTCCAGTCTGTCCTCTAGTGTTCTGGACGGGTGTGACGCACCTCCAGAACACTTCTGGACGCACGTCAGAAGCAATTCCACTGGCTCCCTGTGGAGTACAGAATAAAGTTTAAAATCCTTCTCTTAACATATAAAGCCATAAATGGCTTGGCTCCTTCTTATCTCCAAGACACGTTAGTGTCGTATCAACCAAGTCGAGCGTTGCGCTCACAAAACGCCAGACGTCTGGTGGTCCCTAAGGTCTCAAAAATCACTGTTGGCGGCAGAGCATTTAGCTACCAAGCTCCTTTACTGTGGAATCAGCTTCCCATTTATGTTAAGGAAGCAGATACGGTCTCCACATTCAAGGCCAGGCTTAAAGCACTTTACTTTAATTTAGCATATAATTAGGCCAGGCTTCAAGGCCAGGCTTAAAGCACTTTACTTTTATTTAGCATATAATTAGGTAATATATAATATATGGTGTATATATTATATATGTATGCTGTATTATGTTATATATTATGTTATATATTATACAATAATGTATTGTGTTATGTTGTATATTATGTTATATATTATGCTGTATGTTATGTTGTGTATTATATATGATATATATGGTATGTATGGTATATATGATGTATATGATATATAATATATAATTAGGTTTGCTTGGATCGGTTTGCACACCTGGTGTGCAATCCATGAATCTCTTTATTCAAGGCTAGGTTTAAAACAGTCCTCTTTAGTTTAGCATATGGTTAGGAAGGTAAGACTCAGGGAAGGCTAAACTCCTCAGACTGTCAGTCAAGCTGCATAGGGAGTCAGTTTGCTGGGAGAAGTATGGTAACTTGAGCACTATCCTCTCCTCCTTCCTACTTTATCTGTTTAGCACTTTTAGGATTCTGACTGTAGTTTGTTCATTGCTATTCACCCGCTGTCCCATTGTCTGTTTCATGGTACGATGACGGGATCTCTGAGCCTGGCCTCCTCCATCTGCACCTGCGGACTGCCCCGCCCGACCCGCCTGGGAGTGCTTTGGTCCTGCACCGGACCTGTCCACGTTCAGCGGCCACTGGTCCACGTCCTGTAGCTAGCTTAGGTCCTAGATCATTAGCCTGTCCGTCCGGAGGAGCGGATCCCTTTCTCATATGGGTCTCCCTCCCTGTGGGTTTCCCTAGTGCTCCCCAAGGTTTCTCACTTTTTCCCACTCGGTTTTTTAAGAGTTTTTCCTTGTCGATGCAGGAGGGTCTTGTTGGACAGTTAGTGTCCAACAGAAAGGATTGGTGATGATCAGGACACTTTAGCATTCTACAACATGTATGGACATTTTCTTCTGTGTGTGCTTTATATTCTCCATGTGTTTTGGCTGTTGATTCTCTGACCTGTGTTGGTGATTTCAATGGTTTTGTTAAGTCCTCTGAGATGACTTCTGTTGTGACCTAGGGCTATACAAGAATAAATTGTATTGTAATTGTAATTCAGTGACAAAATTGCAGAATAAAGTGTAGCTTTATTAATAAAAGTCATCCATGATTGTATTTTTGAAATATATATTTAATTATTCATAAAGGTTATCACTAATTCTACACAATATATGTAAGCATATGCTCATGGCTGTGGAGTGTGCTTGGCCATCAAATCCACTTTCGTCTTCACTGAGAAAGGAGTGGCCATATCAGATTCCAGTCGCTTCGCACTAATGACAACCGTAATAAACAAAATGTTGAAAAACATGTGTTTGCGTGTATGTATAACAAATAACATAAGATAAGATTGACTTTATTGATCTCACACAGGAGAAATGTACATGTCACATGTGGCATGGATAGAATCGCTCAAGATTTTTGCTAAAGACAAAAGTGTGCAAACATGCTAAGGCAAAAAATAGTCTTTTATATTTAGTATTTCAAGTTTTCAGTCCTAGTGCAAGTGACTTAAAGTGACTCATTGTACAGTCTGGCAGCGGTGGGGATAAAGGCCCTGCAGTAGCGCTACTTCTTGCACTGTGGGTGCCTTAGCCTTCCACTGAAGGAGCTCCTCAGCTCTTCTACAGTCCGGTGCAGTTTGTATTCACCTCCATCATGGACAACGCCATGATGGAGGTGAATACAAACGTTTATATCAGAGAATTAACGGATTTGGGACTCCTAAAATATAATAATTCCATACATAAAAAAATACAATAGCTTATGTAAATAGCTGTCCAGTTTTCATTTACTATCCCACATATTGATAGTTTCCTGTCCCCCAACTCCCCAAGTGAGCGACGGCAAACCAGCCAAAAATCACAGCATACCCACCGGAAAAATTAAGACTACACCAGTAAGTAAATGAACAGATGGGAGCTCGGACGTTGTGGCAGAGCAGCTCTGCACCCGGGGCCTCTGTTCTGGACCATCTTTTGAGCCGGCCAGAAGAATTTAGAGCCAGAGCCAGATTCTTAGCTAAAAGGGATATACCCACCAATGTCGGGTGGATATCATCGGAGCCGATGAGACCGGGCTTTCCCCAAAAGGCACTCTAATTGACAACACCACGTCGAGGGCACCAACCAGACAGCCAGTGGTCAAAAGCCGAGTGCCTGCTGAATGCTGAATTACAGTATTTACAATATACAGATGAGATTACAGGTACAGGCTCAGCAGTTCTCATTGTAGAATCTAACAGCAGCAGGAAGGAAAGACCTGCAAAACCTCTCCTCACAGCGAGGGTGAATAAGTAACACAACTGTGAGGTGAAAGCAAAATGATACATGTTACATCCCTGCCAGTGTTGCTCTCCTCCCATCTCCCTCTTCCTCCCCATATGGAAAAGTTGCACGTAAAACATTTAATTTAAAAAAATCATAAAACATCACATTTAATATGAATTTTGTATCATGTTTGTATGATTATGTCCTGACGTTTGTATGATTATCTCCTGAAAGTGGCACCTTTTGCACATCTTTCATAAATGGCAAAAAAGAATGTTTTATGTTGTCAATATAACAATTGTATACAGTCTTTGTTTAATTTGCAAATTTACAATAAATAATTAATACAAAATCTGTATGTCATACATACTGTATATGGATAATGTGTGTATTTTCTATTCATCATACCATAATAGAGTAATAAGGGTGTAATAGTCTGATAGGGGTGCAATAGGGTAATCAGAATCATTTTTTTATTGCCATGTAAGTAACATGACTAGGAAATTGCTTTGGCTCTCGGTGAAAACAAGTCAAAAGTAGAGAAGAATGAGGCATAATAAGGCATACTAAAATATTTCTAAACATCTCTAAAGTAAAGCTTTTTCTAAAATAGGAGTTAAAAGTAATTCAACCTGGAGAGACTCGAACAGACAAACATAGTATTAAAATTGTATGTTGGTTGGCAGATAATCTGACACTGCATGAATTACATATATGACACTAAATACAATATTTTCAAGATTACATTTATTGTGCTGAACAGAATGTGGTTGGGATTTGGCGCTTAGACCTCGGCAGAGCACTGCACGATTGCAGAAGGGGAAAGAGATTGAGAGATGAAATCCCCCGGGGCCTAGACCCTGGTGGTGGTAGCTAGAAGGATGAATGAGCTGGCCTAGAACAAGGCGGAGATGGGGAGGAGAAGGGTTGCGGCATGAATGAAGCTGCTGCTTGGATGGAGCTTCTGCGTGATATGAAGCTGATGCGGGCAGTGCCTGATTGCTGCAGGTGAGGATTTGCGTGAGGAGCTGTGCAGCTGAGTGTGTGATTGCTGTAACAGCAGTAGACCTGAGCTGGGTTCTCAGGTCTTCCACTCTGAATTTACGCTTAAGCTTCATAGTTATTACGATTATTACTATATCAATTCTCGGTGCACACAATATACAATGTCCATCAAGCAGTGCAGTAAGGTGGCTTTATAAGGGCAGTAAAGTGATATGATGGATAGATAGCTATGGCCTACGCAGGTGGACAAACGCAAGACAACATATCTGGCCCTCAAAGTCACAAGGTCCCATTGTGTATCTATGTTATGACTCTGATATGTTCCTGGATGCGACACGTACGCCTTTCTATGTGTGACGTATCTGTGACGTAACAATGACTATATAAACCCTGTCCTGATTTTGTTCCGTCTGAAAAAACTGAAACCTGAAGGAAACTGTAAAAACTTCCAAGAGCTCGGGTGTGCCACGATCCTGTCTCTGTGTGCTTGATCTATGACAGTGACTTTATAGAGGGAAGTAAAGGGACTTTATAAAAGGCGGGGGACGAGGTTATGAAGTGTCCAACAGCAGAGGGGAAAAACTGTTCTTATGGCGGGTGGTTCTGGTCCGAATGGACCGCAAGGCTCCTGCCCGAGGGGAGAAGTTGGAACAGTCCATGTGCCGGGTGAGAGGGGTCAGCTGTGATAAGACCAGCCCGGCCTCGAGCTCTGGCGTCGTAGAGGTCCTGCAGTGATGGGAGGCTGCGGCAGATCACCTGCTCTGCAGAGCGCACGATGCGTTGTAGTCTCTGCTTGTCCCTGACAGCGGCTACAGCGAACCACACGGTGATGGAGGAGGCGAGGATGGACACAATGATTGCCGTGTAGAACTGCACCAACATCTGTGCAGGAAGCTTGGCTTTCCTGAGCTGCCTCTGGAAGTACATCCTCTACTGGGCCTTCTTGATGAGGCCACTTGAGGTCCTGGGTGATGATGGTGCCTGGGAAACAAAAGGTTATTTCAATAGTCTATCATTTTTGTGTTGGATTTGACTGTCAAACATTTTTTAAACATGGTCTTCCATGTATACAATCTTTCTATGTTGTTTGATTGTCATATTTGTATTTTTTCAAGCAAGTCCAAAACTTGTATTAAATATGTTTTACATCTTTTCCATATGGGTCCTCTCTGCAACTCCTCCTCCTCTCTTTTCTTATCCTCTGTCCTCCACTCTCTTCTTCTCCGTTCTCCTCCTCTCCTCTCCTCTCCTTTTATCTCCTCTCTTCTCTCCTCACCTCTGACTCTAATCACACTTCAACCTCATCATTATTACTTCTTCCAAACAGAGCACCCCGGCAGCCGCAAACCCAAAATACGACGTCGCTGCTTTTATTAACAAGTTATTAACATTTTGGAAGGGTGAAGAGGAGGAGGGGGGAGGGGGGGGGCACCGCCACATTCCAAGGGAGAGAAGGGGGGCGAGGCGGGGTCTGAATATGTATTCTGTTATTGCAGAAAGGACGATGTGTAAATGAGGAACCTCTCGGCTTTGGGGGAGTCAGAAATCCGCTCAAAAAAAGTCCAACTCTGAAACAGAAACGAAAGAAACAGAGCTGGTGGTGGTGGGCGGAGGATCTCCAAGGCCACTGGGAATGTACAGAGATTTTTAAATTGTGTTATTATAACTTTATGTTGGTGACTTGACTTAGACTGAAAACAGACAAATCTGTATCTTCCTGTTATTATAAGGCAAGGACAGTTTATTTGTATAGCATAATTCACAGGACACTCAAGTGCTTCACATAACAAATTGGAAACCCTCAACTAACACTAGTCTTACATGTGAATAGTTCCTTTTTCTGAGATTCGCCTCAGATGTGACACCTGAACGTTGTCAAAATTCTGTTTATTTGATGGCATAATCAGACCTAGTGACAAATGTGATTATTATTGAAAAATCATTCTGTAGCCCTCCTTTTACACTTGGAAACTCATTATGAGACTAGACACTTAACATTTGACATATCTATTACCCTCTCTCTAAAACACCAAATCTCTGCCTATTACAGTCTGTACCATTTATTTTATACCTCATTATTTTGCCATTAAAATCATCTTCCCCACCCTCATCTCTGGTTATGAGGGAGCAACGTGTGCAGTTGGAGATATATTGGACTGTCGTGGTAAAGATGGAGCAGCGTGTGCAGACAGAGCTCTATGTCCCCTCGCTCACCTCTGGTCATGGGCAAGTGATCCACGTGAGTTACACCCACAGTGGAGCTCCTTTAGGCATAAGGTGAGGAACTCAGTCACATGGAAGGAGCTTGGAGTAGAGCCAGTGCTTCTCCACATGGAGAGCAGACATAAAGGTTTGCTCAAAGAATAATTCTGTGAAACATATGGACTTTGAAATGAAGAAGGAGAGTAGGACAAAGCCTCTGGTGCGGGACATGCCTGTCTTGTGCCGGCCCTCTCCTATCTTTCTCTGGGTGTTATTCCGGTCATCTCCTGTCTTTCTCCTAGTGTTATGTTTGTCCTCCTCTATCTTTCTCCTAGCGTCATGCTGGGCCTCTCCTGTCTTATGCCGATCCTCTGTCTTTCTCCTAGTGTTGTACCATTCCTCTCCTAGTGTTATGTTGGTCCTCTCTTGTCTTTCTCCTATAGTGTTTTCCTGGTCCTTACCTGCCTTCATAACTTGTTGCCTTATTCCAGATTGGAATTAAGTGTGCCTCCGGGATCGGTACTCGGACTGATTCTTTTCCCACTCTAGATGCTGCCTTTAGGTATCATTAAAAAGCATGGAACTAACTTCCACTGCTCTGCAGATGACACACAACTTTATCTGTCGATGAAACCAAATCAGACAGATCAGTTGAAAAGGCCCAGTGGCTGCATAAAAGACCTTAAAACGAGGATGACTCTTAACGTTCTACTTCTTAACCCAGAGAAGACAGAAGTGATCCTACTTGGCCCAAAGCGCCTGTGTGACTCCCTTACCGACCAAATAATCCCTCTTGACAACGTCAGCATAGTACCCTGCAACATTGTGAGGAATCTTGGAGTCGTTTTTGACGAAGAACTCTCCTTCAAGGCTTGAATAAACCAAGGAACTAAAACGGCATATTTCCACTTGTGGAACATCGCAAAAATCAGGAATATCCTTCCTAAAAGTGATGCGGAAAAACTGATCCACGTTTTTGTCACCTCAAGGCTTGACTACTGTCACGCTTTATTGGCAGTGTGCCCTAAAACCTCTTTGAAGAACTTCCAACTCGTTCAGAATACAGCAGCAAGGATCTTAAAAGGCACCAAAAACTCTGGTGTTACAATCCCTCCACTGGATTCCTGAGGAGTACAGAATAAAGTTTAATTCTTCTTTTGGCATACAAAGCCATAAATGGCTCGGCTTGGCTCCTTCTTGACTTCAAGACATGTCGAGCATTGCGCTTGCAAAACGCCAGACATCTGGTGGTTCCTAAGGTCTCAAAAAACACAGTCGATGGCCGAGCATTTAGCTACCAATCTCCTTTACTGTGGGATCAGCTTCCCATCCACGTTAAGGAAGCAGACACGGCCTCTACATTCAAGGCCAGGCTTAAAACTCTCTTCTTCAGTTTAGCATGCGACTTGTTTTTTTGTTTTTTTGGTCAGGTCTTGTCTGTTCTTGGAGTCTGCTTGTATGGGACCCAGTCCGCAGCATCTTCAAAACCACGTTCTAGGCTAGGCTAAAACAGTCCTCTTGAGTTTAGCATATGGTTAAGAAGGTAAGACCCAGGGTAGGTTAAAAATCTTAGACTGTCAATCAAGTTGCGTAGGGAGTCAGTTGCTATGGTAACTTGAGCACTATCCTCTCCTCCTTCCTACTTTATCCGTTTGCATTATTAGGATTTTGACTGTAGTCTGTTCATTGCTATTCACCCGTTGTACCATTGTCTGTTTCATGGTGCGATGACGGAACCTCTGAAACTGGCCTCCTCACCTGCGGACTACACCTGCCCGACCCGCCTGGAAGCTGCTTCAGTCCTGCACCGGACCTGTTCACGTTCTGTAGCCTAGGTCCTTGATCTATAGGGATGGAAAGCGGAAGTGCGAGATTTTGCAAGATTTCCACCCGCGGATACAAATAAACCACACATGCCAGTTGTATGGTGCTGAGATCGGAGACTTCTTCCTCCTTAATGGATTTTTCTGTGTTGTTTTGGACACATTTTGTCTCTGGGACAAAAAAACGGAGTGAGTGTTTAACTTTAACAACAGTTGCTTCAAAGTGTTATGAAATCTCACAATATGAATGATCATAGTTTTCCATCTGTTCATTAGCTCCATCTCCACTTCACACCCATTGCAGCTTCACATTGGGCCTTTTTCCTTTTTGCTGTGCTGTCAAAAATAACATGATGTAGTTGGGTTACCTATTCATTTAATCCTAATGATTGTCCGTTTTCTGTTATATTTGAAAAAATGTTAAATGTAGGGCTGTCAAAATTATTGCGTTAACGCACGTTAATTATATTTTTAATTAATCGCGTTACAAAAATTAACGCATTTGACGCATGCCCTCTCATCCCATAATAACACTCAGAATGCCGCGGACACATGCGTGTGTAAGATGGGGACAGAGCAGGTAGGCCCTCTGAGAAGAAATCCAAGTTTTAAAAGAATACACGCGTGACCGCGGGGCACTTGTTGTTTCCTGTATGAACTCTGCATGATGAGCTGCGGCCGCGACAGCGCTCTGGACAGCAGTTCCCACTTCCAGCGGCTGTGATCAAGGCGAACGGCGCTGCGTAATGGGATCATTTCCAAGACCACACACAGAACTATTCTCTAGTGTGCGTACGTGTGTTTGCGTAACCGATGCACACAATATCTACAGAGCAGAAGCTGGACTGCGGAGCCTCAGTCTCCTCCGTGTCTTCTCCCGAAGCGCACTCGCTAAATTAAAGCTGAGGTACCTAACTTTCTCTTCCACTACCAGTTCATGCTGGTTGTTCCAAAAAAAAGTAATGGTGTGAGCAAATCAAACAGATTGAGGCCCTGTCCACACGAAGTCAAGCTCAGGCCTAAACGCAAAAATACTTTATCAATCCAGTGTATCGTCCATACGAGGCCGGCGTTTTGGGGGGGTGTAAACGAACATTTTTGAAAGTAGGTCCCAGAGTGGAAAGATTTAAAAACTCCGTATATGCCGCTCCGTGGTTACTGCCTCTCCGCAATGTATCTGAGACGCTTGCGTCATCGCCCTGCCTCTTGTTAAAGCACGCATGCGCCGCACTCAGAAAATAATGACAACAACAATGTAGCTTGTTGGTTTTGTAATCCAGTGTGACCCGAAGCAACAGTTCAACCTCATCGTCCGTCCATACTAATGTAGTACCAGCTCGCCCACTCGCCATGTTGTCTGTTTACAAAATTCCGCGCATGCCCACGGAAGTTTGGGCTTGATCCCGTCATTGCGTCACAGCGCCACCAACAGGTCTGGCATAGTTTCACAGCGTTTTCAGGCGTATTGACTACATTCATATGGACGCACACATTTACTGAGCTAACTCCGTGTTTACAGAAAAAGTTTCTGAAATTATAAGCGTTTTGTCTTCGTGTGGATATAGCCTTAATGACATTCTGCATCAGACTATTTTGAAATGTACCTCATCTGTAACAAACAATGGTTTTGGGCTGAGTCTAAACAGAAAGACAGAATGTTAATATTGTGACAGTAATTCCATTTTATATGGATTTATTGTTATAAAAAACAAATACAGTTCATATGTTCACTAAGCTGTCATTTATCTTTCCATTCAAACAACCATTTACAGAAAAATATGGCATAATTTTGCCAATAGTTTGAAATGCAATTAATTACGATTAATTAATTTTTAAGCTGTAATTAACTCGATTAAAAAAAATTGTCGTTTGACAGCCCTAGTTAAATGTTATTTAATATGCATTGTTCCTCCTTTATCTCTCAAATAAATGTTTCCTGTGTGAGATCAATAAAGTCTATCTTATCTTATCTTAAAATATAAGCCACAATTAAAAGCTTGGCCACGCACTATATACAGGTTGGCATTAGCTACAAGTTAGCTTTAATACATATTCAAGTTTACCGTCTGTATAATCAGGCAATTTTTTGCTGCATAGCTTTTCCCACAGCTTCAGTTGGTCTTTGGGAAACCTAAAAAATGAGAATGTGTCGCGTAAACTTTGATGATTACAGCCGAAAACAAAGCAGAGCATTTTGGACCATTCATTTAAACAGCCTCTTTGAACAGCTGGCGGTTTGTTTGTATCCGAGCAATGAACCGGAAGTGCCTCTGGGACGAGACTTCGTGTGGAGCGGATCCCTCTCTCAAGATGGATCTCCCTGAGGTTTCTAACTTTTTTCCCACTGGATTTTTGTGAGTTTTTCCTTGTTGATGCAGGAGGGTCTGTTGGACAGTTAGTGTCTAACAAAAAAGGACTGTGGTGATGATCCAGGACACTTTTACATTCTACAACATGTATGGACATTTATCAACGTGTGTTCTATTTTTTTTTTTAACAGTTGATTCTCTGATTTGTGTTGGTGATTTAAATGGTTTCGTTAAGTCCTTTGAGATTACTACTGTTGTGGTTTAAGGCTATACAAGAATTAATTGTATTGTCTTTCTCCTAGTGTTATGTCGGTCCTCTCATACCTCTCTTCTAGTGCTATGCCGGTCCTCTCCTGTCTTTATTCTAATGTTAAGCTGGTGCTCTGTCTTTCTCCTAGTTTTGTGCTGGTCCTCTGTCTTTTTCCTAGTGTTAAATCAGTCCTCTCCTTTCTTTCTTCTAGAGTCATGCTGGTCCTCCAAGTGTTATACCAGTTGTCTCCTGTCTTTCTCCTAATGTTATGCTGGTCCTCTCCTGTCTTTCCCCTACCAATATGCTGGTCCTCTCCTCTCTTTATCCTCAAGTTTTACCATTCCCCTCCTGTCCTTCTCCTAGTGTTATGCCGGTCCTCTCTTGTCTTTGGCCTAGAGTTTTGCTGGTCCTCGCCGGTTCTTCTAGCCTGGTCAGTGGCAGGCTCTTGAGTTGGGGCTGCCTGATTGCTCTGGAGGGCCTGTTGTCCTGTGTGTGTGTGTGTGTGTGTGTGTGTGTGTGTGTGTGTGTGTGCGTGCGCACTTGAGCAGAGGACCCTTCACACAGAGGACACTGCTCACTTCTCCCCATTATTCAGCTCCTTCACCTCTGTCTCTGAAGTCATGTGCAGAACACGGCCTGCCCTCAGAGAGGACTCAGGGAGGATTTACAAAGCTTGACACTCGAGGGTCAATTTGTGATTAGAACCTTTTAACCTGGAGAAAACTGAACTAAACTACAACAAAAAAAAGAAAACGCTGGACCTTATACAGACTGATGAATATATCCCGTAGTGCCCTGAAAAAGTATTGTATTGTGAAGTGAACGCAAAATGTTACGTGGATTATGTTGTATTCTATTTCATAGGGGGTTAGTGTTTAGGACAAGCACTCATCAATGCCTTTATTGTTTCATACACACACACACACACACAGACCTGCGTGCGCGCACACACACACACACACGTGATTAGTGTTTGTAGACAGAAATCCAGCTCGTTTTAAACACACAGCCACAAGCGTGTCTCATTTCCATGTTTGCATGGTGACTTTTGACCGTCTCCATGGAAACAGTCATTTGTCACACCTCCGGCCTGTTTACTGTAGCGTCACATAAACCAATATCTCTCATATGAATAATTTATGACACCACAATATTAGTAATGTTTTTGAGCTTGTCACTCGGGACAGCTCACACTTTAGAGTAAAGTCACATCTCTGGATTTCATTATGAAGGATGAAGCTGAAGCCTCTATAGAACATTGTTCCACTGGTTGAATCCAATGTTTATGTCGTAAAGGTTTGTAGCATTAAATTTTTGTTCTGTTAACCCTTTTCACTCTCCTCCTTCTGGCTTCTCCACAAACATAGGAAACACCGATATAGTCGCGTTTCCACCGCAGGAACTTCGGGGTAATTTTTCCAGGGCCAGCCCCTTTTGGTGCGTGTCTCCACTGCAGGAACTTCCCCTACAGGGCCATTTACAGGAACTTTTACGGGATCCAACGGAGTACCTCCTCCATGCTAGGTACTTGAGGTTAACCTGGCGCTGATTGGCTAAAGCTAGAGCAGGCTCTGACACCAGCAATCCAGGAGCATAGGCCTAGTAGCATTAACCCAGAGGCATTAGCAAAGCAGAAAGAAAATGAAGCAGGGCTATAAAAAACTTTAAGACCACAACAACTGGAGCGTTTCCGACTGTAAATATAATAATTATTGATTATGCAGCAATAGAAACTCATGACATCGCTGTGGGGTCCTACTCCGCAGTTTGAGACAGGGCCACTGAGAGGGTCAAGGGAGAGGATGGTTCCTGTAGAAGTTCCACCCCCCTCTTTTTACCAGGAAATCCTGCGGTGGAAACGCGACTTATATCTTGTTTAAAATATCACATTACCAATCACACGATTGTTTCTGTTCATTTAGACAGAAACCACATGATCACAAGGCCAACTTGTTCACAAGTCTAAAACAAACTGTTTCACCGGACCTGGAAACATTTCAAATGTGTCTTTGGTACCTGCTTTATACTAAATCGTTTATCACCTGAGGACCTTCTAAAAGTTCAAGTAATATAAGATTGAATAAAACCAGGAACTAGAACAAGGACATAGGTGAGTGTCAATCGAGGACTTGCTTCCATATCCGGTGAGTGTGTTTTTGACTGATTATCCCTATTAGTCTCGGAGTCCTCTCGTGCGGGACTCGGGTCCGGGCTGGGCGCTGCATCCGAACTAAAACTAGAATATATAAAAATTGATATACCTTCGTATCGTTAGTTTCAACCTTTGTTACCAACTAGGACCTGAAGTCAGTGCTGATTTAACTATATATCATGGATTAAACACTCATTTCGGTGCCGTAGCCTGGGCTAACTTAGCCTAGCCGCTAGCTTGCAATCCCCTGTCTCTCATCAGAATCAGAATCATTTTTATTGCCACGTAAGTAACAGGAAGTCACAGACTTGGAAATTGCTTTGGCTCAGTGCAACAGTCAGAAAGAGAGGATAAAAATAAAGAATTAAAAAACACTTCAAAGGAATAAATCTAAATTTAAAATAGAGTTACAGTTACTATTTACAATATACAAGTGCACATGGTGCACACAATGTAAGGTGACAGCAGTACAGTGAAGTAAAGTGACGTATGATGGGCAGTAAAGTGACTTTATAAAGGGCGGGGGCACAGGTTAAGAAGTGTTCAAGAGTCCAACAGCAGAGGGGAAGAAACTATTCTTGTGGCGGGAGGTTCTAGTCCTGATGGACCGCAGTCTCCTGCCTGAGGGGAGTGGTTGGAATAGTCCATGTGCAGGGTGAGAGGGGTCAGCTGTGATACAACCAGCCCGGCCTCGAGCTTCGGGCGGCGTACAGGTCCTGCAGCGATGGAAGGCTGCGGCCGATCACTGCAGAGCGCACAATGCGCTGTAGTCTCTGTTTGTCCCTGACTGTGGCTCCAGCGAACCACACGGTGATGGAGGAGGTGAGGATGGACTCGATGATGGCCGTGTAGAAATCACGGGTGGGGGCGGGGGGACAGTGGCTCTTCCTGAAGTCCACAATCATCTCCACTATCTTCTGGGCGTTCAGCTCCAGGTTGTTACCACTGCACCAGGACATCAGCCGGTCCACCTCCCTCCTGTAGGCGGACTCATCGTTGTTGGAGATGAGTCCAATGAGGGTGGTGTCATCCGCGAACTTGATCAGCTTCACGGAGTCGTGGCTGGAGTTGCAGTGCTTGGTGTACAAGGAGAAGAGCAGGGGAGAAAGAACACAGCCCTGTGGGGCTCCTGTATTTATAAACCGAGAGTCCTAGACATTCTTCCCCAGACGCACTTGCTGCTTTCTGTCTGTCAGGTGGTCAGTGATCCACCTGCAGGTGGAATCGGGCACGTTGAGCTGGGAGAGCTTGTCCTGGAGCAGGGATGGCAGGATCGTGTTGACGGCAGAGCTGAAGTCCACAAACAGGACCCTGGCGTAGGTCCCCGGGGAGTCCAGGTGCTGTAGGATGTGGTGGAGGGCCAGGTTAATGCGTCGTCTACAGATTTGTTGGCTCTGTTGGCGAACTGCAGGGGTCCAGGAGGGGGGAGGTGAAGGACTTGAGATGGGAGAGGACCAGGTGTTCAAATGACTTCATGACAACAGACGTCAGTGCCACAAGTCTGTAGTCATTGAGTCCTGTGACCCTGGGCTTCTTCGGGACGGGGACAATGATGGAGGATTTGAAGCAGGCCGGGACATGGCAGGACTGCAGAGAGGAGTTGAAAATGTCAGTGGCGCAGTGTCTCAGAGTGGCCGGAGACACGTGGTCCGGGCCAGGAGCTTTGCGGGGGTGCAGCCTCAAGAAGAGTTGTTTGATATCTTTAGAGGCTATTGTCAGGGTGGGGGCAGGGCTGATGGGTGGGTCGTTAGAGTAGTGGGGGTTGGGGGACGTGTCAGAGGCAGCATCAAAGTGACTGAAAAAAGTCTGTCCATGGGACAACAATCAGTCGTGCACTGCACAAATCTGGCCTTTATGGAAGAGTGGCCATTTCTCAAAGATATCCAATAAAAGTCTCTTAAAGTTTGCCACAAGCCACCTGGGAGACACACCAAACATGTGGAAGAAGGTGCTCTGGTCAGATGAAACCAAACTCGAACTTTTTGGCCACAATGCAAAACGATATGTTTGGCGTAAAAGCAACACAGCTCATCACCCTGAACACACCATCCCCACCTCAGCTGTAGTTATCTGCAGTTCATCCAGAGTGATCATGGGCCTCTTGGCTGCATCTCTGATCAGTCCTCTCCTTGTTTGAGATGAAAGTTTGGAGGGACGGCCGGGTCTTGGTAGATTTGCAGTGGTCCGATACTCCTTCCATTTCAATATAATTGCTTGCACAGTGCTCCTTGAGATGTTTAAAGCTTGGGAAATCTTTTTGTATCCAAATCCGGCTTTAAACTTCTCCACAACAATATCTCGGACCTGCCTGGTGTGTTCCTTTGTCTTCATGGTTCTCTCTGCGCTTTAAAACAGAACCCTGAGACTATCAAAGAGCAGGTGCATTTATACGGAGACTTGATTACACACAGGTGCATTCTATTTATCATCATCAGTCATTTAGGACAACATTGGATCATTCAAAGATCCTCACTGAACTTCTGGAGTGAGTTTGCTGCACTGAAAGTAAAGGGGCCGAATAATATTGCACGCCCCACTTTCCAGTTTTTTATTTGTTAAAAAAGTTTAAATTATCCAACAAATTTCATTCCACTTCACGATTGTGTCCCACTTGTTGTTGATTCATGACAAAAAAATAAAATTTTATATCTTTATGTTTGAAGCTTGAAATGTGGCGAAATGTTGAAAGGTTCAAGGGGGCCAAATACCTTCGCAAGGCACTGTATATATATATATATATTTTATTATATATAAATATATATATATTTTATTATATATAAATATATGTGTTACTATTACAGATTCATGTTTATGTATATGTTCCTAGTTGTGTATGATGTGAGTATATATATTTTTTTTATATTTCATTTTTTATGGTTTTTTATTCCTATAATGTTTTATTGTTTTCCAATGTTCTCTCTGTGCCTGTAAAGCACCCTGGGTTGCTTCTGTATGAATGGTGCTTTATAAATAAATTTGCCTTGCCTTGCCTTGATCCTACACGATCTGAAAGGACTGAATAGTCTAGCATTAGCATAAGCTTAGCTTTTCGGGAAAAACTTGAGTTTAATCACGGCAGATAACAAGGCTACAAACAAACGTCTGTGGCAGATCTAACGTATGCCTGTTATTGTATCATAACTCAACAGTAAAGTATAATGCAGGTACGTACCATAGATACATGTTACGTGTTCGCTCCAGGTCCGAAACAGTGGATGTTTACAAGCTAACATGGGTTCCGCGCATTCACGACCGTGGCTCAGGAAAAATAAGGCAGCGAAGTATTCATCAAAATCCTCTTCAAATATCTTCATAAGTTTTGTCTAGAATAAAACTTATGTGTGGCTGTTTTTATGTCCCTATGTCAAGCCCATTTAAACAAACCTTGCCCACGGACGTGTGTTGTTGCCCATGGTTTGTTGACAAACTGTAGCATTAGTTGGAAGCATTGCTAGCTATTTCCACGGGGCTGTTTCGGTTGAGGTATCTCAAGATACTATTTTGTTTTTTTTTAACTCTTGTTTTTTTTTTTACACTACCATGCCCCTTCAGGGGCTCCGTAAGATTGAGACAGAGACATCTTCGGTGAATTGTAACTGTTTTTATCATTCGTAATTTTATGAAATTGTATGTGACTGTTTTATAATCTGTAAATGTATGTAATTTTTGTACAGTACTTTGTACGGTTCTCATTGACTGCCAGCCATTTTTGATGACTTCACTGATTTTCAAGACTCACAGAATATTGTGTGCTATGAAAAATATGAAACCAGAGTCTGAAAGACAGGACTGTCTACTTTCAGCAGCAAAAAGAAGTTTGTTTTAGCTTGTTTCGTTCTCCTGTGATCTCCAATCGAAAAGAGGGGAGTGTGACAAAAAGCACCAGTCTTAGAAAAAAAGCTGAGAAAATGAGGTGTTAGTGAAAACAGACGAACCTGCAGAAAAGCGACTGTATACGCTATTTAGTTTAACTTTAGCATCTCCTCAAGGATCTTACATGTTAGAAAACAGCAACAACATATTATGAAAAATTGTTTTTAATGAAAAATAATATGTTTTATGGCACACACACCCACATCCACAAAGGGTTGTCCGATTATTTCAAAATGTACTCATCCAAAAAACGTCAAAATTTACATATTGAAAGTACAGCCCATGGTAAACGATCCCAGAAAGAATGGCCAGTATTCATTAATTAGGTGGTGCTATATTTATGTCAATAAAAGTTATTAGGATTAGATAGCTATATGACCTACGTGGTGGACAGACGCAAGACTCTACAAGGACTCTGATTGTGTATCCATGTTATGACTATGATATGCTCTGAGTGTCTCTAATGTGACACTTATGTCTTTCGATGTGTGACGTAACAATGACTTTATAAACCATTTGCTGACTCCATTTTGTCCATAAAAGATTGAAACAACTGAAACCACTGGGACTTGAGAGAAACCTAATAAACTTTCAGAGCTTTGGCTCTGAAAGTTTATTAGGTTACCATCTCTGTCTGGTTCATTCCTGACAGAGTAACTCAGAGATAAGCAAAATTGCAATGATAAACACTATAAATGACAATAAATCAAAGTGAACAGACAATATAAGTGCAATAGAATACTGTTGTGTGTCTTTATGTGTTTGGGCGCGTATGTATGTGCATTTATGCGCACGTTTGTGTGTTTGTGTGTTTGCGTGGTTACATCTACAGAGTGTAGTTCAGTCCAGCGAGCGCTGTGACCATATCTGGACTTTGCCACTGGCTCCTGGTGCGGACTCAGTGATAGTTTCAGCAATAGTCCACTTTTCTGTGGCTTTTTTGGGGTGCACCGCTGGTCTGCTGTCCTGACCCCCCACATGGTCTGCTGCTCTGACCCTCCACATGGTCTGTGTCAGCTCTGGAGACACATGTACTGTTCAAACTGCCTCCAAATGTAGCCTGACCCTGACTATTTTACTCCATGCCGGCTTCACCTCTGTCTCTCCTGCTCAGAGTGCTCAGGCAGTGATCTTTGACCAAGACACCCACAGAGCTCTGCTGCCACCTGCTGGCTTAATAAAATACTGTCTACAGCCAAACCCCAGACATATATGACACACAGACACAGACGGACATTAAGATTGAAAAACAATGTTGACGTCAATTAGTTAATCTCAATGGTACTTTCCTGGTTATATAAATATATATATATTTCTTTTTCAGTTATTCTTTGGCATACCCCTAGAGGGAGCCCCGAGTACCCCTAGGGGTACGCATACCCCACTTTGAGAACCACTGCATTAAGTAAGTAAGTAATCTTTATTTATATACCACCTTTCACAGACCAGAGTCATAAAGCGGTTTACAATTGTTATTTTTTGGGCATTTGTCCTCTCACTCCACACAGAGAGATGGGAGCGGGCAGAGAGAGGGAGCAGCAAGATTGCGGCGCACGCAAATCTCGCGACGGATTGTGACTACTTAAAGTGTCACCTTTGTCTAGGGTTGCCAACCGTCCCTTGAAATAGGGAATTGTCCCGTATTACAGAAAAACTATGTGCGTCCTGTATTGAATGGATACGGGACGGCTTTTGTCCCGTATTTTCAGAGCCGCCTTAAAAGCATCACTCACCCCCTCACTGCATGTCACACGCGCGACACGTATGCACACATACAGTGATGATCACAGTTTAAGCGTCTACCTTTCGGCCAATCAGTGTCAAGGGGGCGCAGGCTCCATCACATCCATGTGCTTATGCTGCGTTCGGACCAAACGCGTCTCTCTCTTTCTCATGTCATTTTATCTGGTCTTTCACTGCTCTCTCTCTCTCTCTCTCTCTCTCTCTCTAGTCTATCTCTCCCTTTCTGCTCTCTCTCTCTCCCTCTCTCTCTAGTTTCTCTGGTCTCTCTCTAGCCTCTCTCTGTCTGGTCTCTCTCTAGTTTATCTGCTCTCTCTCTGGTCTCTAATGTTGACAAGTAGCAGTGTGGGCCGTGCCCGCAGCATCATCATGGCAGAAGTTTGGTTAAGTAGCGTCATATTCCCATATTCGGATTTCCGCGGTCAATAGCTCACAAAAGCTACTTTGTTAAACAAAAGTAATTGTGCTAAAATGATCACCTATACGTTGATTTTTGAATTTCAATGCGCTGTTTTAATGCAGAGAAATCCATTGAATCCAATGCACTCTGCAAGCGCCGAGAAGAGTGCTTAGGGAGCGTCAACAAATGTCAAGACCAGCTTTGTAAACGAACAATAGCTTTTACTGTACACGCACAAAACTCTGACACTATAAATAATGACCATGTCTAACTGCTACAGACTTTGATTTCAACAACTGCAAGTTTTTTTTTAAATGAATACATTGGTTTTTCTTGTTTTATTTGCTTTTACAGTAAATGGTATTTACTGTAACATACATAAATAATGTATGTTACAACATTTCTCTCTTTATATTTTTTATGACTAATAAGAATGCATTAAGGATTTGTTTTTTTTAATATGTAGTCAGTGAATTACATTCTAAAAACTGTGATTATGAAATTCCATGATTCCTGTGCAGATCGAAATTAGGACTAAAAAGTGCTCAACCCGATCCACCCAAATCGTGTCCCTTATTTTTTTGTTCTCAAGTTGGCAACCTTACCTTTGTCAGCAGTTTAGCTACTTTAAGAATAAAAGTTCTCCATTCAGCTATTGCTTTACGATAAGCAGAGGTTGCATCTTGCTCGTGAATAGGGATTCACTAGCGTTTGCAATTGTTTGCATGAACATCCAAAGGTAATGGAGGCTTCATGGCTTTTTTCCATATTCCAAAGAATTTGACTTTTTTAGAAAAATCTGACCATCTTTCTTTGGTTTCCAGGAAGTATTTGGTGTTTGTGCCACCCACAATCCTGCACTATAGCCTAACAAAAGAACACAAATGAAAAGTCTAATCTACAAATCAAATAAATTGACCTTACATGTTTTGGGTCCCTAAAAAATGGGTAAAAATGGGAACTCTAGGTTTAGTACTTGAACAACGCAGCTCTGGTTGGGCTTTGAATTTGTTTTTTTATACATTGCACCTAACGTTTTATAGTGCCTGGCCTGCACTTTCAGACTTTCCACTTCGGCTGAAAACAGAAGAAAAGGTTAAGGATGCACATTTAATTCCTAAATATGTTTGCCACACAATGCCATTGGAAAAAAAAAAATGTCAGAGGGTATTTAATTATTGTGTTGAAAATAAATTGAGTTTTATCAAAAAAAATCAAAGAGTTGGTTAAAACAAAGGCCATACCATCATTTGGGGCTTTTGGTTTTGAAGCCACTGGTTTGGAGGAGCAAGCGGTAGAGGATCTCTCTGGCGAGAAACACTTGACAGGAAGAATGTGCAAATACATTAAATAGTATAATTATTATGTTTATAATTTTAAACAAGTATTTACCACTTTGGTTGTCTGCAACAGAGCTCCTTCGATATTTAAAAATCGTTCACATTTCCTTCACAGAGTGAAAAGTACTGGCAGCGCACAATATCCAACTCTGAATCTGTGTATACTACATATTCAGGTGGAGCTGGGAGATGAGCTCTGAGGCCAACTGGGGGATGAGCTCTGAGACTGGCATGGTGTAAGTACAGTGGAATTGGCACTCTGGTCAAAATGTCCTTTCTGTTGGGTGAATGAAAACATAATAGTACACTACAATTACTTTATTTTGAGCAAAAGCTTTAATAAAATACCATGTTGCAGATACAATCCCATAGTTTCCTTTGTAGAAAATTCGCAGCACCTGGAAATAAATCTTTAAAATCCTCACGATTGATTGTAGTCAGTATTGCTTCATCAATACTAGCAGCTGCCATTTAACAGAACAGGTATAAAACAAACATTAGTAATTTCAAGATTTAAATAATGACATTATCAAATAAGGTCTTTCAACTAATTCTTTTGCCACATCAAACGAACTCAGTCCTGCCAAATACGTGGAGAACGACTCCGACATCGCGTCTGCTGGGAGTGGAAAAAAAAAAAAATCAATCTTTGCAGATTCCTCAACAACCACCGCTCCAGCAACAACTGGCGATACAGCACCGGTTTCGACATGAAACGTTTGATGCCGAAGTGGTGACTGATGTGAGTTCCAATGCTAACTTTATGAATGTGTTTGACCATGACTACATAAGCACCAAGTAACACACGTAGATTGAATGTATAACAGACATAAACATAGACCAAATGTTTCAGATCTATTAAAATGTACCTGCATTTTCTATTTGTTTTGCCATACAATTCAAGTATTCAAGTATAACATTTAGCTATATCCTAGGCTATGCTTAACATTACATGTATACTGTAATAGTAGTAGGGTATAGTGTAGTATAGGGCATGTTCTCCCCGTGCTTGCGTAGGTTTCCTCCGGGTACTCCGGTTTGCCCACCACTAAAAACATGTGTGATAAGACGGGCTTTGGAGACCTGTGCTGGTGTGCTCTTACCTGCCGCTCCGTGGCGCTGGCCCGGTGGGCAATAAAAGCGCTCCCAAATCTCAGCTGTATTCTTTTTTGCCCACACACTCTTCCGGGCCCTTGTGTTGGCCGCCTGTTCACCAGCTCCAGTGCCACTGTCTGATCACTGCAAAAAACAGCATTTCCTCGCTGCTCTGCACCACTCTGGTGCGCGCATCCGTGCACTGTGTTACAGCCAGGCTGCAGGACTGGCCGCGCCATCAGGCAGCCTGCTCCATGCGCCATCCCTTGGCCTTTCAAGCCGGGACCGTGCGCAGTTGCTCACCTCAGCGGTGTCCTCAGAGGTCTGCAGTGGCACTGACACGTTGCCTCCTGCTGTTTTGCTCCTCCTGTTTTGTCTACTGCTGATTTAGTGTCTGCCTAAAGTTCTGTTTTACTGTTGCCTGTTATTGTGTTCCACTTTGCCTGCTCCTCCCCGTCTGGTCCAGGTCGCGCGCTGCGCACTGGTGTGTCCCTTCAGACGGCGAGCAGAGACGCGGACCCGTGCGCACACTCTTTGCCCTGGGTTTTGCCTGTCAGGCGGACCTTTCAAGCAATTTAACTCGTCTAAACCTTTTATTTCTACATTAGCGCTTTTTAATGTGAAAGCATGTTAATTGTATTAAAAATTGATTGTTAAGTAAATAAATCTTGTGAATAAAACTGAATTAACTGGAACCGGTTGCCTTGTATTTCAATACACTTACTTGTGTGCCTTCAATCTACACTACACTATTTCCCCAGGAAGTCTGGGGTGGCGTTGCTACAACCTCTCTAAAATCTTATTTGTATTATTTATCCAATCTGTTAACCCCTCGGTTGCCACACATGCACACAAGGTTAAATCCTCCAGCTCCGGTAGTCCTGACCAAGCCAAGGATCAACATCTAGAGATGGGTTCTCGGGCGCTGTAGTACGGCGACCACTGCTCCTGACGTAATCCTTAGCGGCGTCAGGATGGGTCAAAAGCAGAGGATTGAATTGCCCTACTGGGCTCAATAAAGTGCACCTTTACCTTTATAGTAGTACTTTTAGCAATTGTATTTAATGCTTACTTCCCTATTAAATCCCACTATTATCAGGGGTGCACATAACTTTTTCAGTGAGATTCTCAGATGCGTACCAGGAGATGCTATTTGGTACTCACTCCATTTGTCGCGTGGTTCTTAATCGAGTGTTTTTACACTTGCTTCTTTTTAATGGTAAAGTTTCAGCTCAGATGATCCACTCAATCCAAGTCAAATTATGACTCACAGGTCTCTTTCCGAGAAACGCAACAACAAAAAATCTAACAATGTTCTGTTTGATAAAACAGGCGAGCTCGGAGTCCAGTGCTTTTCTATGAAATTTTCTATGAAGAATGAAGATGCGAGACCATCAACTTCCACTAACAACGATACCAGCCATGATCTCACCAGATGAATGTGAGATTTTTAAATACTTTTTTCAACCATACTCATAATCAGATTCTTTATTACTTTTGATTTGAATAGTTACTTGAATGAAACATTTCAATAATTTGTTTGTTAGAGATTTTTACTTAATGTGGTTTTTAAGGAGCAGTTTGTAAAAATCTGGCCAACAGTAGTACTGCAACCTCTCCCACTTTCCCTGAATCAGGTTGCCTGATATACAGACGAATCCAGCTTGGACCATAACAGCTGAAAAGACAAGAGTTTGGTCAGCAACAAATCTATACAAACACCTTCTTGTCAAAGGACCCAATATAAATCCTTGTTTTAATTGCTTGTTTTGTAATTTATGATTTGAGAATCATAACGGGACCTTTTTTAGTTCTGCGGCCACATGCTACTTTACCAGTGAGATCAGCTCGATGCTGTGAGTTCTGGCGCCCGGATCACAGACTTTCTGATTGGTGAAACGGTGGAGGGCGGGACATCGAAATTAAAACAATAACAAGATTTAGGGGCTGTAAAATTTATTTAGAAAATCTCTGAACTGATAACTACTGTTATCGGTTTATTAATGTCTTTTGCCGTAATAGGGCCATTTAATGATGACTTGACATGGAAATCTTACATATTGCTACTTTAAGTGGGATACATTTAAGTTAGGATAAATGAACCTTGTTTGTTCTTTATTAATTGGTTCAGCTTTTAAAAAAGAAAACTTTCTTTTAACAGAGAACTGTGAACAACATAATCTCAGGGGTGCAGCAATATCAGGCTGTTCTCATCAATGTGGTCCGGGAGAGAATGAGGGGAGTTTTTGATGGGCACTCTGTGAGGACCCTCAGCTTAAAGGGCCCATATCACGGTTTTTGACTTTTCTCTGCTTTAAACATGATTACAATGCTATTTGGCCTTCATACACAAGCCCACAGTAGTTTATTCATTGATTCTGTCAATCTTTTGTAAGAGAGCAATCTGTCTCCTTCCCCAGCATGAGGCACAGAAACACTCGGGTCCACTTCAGTGACGAAAACCACACTAATGACCCGCACCCTGTTTGCTTTGTATTTAAAATAGTTGTTAAATACTTTTGTCAAAACGGGGTAAACAATACACAATTAGTATGCTGTTTTTTGTCAAAAATAATAAAAATACAAATAAATTAAAAGCCGGCGGGAGGTGATTGACGGATCAAAACAGCGAATCAGAGCGTACAGGCTCCGGCTCCCGAGTCCAGCGTCTGTGGTCTGGTCTCTCGGACACCACATAGAGCTGCTGTTTTTATGCTTTTGTCGGCAACTAAAAGTGTTAGGATCACGTCAACTTGAATGAAGTGTGTTATGGGTGTAAATATGTGACACACTATTTGGCCCTAAGAGGAAGAAAGCGGCTCGACTTTTTTCATCTGTCCATCTCATGGATCTATTATAATTCCGGTTCATCTGCGACACTTCACTGAGACTGTTCCAGAACTACAGGGACAATGGAACTGGACTTACTCAAAAGCTGATCTGGAAACACGTTATTCCCACGGTAAAAGACGTAACTCGGACCCCCTCGATCTGTAAGTAGTGACGCTAACTCGCTGTATACTTCTGTAAACTAAATAACTAGGGTCTGATTGTGCATCGAGGACATAGGGCTCGATGTGACGGATTGTCATTGTTGGAAAAAGTTTATTCTTATGTATAAAATTACTAAGTACAGGTGATAAACGACAAAAGTGTGATGCTACGTCACCGTGCGGGCAGGGGGAGGCGGGCTCACAGGCAGAGGAGCAGACTCTTCTCTGGATCAGCTCGTTTGAGTCGAGGTGACGTCACCTCTCTACAAGTGATGGCTCTAATCTCACAAGCTTTGATTGTTGTGTGGTGTATCATACACATTAATATCACACATGTGTATAGGATTGAGTGTGAAACATGAAGAAAAGCGTGATATAGGACCTTTAAAGATGAAGCAATGTCCATATTTGACACTTTTGTGGGTCCATTTTCAACCAGCGCAACTGGACAAAACAAGACCTACAGTGTACTCTTTAATCCAGTGAGTCCAGAGGAAGTAGTTGTATCCAAAAGGATTGTCTGGGTCGAGCGAGGTGGAGCAAGGTGTATGTCTCTCAAAAACTGCAGCTTTTACTATGTCCCTCTGATTCAAAGTTTAAAACAGTTGTTTGACAATTCCAGAATTTTCAATATGTTGACTAGGCAACCGGCAAGAAGTAGAGAAGGATGTTTTAATTACTTTTGTGATGGAGCCCTGTTTGAATCACGTCCTCTATTTTCCGAAATACCAAAATTAATTGCATATACTGATATACACTGACAACATTTAAATCTGTAACCCTTTAGGGCCACATGCCTCAGCAAACAAATTGCTAATGTTTTACTACACTTTAGGCGACATTGATTCTAAATTCAGGTCCAAATTGGCGGCTATACTACATAAGTCCTGGATATAAGTCCAGAGATACTGAGTAATGGGGTTAAATGTGGCGGCCTTCTCCATAGCACCACTTTTACTGTCAACCCATTGTTGGTCCACATTGACACCACTGATGATTAGAGTTTCGTTCGGGCCTGAAAAATCAAGCCCGGCTGGGCCCGAGCCCGCTAATATCAAGCTCGAGCCTGTATAAACCCGACCATGTAACGCTGATTGATAATGCGTCAAATACACTCAAAACTAAAATGCTGCCTAGCACCTACACCTAAATATGGTGAAATATTTTCGAAACAAAAATAAAATGTTCCAACTTCATTAAATGCCAAGGCGTAGTGCACCCCCCTTCCTAATTTCAATGGCCTCACGTATCCATCTTTTGTATTAATTTGTGTTCTGAACATGTGACTTTGTATCCGGTGAGCGTGTTTCTTGACTACCATCACTCTGCTCTCTGTTTGCACTAACAAACGCATTAAAAATCCACGTAGTGTACACCAAGCTAACTGTAAGCACTCTGAGTCGGCTGTACTGCAGCTGAGGTTTAGGTAGCGGTTGTTTGTCTGGTCTCGGAGTCTGTTGCGGGGCCCGGATCCGGACTAGCTTAGCCTAGCCTAGCCGCTAATTTGCTACTCCTATGGCGGCTGCTGTCTCTCCCTCAGTCCTTTACTGCTCGAGTTGCCATATGGCGAGTCTAAACCCTGGATCCTTCTCTGAGGGTAGTGATAGATGTGTGAAGTGTAGTGTAGTCGTAGCTCTGGAATCCAGGGTCAGTGAGTTAGAGCTGCGTCTCCGAGCACTGGAGTCTCGAGCTAGCGCTAGCATTAGCTGCAGCCAGGCCGTATCCTCAGGGACAGCGGAGCGCAGCTTTAGGGAAAAGCAGAGGAGAACTAGTGAGCCTAGCCTCCCAGCCCGTCCTCCGCAGCTGGGACAAGACCAGGATAGTGATGGCTTTGTGACTGTTCAGAGAGGGCGACGTGTTGTTGGTAGTTTCCCCATTGGGCCTCCTCCTGTTAGCATTTACAATCGCTGGGACGCTCTAACCGGCTGCGCTGAGAGAGCCGATGGAGTTGCTGATGCGCTGGTAATTGGCTCCTCTATTGTTAGAGCAGTTAAGATCCCAGGAGCCACTGTTCGGTGCTTCCCTGGGGCCAGGCTTGGTGATATTGAAGGGAATCTGAGGCTCGTGATGACCCACAAGCAGCGTTTCCGTCGAATTGTTATTCACGCGGGTGGTAATGACGTTTGGCGGAAACAGTCCGAGGTGTTGAAGCTGCAAGTCGCCGCGGTGTGCAAGCTGGCTAGCAAAATGGCCGACACTGTCATCTTCTCTGGGTCCCTACCTAGCACTCGCTGTGCAGAAGCATTCAGCAAACACTCGGCTTTCAACCGCTGGCTGTCTGGCTGGTGCCCTCAAAGTGGTGTTGTTCATGTTGACAATTGGAGTGCCTTTTGGGGAAAGCCCGGTCTCATCCGCTCGGATGATATCCATCCAACGTTGGCGGGTACATCCCTTTTGGCTAAGAATTTGGCCCTGGCTCTAAATTCTTCTCACCGGCTCAAATGACGGTGCAGAACTGAGGCCCGGGTGCAGAGCTGCTCTGCCACAACCTCTGAGCCCCCATCTGTTCAGTTACTAGCCTCAGAAGCTTGTCAGATTGAAACTGTGTGTGCGTGTGTGTGTGTGGGCCTGTGTGTGCTCTGTTACTACCCTCAGAAACTAGTCAGATTGTAACTGTGTGTGTTCCTCGCTTGAAGTCTAAAGCACTATATGCGAAGAAATCTGACCTGGGTGTCAGACACAGTAACTAAAATGAAAGTTCAGACAGACAGAAATAGTTCTAAAAGTAGGATGTGGATTAATGAACGTCAGATCAATCTCGTCTAAATCGCTTCTCATAAACAAACTTATTATAGACAAAAACTTGGATTTGTTCGCGCTCTCGGAGAGTTGGCTCCAACAAAACAACTACGTTAGATTGAATGAGGGCACTCCTCCGACGCATGTTACCAGAAAGCGAGAACTACAGGTCGCGGAGGTGGCGTTGCGATTATATCACACACCAACTTACTTCTTAGTCCCAAAACCAACAATGCTTTTCAATCGTTTGAAAACTTACCACTTTCAATCACCTGTCCTGGGTGGAGAAAACAAAAAGCGGTGCTATTTATAGTGTTATACCGACCTCCTGGTCCTTACAGCGAGTTCCTAACAGAATTCTCTGACTTCATTTCAAACCTAGATTTGGAATGGGAAAACATAGTTATAACTGGAGACTTCAATATAGGCAAGGCAAGTTTATTTATATAGCACAATTCATACACAAGGCAATTCAAAGTGCTGAACAAAATAAGAAAGCATACATAATCACAGAACATTAAAAAGAAAGCTAAAAATATAAAATCCCTCAGTTGTATGCACAGCTAAACAGAACTGTCTTTAACCTGGTTTTAAACATTGTCGTTGAGGAAGACTGTTCCAGATTTTAGCGGTACTAACATGTCACTAATATATTTTGGTGCGAGGCCATGGAGAGACTTGTACACAAGCAGAGCTGTTTTAACCTCCTAAGACCCGAGCACTTTTTTGCAATGCATTTTTTATTTATCTTGGCTAATTGGGCATATTGGGGCCAGATAAGAATATATACTAAGCATCATCTCTTGACATGATGTAAATTTTGAGAAAAATGCTGTCCACATATGTGGACGCTCGGTCTGAATTTCCATAAAAAAGGCAATTAAGTAACGACTGTGTAATAAAGTGCAAAACGCTTTATTTCGACACAAACATTTGATAAATGAACAATATTGAACAAGGAACATGTTCAAACATATCTCAGTGCAAAAACAGCAAAAAGAGTACTCGGATGATCCTGGGAGCTATTTGTCTGGGGATTCATGCCCCTGGTAGGGTCTCCCATGGCAGACAGGTCTCAGGTGACGAATCAGACGAAGCGCAGTACAAAGCCAACATAAATAGCATGATATTAAGAACCGTGACGTCGCCCGGCATGGCACAGGGGTTGCAGAGGCAAAAACCCGGGACTAGGATGAGTTTGGAGAGTCCATGGTGTCGGGCGAAGAGCTGCTGACCTCCACGGGGGATCTTGTCGGGCGGTGGAAGTAATACTTCAAGGTTCTCCTCAATCCCCCCGTCACGTCCTCCAGAACGGAGGCAGAGGTTGAGGATGTTGGGGCAGATACCTCCATCTCCCTGGCAGAGGTCACCAAGGTGGTTGGCAGCCTCCTTGGTGGCAAGGCTCTGGGAGTGGATGAGATCCGCAAAGACTATCTAAAGTCTATTGTAGGACTGTCTTGGCTGACATGTCTCTGCAACATCGCGAGGCGATCGTGGGCAGACCGGGACGGTGGTCCCTCTCTACAAGAAGGGGGACCAGAAGGGTGTGTTCCAATTATTGTGGGATCACACTCCTCAGCCTTCCCGGTAAGGTCCACTCCAAGGTACTGGAGAGGAGGCTACGGCCGATGGTCGAATCTCGGATTCAGGAGGAGCAGTGTGGTTTTCATCCCGGCCACGGAACACTGGAGCCGCTCTATACTCTCCATCGGTTCATTGAGTGTTCATGGGAGTTTGCCCCCAACCGGTCCACATGTGTTTGTGGATTTGGAGAAGGTGTTCGACCGTGTTCTCCGGGATGTCCTTTTGGGGGTTCTCCAGGAGTACGGGGTATTCTGCCTTAGGGCCTTACGGGCCCTGTATGACCGGAGCCAGAGCTGCGTTCGCATCAGCAGTAAGTCAGACCATGTTGACCTCGGCCAGGGCTGCCCTTTGTCACCGGTTCTGTTTACTGTGTTTATGGACAGAATTTCTAGATGCAGGAGGGGGTCCGGTTCGGGGACCACAGGATTTCATCTCCGCTTTTTGTAGACGATGTTGTCCTGTTGGCTCCGAGGTGCCTTGCCCTCTCCAGGTGGGTGGAGAGGTCCTTCCTCAAGGAGTTCAAGTATCTCGGGGTCTTGTTCTCGAGTGAGGGAAGGATGGAGCGTGAGATTAACAGGCGGATCGGTGCAGTGATGCGGTCGCGGTGAAGCTGAGCCGAAAGGTCTTGGGCTCCCCCCTGACAAACTGGAGTAAGTGTGTGTGGATAGGGAAGTCTGGGCATCTCTGCGACCCGGCAACGGATGAAGCGGAAGAAAATAGATGGATGGATGGATTTAACTCATAGGAAATAGACTAAATCAAAGAGCAAGTAAGCACTAATTTTGGAATTATATAGTATGCTGGAAGCACACTGGCTTGATTCAACAGATGGCCCTTTTAGTTGATGGTGACATAGAAAAACTTGACAATAATAGCAAAAAATTCCATCGAACACAGGTGCATTCCACATGAGATTAGAACAATTTTCAACAAAACTAAGTCCTTCTGTCCACATATGTGGACATCATGTTTAGCAGTCCAGACAATTGTTTTTAAATTGTAATTATTGTAAAATTTACATGCCATGACAGACTTACATCACTTATAAAACTATCTGAACAAGAATAATCTTTGAAATCGGATTGGAATTTTTACTTGGTGGATTTTTTGGTTGGGAACTTGCATGTGAACTTTCCTGTGCGCAGTCAGCCATTTTGTTTTGTGTTAGCTTGTGCTGTAATTCCTCCAACACTGCTAGAGGGCAGTGTAGGTATTGCTGTATGTGGACCCCAGGCCCCAATAAATCAGGATGAAGTATTATGTTTGTACAGCCCAAAATGTGATGTCCACACATGTGGACGGCAGGTCTTAGGAGGTTAAAGTCTATTCTCTGAGCCACAGGAAGCCAGTGCAGATACCTGAGAACTGGACTAATGTGGTCGTACTTCCTGGTTCTAGTCAGGACTCGAGCTGCTGCATTTTGAATGTACTGCAGCTGTTTTACAGCCTGTTTGGACAGACCTGTGAGCAGGCCATTGCAGTAGTCTAACCTACTGGAGACAAATGCATGAATAAGCATCTCCAAGTCTGCTTTAGACACTATGTTTTTGATCCTGGCAATGTTTTTTAGATGGTAAAAAGCTGCTGATGTTACTGATTTGATGTGGCTATTAAAATTAAAGTCTGAGTCCAGTATTACCCCTAGATTTCTGACCTTGTTTGAAGGTTTTAGGGAGAGAGACTGTAGGTGACAGATGACGCTCTCTCTTTGTTTCTGGGGACCAAAGACAATCATTTCAGTTTTGTCTGCGTTTAGCTGAAGGAAGTTGTTTTGCATCCGCTCACTGATCTGTTGGATACAGTGAAGGAGTGAGTCCACTGGTCCATGTTCTGCTGCAGTCAGTGAGACATAGATCTGAGTGTCGTCTGCATAGTTGTGATAGGACACTTTGTTTCTGCGTATTAACTGACCTAACGGCAGCATGTGGAGATTGAACAGAAGAGGTCCCAGGATCGACCCCTGTGGTACTCCACAGGTCAGGGCCATATGATCTGAGACACAGTTTCCAATCTCCACAAAGTACTTCCTGTACTAACCCTCAAGGTAAGACCTAAACCAACTTAGGGCGGTGCCAGCGACGCCAACCCAGTCCTCTAATCTCTGTAAGAGGATCTCATGGTCGACGGTGTCAAAGGCAGCACTCAGATCTAACAAGATTAAGATTGCGACTTTGCCTGCGTCAGTGTTCAGCCGGATATCGTTTGTAACATTAACGAGAGCAGTCTCTGTGCTGTGGTGGGGTCTAAAGCCGGATTGAAACATATCAAATGAGTTGTTGATTATAAGAAATCTAGTAAGCTGTTGGTAGACAACTTTCTCAAGGACTTTCCCCATGAATGGCAGATTTGATATGGGACGATAGTCGTTAAGTACCGTAGCATCCAGACTGCTCTTTTTTAGCAGGGGCCTGATGACTGTAGTTTTCAGGGCCTTTGGAAATATATTTTGTTTACTATCTGTGTGAGTGAAGGTAACAGACTGCTCAGAACAGACTTCAGAAATCTAGTGGGTAGTACATCCAGGCTGCATGTGGAGGAGCTCAAACTGGAGATTATCTCTTGGACAGTTTGATCATTTACAGGTGCAAAGTGAGTTAGCTCAGAGAGCTTTTTTGGCTGTTGGATGGTTATCTGTGGATTGGAGACAATGGCGTTTTTGATGCCTTGAACCTTGTCATTGAAAAAATTAGCAAACTCATTGCATTTACGTTTGGAAGTAAGCTCTAATGGCATTTGAACAGGGGGGTTTATTAATCTATTAACTGTTGAGAACAGAACACGCAGATTGTTGCTACAGCCTTCTATCATTTCAGAAAAATACCTTTCTCTCGTACTACGTAGCACCCGGTTAAACCCGCACAACTTATCTTTGAAGATCAATCAACCTGGAGGTTGTACTTGCGCCACTTCTGCTCGGCCCTCCGGTACTTTCTCTTTTGTGCCCTGACCGAGTCTGCTTTAGCCCACGGCGCCTTCTGCTTATTTTTTCACTATTTTAACCTTCACAGGGGCAACGGTTATCCAGAACATTCAAAACACTAGAGGTGACACAAAATCATTGATCAAGAGCTCCTGAGTTTTGTGTTGCGTTCCTTCTATACTGACTTAAACCTAACCCATCTCTACATATAGCCCTCACCTTGTGGGCTCTAACAGTTCAGGAACTGCTCTCGATACTTGAAATAAATCATGCTCTGATCTTTCAATTTCCTATATTAAATAAAAACGAGGAGAAAATATTGAATTAGAATTACAGGGAGAGTAGTCAACTACATGTTTGAATATACGATCCAATCTCTAAAAACCAATTCATAGACATACCATGCATTACTCTACAAAATCCAACCTCACATGATGCACTGAAGGGACATGTTGCTTCAAATCTCAACATTCCCTATATTGTTCTACTTTTGTTGGCTTGAGTTTCCTTTGTATGTTAACAGAAATATTAATAATACAAATTCATAATTTGTGATTACTTGTGCTTTCTCTTACTTACTTCTACAAACTGTTAAATAAGCTCCTGATATCTTTATCTTTTTTTGTGGAGGTTGGAATTTTTTCTAAATATTAATAAGAAAGGTATAGAAAATCAAAAACAGACATTCATATACATGAACTGCAGATATCATTTATATAACTTGGCCAAATGTCAAAAAGTTACATAGCTATTTCTCAATTACAATGAGCTAACAAGGGAGTTTGGCAATAAGTAACAGTGTGGATTATTCTATATTTTCTTTTTTTTTATTCCACTCTCAACCAAAAAAAGGGCAACTAATGACTCACAGGGCTCTCCAGTATGCAAAATAAAACTTAAATGACCTGTTGTGGTTGTGTTTTGCGCACTACCAGCATGCATCGTTACGCAATGGAAAATTTGAGGTATTCGAGATTATTTCGGGAAAGCGATGGTTCGCGCATTTGGAACGAGTCAGGGGAGAGACATGCAGAGACACAGGGGAGAACGCGGAGGATTCAATGGAGACCCCGCACTTGCAAACATGGTAATTGTCTGCATATGGTCCGAGCTCCCGGGTACGGTTCCATGTTAGAGCAGTTGCTTTCAACTGTGCGCCGCGGCTGTCGATTACAAAGCCGGCAGCAGCTGCACCAGGACCGGTGCACATTCGAGGTGCATCGGCTTGAATGTGCTTAGAGCACAAACCAGCAAGTTGCCCGCTGTCACACATTTCTCAGATAATTACATTATCAGCAAGATAAAGCGTTGTAAATGTGGATCCGTGATATTTTCATCCCTAGTTTATCCTGATTCACACAACACACCCACTTTATACATTTTGGAAAGTAAGTGCACACTTGTAATATAATAATAGTATTTTTTCAGCCTTTCAACCAACCGGTTTCTTTATTGGAGCAATTCTGTTCTGTCTATATTATGCCGTTTGTGAGCTCGCCTCGGAAAATTAAACAGTGCGCTGCACAGATTTGGAATTAACGTAAGTTGCTTTGAATGGTAATAGCTCTACAGGACTTTTCTCTGATCTAAACATACCTTGCACCGCCCCCTGCGGTCAGTTGACCGCTATGTATTTTGCGCTGATACAGCCTTTTGCCAAATTGTTTGTTCACTAAACCAGAACTTGATGTTGCAAAGGAATCGTGATCATAATGAAACTGTGTAAATTATTTGTCTAAATATGCTAAGTAATTGTAATTCTAGCCGAAATAAAAGACTAAGACGACACATTGTGCGTGTACTGATCCATCAAAATTACAATGACTTTTCAGGCTAGATTTATTTTGTAACTTTGCAAACACCTAAAAGGTTGGTCACTATATGTTAGATTGACTCAGCAACAATATGTAAATTCAAACAATATAAATTATAGTTTAGAAAAGCACGGGACCATAACATCTTCGCGCTGCTATATGCGTCTACTTCTTACGTCATCTCCAGACTGTTTTCTTTTTAGAGGCCGAAATCACCGTGGGAAATATTATCTAGATAATAATAATAATAGTATTCGTATTGACACAAGATCATCAGCTAGGCTACCATCGCCAATGTACAATCTTCAATTTTACACGGGACACGTTAGAAAGACAAATATATGTATATATATATTTGTATTTATTTGAGACAAGCAGTGCACTTTATGCTCAGAACAACATTATAATCATTGCCTTGCAGTGCGCGCTGTGCAGAATAACACACAGTGTTATCTGGATGAAATAAGAATGATATCCTTATTGATATGATGAGGGCCGCTTCTGCCACAGTCGCTCTCCTCCTGCAGTGTCCGCGGGTGACGAGAGGCCTCACAGTCACTCTCCTCCTGCAGTGTCCGCGGGTGACGAGAGGCCTCACAGTCACTCTCCTCCTGCAGTGTCCGCGGGTGACGAGAGGCCTCACAGTCGCTCTCCTCCTGCAGTGTCCGCGGGTGACGAGAGGCCTCATAGCGCTCTCTCTGCACTCTGCCTTTATAGTTCATCTAATTGTTCTATTTTATTGCGATATTGTATTCTGCTGTATTGCCTTCTTGTATGTATAAATATAATAATGTAATTGATGATGAATGAAAAGGCAGAATGGAGCGACAGCGCGCACACAGACACCTGCGTATGGCTGGCATTACGCGGCTCATGTGCGTTATTGCTTCTGGACTTGTTACAACACTGCTGTCCGTGCTGTGAATGCACTATGGGTTTACGTTCAGATTTAGAATATTATAAGTGTTCTCCCCGCTGTCACTTTCTACCTCAAATGTGACATCTCACCTCCGTCAGACTGTTCTCATTCAATGTCTTGAAGCACTGTCAGGGCTTACCGTGTACTTGCAGCTCTATTCATTTTGTACTCCTCTCTCTCTCCCAAATAATAATAAAAAAGTCCCTTTAGAGTCTAATGACAACATATTGATACATTTTTATAAGGCGCGAAAAACCCCCGGGAAAGGTTACTATGACAACAGTCGCCCCTGCGCCATGTATCTCCATGGGGCCGCAGAAAGGGCTGTGGTTTAGAAAAGTTAAAATGCGTGTAAATCTTGTTTTATTTACTTTTTCCAAAACCAAAACACACAAAAATATAAACAACAAGTACCTAGTAAAAGTCATAAAATTTCAACTTCTGGCGTTTTGTTTTGAATACACTAATTAGCATATTAAAGTGAGTGACGGTCAGTTGACCGCTAGGGGCGCTCCTAGTGTTAAAACAGCTCTGCTTGTGTACAAGTCTCTCCATGGCCTTGCACCAAAATATATTAGTGACATGTTAGTCCCATACGAACCAGCCCGGACTCTGAGGAGCACAGGGACTGGACTCCTGTAAGTGCCCAGAGTCAGAACTAAACATGGGGAGGCAGCTTTACAGATTCATGCTGCTAAAATCTGGAACAGTCTTCCTGAAGATGTGAGACAGGCCTCCTCGCTGACAATGTTTAAAACCAGGTTAAAAACAGTTCTGTATGGCTGAGGGATTTTATATTTTTATCTTTCTTTTTAATGTTCTGTGATTATTTATGATTGCCTTGTGTATGAATTGTGCTATACAAATAAACTTTTCTTGCCATAGATGCCTTGCCTTGGATCTTAACACAATAACTTTGTTCCAACTCTGCACAACACTAAGGTAAACTGTGTCAAAAGAAGACAGCTTCAATGTGTTTCATATACATCGACTATTACAGGGGCCCGTGGACTGGTACTGAGCTGTTTGAGTTTGGATCACGTTACTTTTGTTTTAGAGATCACGATGTGTCTGTCGGCTCTGTGAGCTCTGAGGGGCTGTGGTTTGGCCGGTCTGTGTGCCTGGGAAGGCATCAATGGTCAAGGGTTAACAGCAGTGCTCAAGCGTTAACAGCAATGCTAAAATACTAGAAGTGTTGAGTACTACTAATACTAAAGCAGTGAGTGATGAAGGGTTAGCAGTAGGGCTAACGTATACACAGCTGTTTGTTTGCATTTGTGCAATAAAATCTTCTGCAGAAAGCAGATGTAATCTGTTTCATTAAATAAATATAAACAGCTCCTGCAGCCTCCCCTCATCTCATCTCTCTCTCCTCTCCTTTCTTCTATCTCTAGCTCCTCTCCCTAACTCTCGCCACCCTCATCTCCTCTCTCTCTTGCCCCTCCCTCTTCATCTCTTTGCTATCTATCATCTTTCTCTCCTCTTGCTCTCTCTTCTTTCTTCTCTATCTCCTCATCTCCTCCCTCTCCCCTTTCTCTATCTCCTCTCTCGCCCCCCTCATCTCCCCTCTCTCTCTTCTTTCTCCCTCCCCTCTTGTTTCCTAAGGCTGTCCTTTTCTAACTTAATCTTCCCCTCCCTCTCTCTCCTTTCTTCCCCCTCTCCTTTCCTCTGTTAAGGCTGCCCTTTCTCCTTCAACTCTCCCCCTCTTGAACGCATGAGGTGCTGGTCTTAATTGGAGCTAAATTGTTGTGCGATGGAGGAATTAGCAGCTGTTGGTCTAGTGTGATTGGATGTTTGTGAGAAGTTCATTACATTAAGCAGAAGTGACAGGATGGAAGTGGAGTGTGGTGTAGAAAACTTGTTTTTTTCTCTTGATCCAAATGAGACATCAGGCTTTCAACTGTTCAAATTACTAGGAGGTTGAGCCAAAGTGGAGATAGACATGAGCAAACAGAACAATGAGTAAGATTCAGATTCAGTTTATTTGCCGTTTTCAGTAAAACCACATTAAAATACATTTGCAGAAGTTCCCAGTGTGCACCAGACAAGCACATACAGTAAATAAAACAAGCTAAAAACGTACAAGAAACAATCATCACTGTGAAATCAATCAACAAAAACCTTTTCCATACAACTGCAAAATCATTCAAGTGCTGATTACATCTTGTAGAAATAAGCTGTTAGCATATCGAGTCCTGCATCTGACAGAAGAATATCTTCTGCCAGAATGAAGAAGCTGGAACATGGCTTTCCCAGGGGCCAGAAGATTCAATAAAAGATCGATTTAAGAGTCTGGATTAATAAAGAAGCTCCAGAACAGGCAGCTCACAGTCCTCTTTCAGAGCGGAGAACCTTTTTTAGAGCTCTCCTTTCTTTGGCTGTGATGTTGCCAAACTCGGAATTTCCTGGATGAGCTGGAGGATGTCTGTGTGGAGAGGGAGGTCTGCTTGGACCGCTGCCTCCAAAACATGAGCTAAAATTACCAGTTAACCACTCTGTTTCAGGCCTAACCTTTTCACTTGTATTTCCACATATTTTCACACTTCCAAAGTAAATTTTGTTTCAGAGCTCTCCGAGTGATTGGCTTTACTAGATCAGCGTATTGTTCAGCGTCGGCTCCTGAGACATTGTTCCGCTGTCGAAGTCCTCAGCCACAGAGTGGGACTAAATTAGAAAGCTGTGTGAACAAAGGAGCAGCTCTCCTGTGAAGTCCCCCACTCAGCTGCAAGGAAATCGTCTTAGGAGAAATCTGATCTGCATTGTGCAGAGCTTATGATCTCACATGGATTATGTTCCCTGCTTTATATTTAGTAACACTTACCGGGACAACACAGGAGCACTGCCAGCTCACAGCTGAGTGGGGCGTGGTTTGTGTGTGTTTGTCCGTGTGTGTGTGTCCAACAAAATTAGTCATCTTCTGATTTGATGGAGTCATCTTCTGTCTTTAGAGACAACTGATGTATGTTATTGAACGGGTCAACTCCTGCCACAAACCCCCTCCTCCCCATGATCAAGCTGAGTACAGAGCTCTTTATGTCCCCATGCCCATTATTTCAGTTTCCATGCCCATCAAGGATGGGTGGGGCCGGTGCATTTTCAGAATCTCTTCCATTGTGGCCTGGGTCCAAGTGCATCATCCATTCAGTAACATTCATTCAAATGCAACTCACTAATCAATTAAATTCATTCATCCATCCATTTTCTTCCGCTTTATCCGTTGCCGGGTCGCGGGGGCAGCAGCCTAAGCAGAGACGCCCAGACTTCCCTATCCACACACACTTCCTCCAGCTCGTCCGGGGGGACCCCAAGGCGTTCCAAGGCCAGCTGGGAGACATAGTCCCTCCAGCGTGTCCTAGGTCTTCCCCGGGGCCTCTTCCCAGTGGGACGTGCCCGGAACACCTCCCCAGGGAGGCGTCCAGGAGGCATCCGGAACAGATGCCCGAGCCACCTCAACTGGTTCCTCTCGACGTGGAGAAGCAGCGGCTCTACTCCGAGCTCCTCCCGTGTGACTGAGCTCCTCACCCTATCTCTAAGAGAGCGCCCAGCTGCGGAGGAAGCTCATTTCGACTGCTTGTATCCGCAATCTCGTTCTTTCGGTCATTACCCAAAGCTCATGACCATAGGTGAGGGAGGGAACGAAGATTGACCGGTAGCCTTTCGGCTCAGCTCCCTCTTTACCACAACGGTCCGATACAGCGACCGCATCACTGCGCACGCTGCACCGATCCGCCTGTCAATCTCGCGCTCCATTCGTCCCTCACTCGTGAGCAAGACCCCGAGATACTTGAACTCCTCCACTTGAGGAAGGACCTCTCCACCCACCTGTAGAATGCAAGGCACCTTTTTCCGGTCGAGCACCATGGCCTCGGATTTGGAGGTGCTGATTCTCATCTCAGCCGCTTCACACTCGGCTGCAAACCGCCCCAGTGCATGCTGCAGGTGCTGGTTCGTTGGAGCCAACAGGACAACATTGTCTGCAAACAGCAGAGATGAAATCCTGTGGTCTCGGAACCGGACCCCCTCCGACCCCTGGCTGCGCCTTGAAATTCTGTCCATAAACACAGTGAACAGAACCGGTGACAAAGGGCAGCCCTGTCGGAGGCCAACATTCACCGGGAACAGGTCTGACTTACTGCCGGCAATGCGAACACAGCTCTGGCTCCGGTCATACAGGGATCGGATGGGCCTCAGCAGAAGACCCCCCGACCCCGTACTCCCGGAGAACCCCCCCCAAAGGACACCCCGGGGAACACAGTTGAACGCCTTCTCCAAATCCACAAAGCACGTGTGGCCAGGTTGGGCGAACTCCCATGAACCCTCGAGTATCCGATGGAGAGTATAGAGCTGGTCCAGTATTCCGCGACCAGGACGAAAACCACACTACTCCTGAATCCGAGATTCGACCATCGACCGTAGCCTCCTCTCCAGTACCTTGGAGTAGACCTTACCGGGGAGGCTGAGGAGTGTGATCCCACGATAATTGGAGCACACCCTCCGGTCCCCCTTCTTGTAGAGAGGGACCACCACCCCTTTATGGAAGAGTGGCAAGAAGAAAGCCATTTCTCAAAGATATCCATAAAAAGTCTTGTTTAAAGTTTGCCACAAGCCACCTGGGAGACACACCAAACATGTGGAAGAAGGTGCTCTGGTCAGATGAAACCAAAATCCAACTTTTTGGCCACAATGCAAAACGATATGTTTGGCGTAAAATCAACACAGCTCATCACCCTGAACACACCATCCCCACTGTCAAACATGGTGGTGGCAGCATCATGGTTTGGGCCTGCTTTTCTTCAGCAGGGAGAGACCTGAGACTGGGACGGCGATTTATCTTCCAACAGGACAATGATCCAAAACATAAAGCCAAATCTACAATGGAATGGTTCACAAATAGACGTATCCAGGTGTTAGAATGGCCAAGTCAAAGTCCAGACCTGAATCCAATTGAGAATCTGTGGAAAGAGCTGAAGACTGCTGTTCACAAACGCTCTCCATCCAACCTCACTGAGCTCGAGCTGTTTTGCAAGGAAGAATGGGCAAGAATTCCAGTCTCTCGATGTGCAAAACTGATAGACATACCCCAAGCGACTTGCAGCTGTAATTGCAGCAAAAGGTGGCGCTACAAAGTATTAGCGCAAGGGGGGCCGAATAATATCGCACGCCCCCCTTTTCAGTTTTTTATTTGTTAAAAAAGTTTAAATTATCCAATAAATTTCGTTCCACTTCACGATTGTGTCCCACTTGCCTGAAATGTGGCAAAATGTTGAAAGGTTCAAGGGGGCCAAATACTTTCGCAAGGCACTGTATATATATTATATATGTATTTATGATTCCTGCATACATCAGAGTGTCTAGTTTGAAGAGCAGATGAACCAAATGGAAGCGAGGCCAACCGGAGGCTCAGGTGTGTGGTTAAAAATACCCCTGACCTCCACATCAAAAGTCAGCGGCACTATCCGACACATGGCCGTACCAAACAGAGCTCCACTAAATCTGAGGTGTTCATGCATTAGAACAGACATTCACCACCAGCGCACCCTAAGCGGCTCCGACAGGCCGATGAGAGCGTGAGAGCATATGGCCTCTGGAGATGTCCTTGCCAAGTCCTCTGAGCTAGTATGCTAACCAGGAAGAGGTTACACCGATTACACCGGCCAGTGTACTACAAACACACAGGTACAAAGCAGGTACAAAGCAATTAGATTGCTTTGATTTGTTTTCTAGGATTCCATATGTACAACTCAATTTAAACTAGATGTTTAAATCACTTTAAAAGAATGTAAATTGTTTTAGCATGATCGTCCACATCACCTTGCAGTTCAAATGCCAGTAACAGAAAGGATGATATAACAGTGGCTTCATGTTGCCTCCCCTTAAGAAGAAACAAGTCCAGGCACAAGGCATATGACCAACAGACGTTTGACTGAGGCGACTTGATATAGGGTTTTGGGTTCTCATTGGCATCAATGAGCACAGGCCATCGTTCTGAATGGGCAGACATCACAGAGACCTGGGGCAGAGATCTTAGAGACTTGAGGCAGACATCTGGGTAACCTGAGGCAGACATCTCAGACCTGGGGCAAACATCTTAGAGACCTGGGGCAGACATGTTGGAAACCTGGTGTTTGTTGTAAGAAGGATAAGATACAGGCAGAGTAGTACGGTCTCAGTGTAAAAGAGAGACATATCCTGTGATCTCTCGTTCTCCTCTAAACTCTGTGTCTATAATTGTACAACACTGTGAATGTTTTGCACAAATGAAAGAGAAATCAGAGATGTTTTCAGATGTTTCTTCTTCACTTGAGCCCTTTCTGTCCCTCCATACACAGTAGCCTAAAGTAGCCTCCACACACAGAAGCCTCATTATGGTGCTTTCAGACCGGCAACGCTTAAACGCTGAAGCCCTGCTCACCAGACTCGCATTCTCTAGTTTTCAGACGCAGAGGACCTCATACCAGAATGTCCTGACGCGGGCCGGAAGTACCGGAAGTAGCCGGCCGGCTCTAATGCTAACAGAGCTATGCTAGCGGCTTCTTGTGTACAGATCTTCTCCAATATGCAGCTTTGCAGCGTGTCTTTGAACAGAGACCTTCCACGGGCTTTATATAACAATAGTATGTGTTCACGGAGGTGCGCCATACGTTTTTTCATATTATTAAACGGTATTTCCGGATCGGCGAACACACTCGAAGCAGTTGCATAAGGTCACGGGAGCATGACAACGCATATTTTCACAAGCACAGAGTCCCCCATTGTCAACCCTGGTTCTGGTGAAGCCTGGTGTGGGTCCTGTTTTGGCTGTTTACGAGTATTTTGAGTCTGCTCGCTCAGTCCGCTAATGTCCCTGTGACCACTTTGCGGCTCTCTGATTGGTTGTCGCACGAACGTCCCAAGGAAAGGATGAGCAGAATCCATCTAATGTGGGCGTTGATTTTTCGCTCCTGCTCCTCCCCTTTGACTTTTCCGCCAAGTACGCGCGTGTCTACTGAACAGTCCGTTTGTGCGTGCCGAGAGGTCCGTGCGTTGCGACGGTCGAACGCGCGTCACCATAGACTTTGCATTGAAACCCGACGCAACGCATGATCCGGTCTGAAAGCACCATTAGAATTTCAAAGTGGCTCCTTTGCTGATCCAAATGTGTTTGTAGCTTACGCAAAATACGAGGGCAGGTACAAGCAATTAACACCGTGCCACATTTCTGTTCTAATATGAGAGCTTCTCTGAGGAGTCAACCCTTTGTATGTAAGTGGAACATTTACACCTGGTGAGGAGCAGAGCCCAGAGGAGAGGCTCTTGGGGAGAAGAGCAGCTGCCGAGGAGCCACAGCTGCCATCATGACACCAACATCAGCAAAGACTGGATTTAAATCGACTTTAAAATAAACTTCAACAACTTGTGCCTGGAGTTTATACAGAGTTATCTTCAGCATCAGACCTGATGGATATAATATTGTACTATATAACTGTATTATTAATAGATTGATCACAAGGACAAGGCTGTAAAACGGCTCGAAACAGTTGTTGTTTTGTGCTTTACAATTTTTTGTTTTGTTGCTTTTTTCTACCTGAGACGTTGCCATAGTACATGGGTTTACCTTGGTCCAGACTGGAGCAGAGAGGATTCATGGTTAGAACCAAGCTTATGAGGTGAAAGTCCACTGGAGGAATGCTAACTTTTGAAAAATGTTAATGAAGCATTTAGAATTTTACTTGGACTAGAGCAGAGAAAAGGGTCCAATCCAAACGGCTACTCCACCTTGTGACCTGCTCCACCCAGCGGCTACTCCACCTCTGCTGCTGGGACCTTGAGTTCTATGACTATTTACCGGGTAGCCCACGTGAATTTAGTCTGCAGTACCACGGGCGCTCCCTTTGCCCATAGGTGGGACAGCTATAAGCTAGTAATACCCATCCAGTTATTATTATAGATCCATGGTCAAAGATCACTGTGTGGGCATTGTAATCACCTTTTTCCTCTCTGTGATTAAACTCTGACTGAGGGAGTCTTTGATCGATCTGTTTTACTCGAGCCCTGACATCCTGGTTAAAGCTGAAATATCTGCATATTCGATGTCCTTCAGAAAGAGGCAGGCTGGTGAGTGAAATGTAAGGTTACTTTATGGGCTGTTTCAGCCGCTGTAAATCTCATATAACTCTCATTTACATCCGTCCTCTATCAGAGTGATAGAGTTGTGCTCTACAGAATAATGACTCATTTCTTCAGCCTCGTTTTTCTTGTAGCTTTGGTTCCATCCACTGTTTCATTATTTATGGCCGAACTCGAGTAGAAAACCATCATTTATGGTTTTGTTTTGTTTCCCAGAGCCTAAACTATCCGGACACATTCCTCCGATAACTTTTGATGTTTGCTGCTATAACTCCTCATGATAAAAAGTCCAATATTTTGCCGACATAACCGCCCAGACCTGAGCTCCACAGGCCCATACATCTGCAGCAGAATCTAATAACAATAACCATAAGGAACGCAGGAGGCAGTGGGGGAGCAGGGTGTGTGTCGCGAGCCTGGTGCTTTCTGTCTTCATAAACACACGACTGAACCACATGCAGAAGACAAACAGCCACTCCCATCCAGCTCTATTGATTAGCATTGTAGATAGGAGATAACAGGAGCAAACAGAAAAAGAGGTGGGTTTGTGTCTTGAACACATCATGCTCTGATTTAGCCACACTCGTTTTAGTCAAATAGTTTATTGCGTTTGCAGTTTGTTGCAGAAACGTGTAATTTATTTTCTGTTTAATTGTTAAGCTTTATTCTTTATATTTTCTTTTCAGTTGCTCAAATAAATAAATAAGATACAAATACATGACTTTAAATCCCTGAAGTCCCTTGCAAACGCGGACCTGGACCCTTGGACTAATTCCCAGAAACCCGGCCGAGACCTTGAACGGTGGTTCTGAGGGTTCGTCAAGGGGATTCGCCATCTCATATTTTTTTTTAAATTGCCTCCTAAATACATCATGCAGTATAGTCCTGCCTGGGGGTAATCACCAAGCGTAATGGTAATTTAATGTTCAAATGCAATAAATATATGAATACCCAATCATGGGTTTATTGTCTGACCAATCCTCATGACGACAAATATAATTCTAATGCAAGTCAAATTCCAGTCTTTTCAGGTTGAATTTACGAAGAGAAACTCAGTGTATATCTATTGTGGTCTTTGATCTTTGGAATGCTGTTCCAACAGAGAAGAACAGAACAATGCCCTGTTAGAGGGAACTGTGACATTTGTTGCCCACAGCTCGAGTCTCTGCTTGCGCCTCGTTAGTGTGGTTAGCATAGCAGCGGAGCGTCTCCGTCTCAGAGGTCCGGTCCTGACATTTCCAAGGCTCCAGAGGGCACATCTGCAGGACTTTCTCTAATATGACTTAGTGTCGAGTGCACAAAACAAACTCACAGGTCTGAATGCCACAGGCCTCAGGAGAGAGCAGACCTCAAGTGAGAGAGGGCCTTAGGAGGGCTGGATCCAAGTCCATTGAGTCAATCGAGAACTCACACCCTGACTTATTAAAGGGCCGTTTCCACGGGCCCGTCTCTACTCGACTTGACTCTCCCCGGTTTGCGGGCGTTTCCACCGGCTTGCTTTAGCCGCTACCTGGTACTTTTTTAGTCCCAGGTTGGCCCTGGTTCTAGCCGGGGCGAGTCGATACCAAAACAATTTGGTGTTGGCGAACGTCAATTCTGATTGGTCAGAAGCACTGTCAATCACTCTTCAGCTGGTGCGTCACAACATAACAAACGACATGTTTCCTCAAGTTTCCAGCTGAAAACTATATAGCCATCCGCACGGAAAACAATTCATCGGTCGCTGTATGCGGTCAACAGATTGAGGAGAGGACACCATGAGCTCGATAGCCTGGTTGTACCACAAATTACATTTCATACTAAGGTCTGGATTTGCTCCATTGAGCTCCATGAACAGGTGGGAGGGGTATGTAATGCGCCCGAGTGTTGTTAGCGGCAAAGGAGATGGCTAGGCTAAATGCTAACGGAGCCCGTGGGGAGTAGCGCCACAATCTTGACCAGCGATTACATTTGCTAAACATTCCTCTTGCTCCTGCTTCAATTTCTTGATAGAACCAGACCGGATTACTTTAATATCGCATTCTTCGCCATTGCCAAACTACTACCTGCCCGTTAGGCGCAAATTCTTGACGTCACCGGCACCGACCTACAACACCTGCCTTCCGCGCTCTCTGAGTAGCCGGGCGAAATACGACCGATTGTATTCGCTGACATAGGGACCAGACCCAGACGTTACATGCAGTGAAATGATGATTGAGTGGAGTGTACGGATGGCTATGGCCAGGCTATGAGCTCGATAGTTCCACTAGAATTGAGAAAGTGTTTGTGCTGAGGATGGATGAAAATGGATATCCATAGCGTGGATAAAAGTTTAGTTTTTTTTCAATTTTAGTGCAAGTTAGATAAAATCTCACTTTTTCCTCTCTACATTTTCGGTGGCACTACAGTTTATTGTTAATGTGAACACCCACGTACTTGAAGCTTTCCTCCAGCTCAATGTCCTCCCCCTGGATGTTCAGCGGCGTTTGGGAAAGTGGTTTCTCCTGAATTCGATGACCATCTCCTTGGTCTTACTGGTGTTCAAGCACAAGTGGTTGCACTCACACCAGTCGACAAAGTCTATGATTACAAACCAGTATTCCAGTTTATTCACCTCAGACACACAGCCCACGATGGTGGAGTTGTCGTATGTGAGTCCAAAGTGTAGATGATGAAGAGAAACGGTGAGAGGACAGTGCCCTGAGGGGCACCAATACTGTAGACAATCACCTGAGACTCACAGCTGTGCAGCCGCACACACTGTGTTCCAAGAGGATGTCGATGGTCCATGCAGTAAGGTCCAATCCCGCGTCCTCCATCTTTCCCGCAGCAGAGCCGGTCTGATGGTATTGAAAGCACCTCTGTTTCTAGAAGCAGGGAATTCATTGCATGCACAGTTTACACAAAGACATAGAGGCCTGGTCCTGTCCGCACGTCTATGGTCCTGTCTTCGTCTGGCGTCCTTTCCACATGTCTATGGTCTTGTCCGCGCGTCTATGGTCCTGTCCACGGGTCCATTGTCCATGCTGGGCACATTATTGTTATGGCGTTTGCTGAGCTGTTGTCAAAGCGGCTCACAGCTTTAGGCGGGATCCGCTGTCATTCCGCACCGCAGGAATGGCAGTTGGAACGCAGCAGGAAGATGTGGAATCCCATTTGAGTATGTACAGTAAACAAGAGCAAGTGCCCAGCGGTCACACGTTTGACCAATGAAGAGACAGAAAAAGATAAACAGACATGTCCGCTTTCCAGCGCTCCAAGCTCTAGAGGTAGAAAAATGTTAATGCGTTCCCGGCCTGAATGGGTTAAGACAAGATGATAAGATCAACTGTATCGATCTCACAATGGAGAAATGTACAGGTCACTTTGACAGTTATTTTTTTTATTTTTACTTTTTTAACCTCTTATGCTCATTTGAAAAAAAATACATCCGCTGGCAATAAGCCACAAGCTATATATCATGTAAAGCTTATTTTCCCAGTAATATTTATATGTAAGTGTAAACAATATAAGACTTTGCATTAAAAAGATAACGCATGATATGGGCACAAAATTAATCACGTTTGTATAAGTTTTTTACATTTGTCTTCTGCTGCTCCAACAAATAAGACTTTCCCCATCCTTGCTTAGTCTCTTTCTCTCCGTAACTCTTCATTGAAAAAGAATATCCACTTGTATTTCCCAAAGTATAATCCATTCTTCAGAAATAATCCAAAAATGTGCATTTTTCTGTAGCAAAAAAAACGCTCCGAAAGAGGTTGGTTCAGACTGCTTTTACATTTCACCATGTTTGAGCTTTGTTTACCCCCAAAAACAGCATATCCACGTTTTCCTTAACTCCTTAGCTTCAAAATGAGAGGTTCTATGAAGAGATACGAGCAGTTTTCAGTCCGCAGTACCCTGGTGAATAAGACGAACTGCATCCATTTGCACAGGGTCCGTTTGGCCTTGTTGTGGGTTACACGGCTAGCACTGAATGATTGACGTGTCTAAGTAGCCAATAAAAAGAGCTTTCAATTGATGGGTTGGACTTATAGGAACCCTTTTAATTTTCACAGTAAAAGCATGCATAAAGACGCAGTTACATTGCTACGCATATTTTATATGCATTTACACTACTAAAAATTAATTTTGAAAAAATGTATAAGAAAATCACAGATTTGTAACTTATAAGTACAAAAACTAAAAAATATGCTTTTTATGATGGTGAAATGTGAGTAAAGCAGTTTAACACAATTAGGCACACATTTTGCCAAATTGGTTCCGAATGGCACTACTTGATAAAAAAGAGAAACTGCATAAAAACTATAAGACTTAAAAGTCTGAAACTTTACACAGTTGTTGTCAACAACACAATGAACAAATTGGCTTTGAAAATTTTCTTCTTCCAATGAAGTAGGATTTTTTAGGGCATTTATACATTGAATTTTTTAGGCGAGGCTAAAAAAAAAGTTTTTAAAAATAGAAATGACATACATTATTTTAGTGTATATTTACATAAACTAGAAGGGCCTTGCTTCAAAATGATGCATCACATAAGCATGTGAGATGTAACCTTGCCTGCAAGCTGAATTCTTGCGGTATTTGTGAGTTCACAAACACTTGAATACATCTTGCCCCGCTCCTGCCAACTCTTTTCGAGTAGAACATCTAGGTATTCAAGCCAATCATGCGCCAGTCTGGGGGTTTAGGGCGGGATATCCGGGTTTGACGAAAGCAAGAAGTGCCGGGCCGAAGCAAAACAAACGTGGCTACGCAGGAGGACGGACGCGTACAGTAGCTGAGGCTATCAAGTCAGTTTTAGCAGAATCTCCTATTTCTTTTTTGAAAGATGAACAGCGAGAGGCGCTTTGTGCATTTCTGGATGGCAAAGATCTTTGCACATTTTTAGTAGGCGGGCACACAGCGTCACTTCGCCCAATCAGCTTGAAGAATTCTGCTGCTTATCCCTCCTTTCCCTGAAAGGATTCTCCTGCAGAAGTCCCAGATTGATATTGTGGAGAACGCATTAGAGTTCTACACAATAATCAATCTGGCTCTTGCCAGGTTATGTGAGATGTAAGATGTGTTTTTAAATAAGCAAAGACATTTGGGTATGCCGAACTTTTGTGCACGAGCCAAAACAGATATAGGAGCTTAAGAAGTTTTTGATAGTGTGGACCAGTAATTTCTTTTTGATCCTCACAATTTCGGAATACAGTCGCGGGCTGGATTGAACGGCTCTGCGGGCCCCGGATTCACCTCTGCATCACGTGAATCCGGCTTACGGCTCATACACACCACACGCGTACCAGAGTGACATGAGCCTCTCCTCGGCAGAGGCTCGCGTCACATGCCTGTGTACACACCGGCCAGAGCGCGCAGGGACTCGGCTGCTGATGCTTTCTCTGTGTAGTCTATGGAGGAGTGTAGAGGAGAGTACGGGCCAGATAACTGATGTAGAGCAACAAAACTCACATGTATGTGTTTGTCCTCTGGTCTCTTTGGGCTGGTCTGGTAAGAGGCGAGACTTTTTGAATGTCTAGAATCACTGTCAAACCTGCTCCTCCTCCCAATGGTTAGACACAATTACTGTGTGTCTGTGGAGCAAACCAAAACGTGTTGACCATGTATTTTCACTGAGAGCCGCATCACTACGTGTTTAAAGGGCCCATATTACGCTGACGATTTACACATTGATGACGAATATGACGCGCATAAGCCCGCCTCCAGGAGGAGCTCAGCAATGATTGGCAGATGGAGAATTAGAACAGACAAGCCCACAAACGTGCCTAGATCAGTGCTTGCAGCTTCTCTACGAGTGCTGCATGTATCGCAGTCTGTACTTCGCTTCACGTCTAGCTGTTGTATTTACTGCTGCTGTCGTTGACTAAAAGTGTCAGCATCATGTCAACTTGGAAAAAATGTGTTTTCGGATGTAACTACATGACGACAAAGAGGGCTTGCCCAAAGATGAAGCAATGCGGCAAAAGTGGCTCGACTTTATTCACGGGTTTCTGCCTCCGAAATCGGCAAAGAATCGGTTCGTCTGCGAGCGACACTTTGCTAAAGACTGCTTCCATAACTACGATTACCATGAAACTGCACTTACTAAAAAGCTGATCTTGAAACATACACCCACAATAAAAGACGTTAATGAGGGGCCAAGATTGGTAAGTACAATGCTAACTCGACATATATTACTGCCAAGTAATAGTTCTTGTAGTAATCATGTCCACTATGTCGCCGAAGTTAAAGCTGCACTAACTGACTTTGGGATTTTGAAGCCGTGGACTCGCTGGCCTCTCCCTTTCTGCTCCCCTCCCCGCACCCACGAAGCTATCGCCCCCCACACACACTCACTGTTGGGACGGAGCTAGTGTCTCCCAATATGGATAATACATGAATATGGATTTTCACGTGGATGGCGTGACCATAAAACGATAGAACCGGGAAGCGCGGAGGAACGGGACTTTCTTTTGGATGGCTGTTTCGCTAAGTAAGCAGTAACCGGTGATGAAGAGACGAAGCTTCAGGTTAGCTCCTCCGCTTGTTGTGCTAACTCAGCCGTCTATGCTAACGGACCTGTAGATTTCTCACGAAAGTGGGGGCCAGTGGTCCGCTCTGATTGGTCACAATCTGCGACCCGAAACACATTCTCTTCCTTGTTTCATCAAAACTCGATCTAAAATATAATGTCACGCCAGCACAAATCTGCACTACTTTTTCTTCAAAAGGACGTATATCCCAATGCACTACATGGACATGGATAGCATTTTCGTAATGAATACGAAAATAAAGTCAGTTAGTGCAGCTTTAATAGTATGATGCATAATACTATAACGCTAGCTGATAGATTATGAACAGTTTGTAATAATGCGCAGTAGTGTTACTGTAGAGAGAAGCTACATACAGGTAAGAAAAATTGGCGATAACACGTTCATTGTCCTGGACTGAAGCCCAGGCATTTTAGTCATAGATTGTTTGTTGCCACGAACCATTTAGATTATAAACCAGCAAAGCCTGGCCTTTTCAGGTGGAAATTATTCAGAGCTTGTAAATATTACGCTTAAAATTATGTTAATTTCTAGTACTATTATATAGCCATAATTATTTTCTTGATATAAGCAGTTAGAATGCAAATAGGTTTGTGTTGCATAGTTTACTAGTTATCAAAATAAACACAATAACACAAAAGATTATTCTGTTGAATCAAGAAAAACAATGATAGAAAGTGAGAATAACGCTAACCTAGATCATAGACTGTACACCCATCCCCCCACGTTTGAATACACATCATTCGACACATTACTTGTATATGCTACTCATGTTTATGCCACACCACGCTATTATATTTAGTATAACCTTTACACTACATATAATATTTGAACACTTCGTGATGAAAACACGTTTGTAGATTCATTGATAATGACTAATCTTCTTATTCCATGATAGAGCACTTCTGAGGAGGCACCCAGCCACAGTCGTGCTGGAGCAACTGCTGAAAAACTGAGGACCAGAACTGTCTCCACACAGATATCTGCCAGAACCCTAAAGCTACAACATGTCAGAAGTAAAGGTAGGTTTTTGCTTTTGCACATTGTGAATAAACTCCACATAAACCAATGACATGGTACCATAATAACACGCACTAATGTTGACAGATGCACGTAATTACAAGCATATCTATACAGTGCGAAAAGTACCTTGCGAAAGTATTCGGCCCCCTTGAACCTTTCAACATTTCGCCACATTTCAAGCTTCAAACATAAAGATATAAAATTTAAATTTTTTGTCATGAATCAACAAGTGGGACACAATCGTGAAGTGGAATGAAATTTGTTGGATAATGTAAACTTTTTTAACAAATAAAAAACTGAAAAGTGAGGCGTGCAATATTATTCGGCCCTTTTACTTTCAGTGCAGCAAACTCACTCCAGAAGTTCAGTGAGATCTGTCAGGATTCAGCAGACAGAGACGGATCGTGGTGCGCCAAACTCTGGAAGTTTATTTAGGTTTCTCTCAAGTTCCACTGGTTTCCTTTGTCTCTTTCTCTCAGACAGAATAAAGGCAGTACACAGTTTAGATAGTCATTGTCACGTCACACATCGAAAGACATACGTGTCACAAAGAGACAGTCACATCATAGTCATAACATGGAGTCCTGCACGTAGGCCATATTGCTATCTAATACTAACACCCTCCCCTTTGATCACATAATCACATGTGATCACTCAATTTGATCAATCAATAAAGTGGAAAAAGAAAGAAAAAGAAAAAATAAATCCAAAAAAAACTTTTAAAAAATTATTAAAAACAAAGAAAATGTATGCATTAAACTCATAATCATCAAATCAATATCAGTGGATTTTATCCTCTATCCTGGAAAAAAACAAACAAACAAAAAACAAATAAAAAATAAAAACAAACAAACCCTATTGGACACAGTAGAACTCAGCAGATTCAGTCAAAACACAGACAAAAACGAGCTGAGTCTCAAATTTGAAGCTAATTTAACTTTTATTACTCTATATTCAATTCAATTCAATTCAACTTTATTACGGACTCAAGGTCCAAAAAAGACAGCGACATCACAAACAACATTAAACTACAAACAAATAAATTACACAGTCCCTTTAAAAAGACAGCTATACCAGTGCCTCCACATTAGCGACTGATAGCGAATGGCACTACAGGCGACATCAACCAATGAACCAATTACTGTATTAACAGACTTATTCAAACGGCATATGAAACGGTACATAAGCGTCCGCAGTGTGGCTTGCAGCGTGTTTATTCCAGCAGTGACAAACATCTCACTCGCACTGGTCCATCTCGGCCTCCTGAGAAGCACACGCAGAGCGTCGTTATAGGCCACCTGCAACCTTTGGAAAGTTCCTTTTTTATAGTTGGACCAAAGGTGCGCTGTGTACAGAGGTGTACAATATGATTTGAACAACATCATTTTCACTTTGTCCGTACAAAAGCCAAATTTACGCGCCAGCGTGTTTGCCTGGGCATACAACGTTCTACATTGCCTGTTTATGTCAGGGCAATGTAAATGTGAATAAAAAAAGCCTGCATTGCATCATACATTCTGGACATTACCAATCACTCTTTTATAAACACATAGAATTTACTCTACAGATGTATGTAATTGGTAATAGAAAAACATGATGGTTATTATACATGATTACTCTTTTTACATTGGTGATTTTATTAGGCTACATGATTGCATTACAATCTTATTTCTTATATCTTACATGATTATTTTTTATTGTTATTAGATGATTATTTTTTTATCATTAATAATGCATGATTATTATTTCACATTATATTGACTTACCTTAGACAGATAGCCAGCCGTTCTTCAGGGCTTATAGGCTCCCTCATGTTTGTGTGGATCTTCTCTATCTTTGGCGTTACCATGTTGAGAAGGTGGGAAAACAGCTCTGGACTAAGCCGAAAGTAGGCACGGAACTGATCAGGATCAGTTTTAAGGTCCTTCACTAAGTGATGGTATTCTCCGTATATTTGTCTCGTCTGCAATATCGGATGGACCCATTCACGTCTTCTCCGCTTCTTGTTGAGCAAATTCAGGAGTAATATTTCACACAGCTCTAACAGAATCTTTTTACGATCCATAATTGCCGCCGGACCCCTTTTGACCCCTGAACTGTGTTTATATACCCCAACGTTTCCTCTCTGACAGCCAATCAAAACCACGGAAGACCCACGCGTCGCCCTGGAGCGCAGCGCATCGCCGGCCTGTGCCGCTTGCCGCATCATGTCTGTCATGTTATCTGAGCGACAGCGTTGAGTTTCGCTGATCGCTCTCATTTGTCGCCTCCCGTGTGTCGAGCCCTTTAGGGTGAGGTACAGACAAATGTGAACTACCGTATCTGCTCAGTGCAAGTTGCACACAAACCAACTGTCTTAGGTCAAAAGTGAAGTCACATGTCAGGTGTATGGGACAACGTCTCTTCTTCAGTTGAAAGACATATTTCATTTTCATTTATTATTGTTTATTTTTTTATTTCAGTTGAGCAATTAATTTTTTTAATCTGTGCTCATTTTAACCTTTAAATAAGACAATAGTAAAAATTTAGCAATTTATGAATGGGTGTGTTATGATGAGCAACAAATGAAGAGGACAGCCGTGCCATATGCCCCCTTTGACCTCCGACCTCCCCCCACTTTCAGCATTACTGCAGCTCTCAAAAACAGCAGGCTAATCCACGAGGCTCCATGGTCTACCCTGTCAAAGGGCCATCAAATGAAGCATCTGTCTTTCTGCTTTGAACTGTCCATTATATCCCTAATTACAAACAGATTGTTCATTATATAGTTTGTTCTGGAATTCAAACACTTTAGCTTTGTATGATTGAACGTAGGCAGCCCTCTGCTCCTGCTGGGACTCTGATTAATCACCCGGAAGTGAGAGGACGCTGGCGCGTTTTTGCTGCTGCTTCTAACTCCGGACGGAAAAGTTTGCTTTGTTAAAAGTAAGCGGTTTAACGGTACCGATTTTGCCTGGTACCGGTGGTATCTGATGCTGCCTCAACACCTGGACCGTGTCCATGCCTGGTCACCCGCGTCTGCCGCCTTTCACAGCCTGTCGCGGTGTGACTCTGCTGTGCCCACCATCACACTTGCTCCCGGAGCTGTCTCCGGCCAAACCGTGCTGTGCTCTTCTCAAGCAGCGGACTACAAACCGGTCACTGGCCGGCCCGTACCCCGGAGCAGCCAGCCAGCTATGTGGCTACTGTTCGTGGCTTTCCTGCTCCTTCCCAATAACTCACACTGCATGAAAAGTGTGATTTTCGTCTCTTTTCGGCCCTGTATATTACTGTGAAACTTCTGGGATTCGGCAGTTTGTTGTCCCCTCCTCCCTCCTCCACAGGAGGCTTTAACATGTAAATGGCAATGCTGTGAGCTATACAAATGCTAATCAGGGTTGAGGGGGAGCACACCGTAGACCCGGATTTTGTAAATGCTCAAACACACACACACACACACACACACACACACACACATATTTGATCATGATTGATTATAGCTTGTCATGTCAAAATCAATTAAATCAATCTAATAGGACAAAAGACATGTTGAAAGTGTAAGTGTTCATCTCATGTATGTACAGTACAGACCAAAAGTTTGGATTTTTTATTTTTATTCATGACATGAAAGATGTGTTCTATTCTCGGTTCAAATTATATATATATATATATATATATATATATACTAGGGCTGTCAAACGATTCATTTTTTTTAGTTGATTAATCGCATAGTAATGGTGAGTTAACTCACGATTAATCGCATGTTTAACATTCTATTTCAAATCCACTCCAATTGAAGTTAAATGAGATTATCAAATATAATTACCAGTGTTGGGTAAGTTACTTTGAAAAAGTAATTAGTTATAGTTACTAGTTACTTCTACCACCAAAAAGTAATTGACTCACTAACTGAGTTACTCCACTATAAAAGTAACTAGTTAGCAGTAAAAGTAACTATTGCGTTACTTTTTCGTTTGTCGTGGTACCGAGCTTTAGCTGGCTGTAATTTAGGATAACTTCTAAGTAGATTAATTGTTGCAACAACCCCACCCTATTTTAGTATGATATGTTAGTTTAGGAAACTGTCCTGCAGGCAAACAGGTATAAGACAGGCCAAGGTGCCATTTAATTAAATTGCATTTATTTTTATCCATTGATCAAACAAACAGATTACAAAACTTGCAATTGAAAGAGACTATTTTAAAATAATTAGTTCCCAAAGACACACACGAGCAACACTCACGCCTGACAGTCAAGAACCAGGGAGAATACAGTGCGCAGAGCGCGCCTGACAGACAAGAACCAGGGAAAATACAGTGCGCAGAGCGCTGAGCATGTGAACGGAGCAATCGCTTGCTGCTGTTATTATAATAGCTAGATCCATGTTTGCTGCTGTTATTATAATAGCTAGATCCATGCTTGCAGCCCGTGCAAAGCTTGCACTCACTCACAGCCGCTAACAACAACCAGAGCGGCCACGGAGGAGGCCATCTCACACGCAGCATTCTGAGTGATATTCTTATGGATAAATGGGCGGGTATTTAAAAAAAAATAACGCGTTAATGAAAAATGTAATTAACGTGAGTCAAAACGATAATTTTGACAGGTGCATTGCGTAAGTTAAAAAATGCCATAATGCAATATTTTGCATCTGTGGTCCATCAGCAGTTGCCTGGTGTGTAAACTGAGCATTAGCAGATTCACTGTGGTTGCTTCTGTGAGCGCATACAGTGATTGAGAAATCCCAGACTCGGGTCGCTTTCTCGCGCGCTGTTTAAGCGGAAGTGACGCAATGCGCGTGCCCGTTCACTGTTTTGGCTCCATATGTTCCCTCGCGTTCAGTGGATCTGTCCCGTCCTTGTATCACGCGTATTTGAAGATGGATCCAGCAGTTTCTTCTAAGAGACCAGCTTCAGAATCACCGTCTGGAACTCCACGCCAAGCGAAGAGAAAAAATATTGTCACCAGTGCTACGAAAAGAGCGAAGCGAGAGGCCGACCGGCGGAGAGCTCAGACCCGAGTCGCTCTCGGCCATGCGTTTGAGAAATGGAGAAGTCTCCGAAACGCTCTGGGGATAAAAAATGATCCTCATTTGGCGTTTATCTTGATTAGAAGGTAAGACGGTGACTCAGTTCTAAACGTCCTAGTGTCTTCGAATACGAAGAGATATAGCATTATTGTGTGTTAGCTTTTTGACTTAGCAACATGGACTGATTCCATTTGGTTCGGTTTTTTTCTGAACAGTAACAGATTGGCGAGACACATTCAGCATTTTTTTTGTTCTGTATGAAGAATGTCTAGAAATAATGACTGTTACGTTGATTAGTGCTTTTGAATGAACGTTAGCATGTGTTAGCTTAGTACAGCTGTGTACATTATTGGGCTGCTACTGTGCATGTAAACCATTATGAAACTTGCAGATGCAGTGATTATGTACCTCAGTACCTGTACTATATGTATCGTAGAATTGCAGACTATATTAGTAATATAATGTGGTTAGTCCAACTGTAATACAATGAGATGCATGTGTGTATAGGTAACGTCTATTTATTTACTTTATAGCTATGAAAAAATGATGGCATCAAGGAGTCCCAAGGCCTCAACTCCTAAAACCACTACTGCGACTGGTGATCTCCCGAGTTCAATCAGTCCCGTAGAATCTGACCGGTACTTTTTTTTCCCAGAAAAATGGGATTGGCATTATGTTTGATTCAAGCCTTATTGACAATTTCACTGAAACAAACTGTATTTTTTAACAGGGATGACTTATCTGTGGCAGGGGTGCAGCCTTTTATAGAGGAGAAAGAGCTGGAGGTTTTGGAGAAAAGGTAGACATGCATTCACATTAAGATGTACATTGTATTCTCATTTCTAGGTCGTTTATTTATATGATTTATTGTTTTTTGTAGACATTCAGATCTTTGGTTAAATGAAAAACGGGCAAACAATCTAGAAGACAGTGTGTAAGTTACTTAACATGTTTAAAAAGAAATATTTTGTTGATTGTTTTAAAATATGACCTGTTTACTTTCACAGGATTGAGTTTGATGAAGATTTGGCCTCAGATCCATTAGATTCGGAATATGTCCCACCTATATCTTTGAGGTTTTTTTTATTAAATGTTCTGTCCTGAAAATAATGGAAGTCCTTCCCTAATTGTTTTTTTGAAAAAGCATCAAATTGTTCTTGTTTTCAGTGCTGGTGTTGCAATTCAAAGAGAAGTTGACAATCTTCCCATCCTCGGCATAGAAGAAGCTGTGTTGGACATCTGTGACCCAGAAAATCCCGGAGAACCAGAGGACTTTGAGGATCAGTCTGAGCAGGACATATCAACATTCCCAAAGTCAATTCGTGTGGTTGCTGAAACTGACCTAGTGCACCAACAAGCATGCATAGCGTATACTATTAGCTTGCTGCAAATGGCTAATTTTCTGCAACTGCCCATCAACAAATGCCATTACAGCGATCCGGTTTCTGGTATTGAGTGTGACGGTCGGCCTCCATTTTCGGTTCAATCACGTTCTAGGGGCACATCAATCATATTGGAATGGGTGAGTGAATGCTGAAATTAGAGATTAGTATTTAGGGTAGGCAAAATGTGTAGTTATACATTTAGTAAAAGTTATTTGTTTCTTTCTCCATAGTTCTGCTCTTATGGACACAAGTTATGGATGTGGAACAGTCAACCTGTACTTCGACATGGGATGCAAGGAGGCGATTTTATGTTATCTGCCAACTTATTACTGAGTGGTAATAATTTTGCTAAGATTGCCCTCCTCTTCAAATTTATGAATATGAAGATGGTTTCACAACGACAACTTATTACAAAATTCAACACTCCTACTGCGTACCTGAAATAAAGGCATTTTGGGAGCAGAAGAGGTTGTCTATTGTAACTCGATTAAAGTCAAAAGATGGCATTGTGGCCCTTGGTAAGTAATGTGTTAAAGGACAATCTTTGTCGTATTTGCAGTCACTATAAGTACTATATCTGTTACAGCTGACGGGAGAATGGACTCACCAGGTAAGTCTGAAGCCTTTCACTTCACAACATAGTTATTGTGTATTACTTTGTGTTTCACCATATTTGATTCAACAAGGTCATTCTGCAACGTTTTGCACATACACAACATCAAAACATTTGATGATCTCACGAAAGAATTAAAAGTCAAAGATTGTGACGGACGCCCATGTGCAAATTGCAGCCCTCATGCGTAAGTATTTTTGTCTGTATTATTTGATGTGCTATATTTTGTGCTTACTGCATTTTTGAGCTTTAAAATAGATCCAGAGTGGGGAAGATATATGGATCATGGAGTTACCCATTCCCTGGATGTCTGGCATGCTGAAAGGCTTCATGCTGTAAGTGATAGTTCATATCGTTTCTTATTCAATTATTTTTTATAGACATAACCAAAACTAATAACTTTGATAGGCGGGTGTCCTAGCAGGTCAAAAACAAATCCTAGTGTGGATCAAGGACATTGTTAACCATTTTTGGTATGCCTGTCAGCATGCAAGCAGCCGAGAAGAGTTCATGGTAAGTAAAGTAGAACTAGAATTTATCTTCTCATTTTCACTATACCTTTTCAGTTTCTTATGTTTGCTTATTAGGACATTTGGCGAAGTGTACTGCACCATGTTAGTGGCGTGCATGAGTGGGACCTGGGTAGATGCCTTCATGGTCCTTTGGGGGATGATGGCACTAAAGAGCCTGTACCAAGTGGCTCTAAAGCACATGTGGCACTGTCACAGATCGTGCTGAACCGCAGATGGCTGAAGGATGTGGAGAAGTTCCTCACATTTCGGTAAGAGATCAGTTTTTGTTTATTTGAATGATTTGTGTTTCTTCTATTTCCTACTTACTTTCCCTGTAGGACCACCTCACAGCTGGAATCATTCCAAAACCATATTCTGATGTATGCCGGAAAGCGGTTTGCTTTTTCATTTTTTGTTTATGAAGCAAGAACACTTCTCGCAGCTTTGGACTACAATCACCACAACAGCCGTCCGGCACATGTGAACAGCAAAGGCCAAGTGTCGTAAGTATCATTCACTACTTCCTATTGACAAGTCATAAATATAGTTGTCTTCTAACGTGAAATTACTTATCTTGTAGCCTAAAGAGACTGTACAGCAAAAAATCGAAACGGTATCGGGTACACACTGTCAAAGAAGCAAAGGATTACAACTACATTCCTGACCTTCAGACACAAATCATTGGCAGACGACTTCAGTCTGCTGGTGGCCTCCCAACCAGACGGAGTATCATACCGGAGGACCCACGAGCACTTTGACCAGTGTATACACAAACGGTTGTTGGTGTTATCATCACTCTCTTTACACAACCAAAACATATATGTGATATATATATCACATATATATGTGATTGCTCCGTGTGTGATAACTTTCTGTAAAGCATGGAACTGCTGCAGGGACGAGGCGCACAGAGCAGACTGCTTCGAAAGAACCGAAGGAAAAGTAGTTTGGGCTCATGGCAGAGCCTGATATACAGGAGACTGTGGAATATCTAACATATATCATTTGTTTTGCACTGTTCCTGTCTTTGTTTGAGCGCTAAGACTTTCACTTTTATTACTGTACTTTTTCATCTCATTTGTCATTGTTGTCTTTCTGTTCATTTTTTTTTTTTTTTTATTAAGTCCATTGCTTAATAATGTTATTGAGTGAATCTAGACCTCCTTTAAACACATTTGAGCAAAAATCATGTGATATTGTTTTATATATATTGATTATTCTTTTTTTGCTTACAGCGTGTTGCAGTCCGACAACAAGAAATAGTCAATTCTGTCCCACCTGTGGAAAATGTCAAAGCGCGCTGGCCAGCACTTTATACAGAGAGACAGGTGTGTACACATTTTTTACATCTATGCATTTAACTTGAAGTGTTTTATGTTGTTTTTTTGCAGGTCCTGGCAGAATTTAACCAGATCACCAGCTCCAAACTGGGCAATGATTTCGTTGAAGCATTGGATTGCCTAACGACACAGTTCATCAAGCTCTTTAAGGCCAAAAGGGGGTCTGCTGGCGCTAAGCTTTCCAAGATGGTCCGGCACCTCGATTCCTGTGTAAGTTCATAAAGCAATAACAAAAAGAAATGACATATGATTGTGTTTGGTGTTGAAATGCACATATGTACAGCAGAGGAGATGGAGAAAGGAGAAAGGTACACATCAAAAGAGGTACTGCTGCATTTTGTATCCTAAGATTTTTGGTACAATTGTAGATTGTCATTTTATATTTTTCACGTGTTTGTAGATGGTGGAACTGCAGGAAAACCCTGGTGACCGAGAGATCCTTAAAGATTATAATTCTGTGAGATCACTAAGTCACCGCTCTCGTGACAAGACAACTTGTCGACCTTCTCGTCAGTGACATGAGTGAAACACATGGGTATGTTGTATCCCTCAGTTATTACTCAAAAGTTCCTTCTTACAAGTGGAAGGATATTTACTCAAAATAAAATGAAAATCACTTGAAAGACCTTTCACAATAATCACATAACAATTCAGTTTCTCTCAGCACTGTTATTGATTCCCCATTGTAAGATAAATAGTACTTATCTCTTTTATAAATGACCTAGGTAGATGTTCTCCTGTAGATTCTCTTAGTTAGGTCCCCGTGAAAATATGTACTTGTAGATACTATTAATTTAGCCTTTTTATGTAACCATGAAGTCCTTTGACCATGAGTGTTTTTTTCTCCTTAGACAAATGCCTTCCCGAAAACAAAAAGAAAGCTATGCTCTTAGAATTATCACACTTTTTTCATTGAAGGATCCATTTTCTCAAAAAGGTTATGTAAGTATTGTTAATGTATCCATGGAAATTGAATTTGGTATACCTACATGTTTTGTGTCGGTAATGGATATGTATAGATAACAATCATAACTGTACACTTTGTTTTCAGACTAATCTCGCCTCGTAATGAGACGGTGACCTCCTATTTGCTTAACACAATATCTGCAATACAATGTGAACAATAAGTCCACATTTCCACCATGTTGATAAAGACGACATTGTGTGTAAGTGTTTTACTGTTTCTCCCTTTAACCTGGTTTTAAACATTGTCAGAGAGGAGCTTTAGCTGTGCTACAACTGAGGTATTTTATATTTATCTTTGTTAATGTACTGTGATTATTTATTTTAATGCTTTCTTATTTTGCTCAGCACTTCGAGTTGCCTTGTGTATGAATTGTGCTAGACAAATAAACTTGCCTTACCATCGTACTTCCTGGTTCTGGTCAGGACTTGAGCTGCTGCATTTTGAATGTACTGCAGCTGTTGTGGCACAGTAGTCTAACCTACTGGAGACAAATGCATGGATAAGAATCTCCAGGTCTGCTTTAGACACTATGTTTAGATGGGGAAAAAGGATTTGATTTGGCTCATAATATTTACTGATTCTTTCAGCCGCTGGAATCGAGACCGAGTGTGCTAGAAAGTGACAAAGTGGAACTCTGGAAGTCCGCCACGGTAGACCTAATGTCCAATGAAGAAGAAGGCGTTGTGGACGGTGTCTCTGGATGGATTGTGCGGTCGCAGTCTTTTCGAAAGCCGGAGTTTTCTGAACTCTGTCAAGCTGCAGTCCCGGTTAGAGGCGGTGCGGAAGTACAGAGCCACGCACATTAAGCGTCTATCTAGAACCCTGCCAAATTACAACCCCGAGGAGGCTATTGGACAGTTCAGAGTTGTAATTTTTTAATTACCTATGTGTGGGCATAAAGCTCTGTGTGTGTGTGTGTGTGTTTTAATAAAGCTTTCTTTGTATGAACATATTCCTGGAAAATTTTCATTTCTTCTATAAATAATACGAATATTTATATAAATATTATTACATTAATTATGAGGCAGGGTGACCAATAGTGACAGATCTGCTAGCCAATCACGAGAGATTATACTTATTTGAAAGTAGTGATTTCATCCAATGGGGAGTAAGCTACCAATGGGGAGTAATCCCACGTGGGCTGGCCACGTGTGATTTTTCAGCCAATCACGAGTTTGAAAGTAGTGGTATTCACCAATGCTGAATAGCAGCCTGGCCGGCCGCTGCATTCATATGCTAATTAGGGCCATTAGCGCTCCGCCGGTCGCAGTGTTTCGCTGCATTCATATGCAAAGTAGGGACATTAGCATGGTACGGATACGGCAGTTTGGAGGACAGGGCACCCTAACTGCGCCTTCTGAAAACTGCCTGAGATACCCGAAAAAGAGCGTGATTTCCTGCAGTTTAGGGTGACGAAAATCTAACTTTTCATGCAGTGTCATTGCTCCAGTCATCTACCGCCCTCCCAAAACCTGCTCATAATTTTTCTCGGATTTTACTGATTTTGTAACTCGGCTGTCCTCCATTTCTCCATCCGTTCTCCTCCTTGGTGACTTCAACATTCATATTAACTCCCCTACAGTTAAATTCGCGTCTGACTTCTTGGACATTTTAAACTGCCTCAACCTCACCCAGCACGTCACTTCACCCACACACAACCATGGACACATCCTGGACCTGGTCTGTTCCATACCCTCCCTCACCATACACAATCTGTCACTCACCGACCTGACCATCTCTGATCATCTGGCCATTACCCTGGATATCATTACCGTCTCTCCCTCCACCAAACAGACACGAACAATTACTTTCCGAAATTTGAAGTCTATTAGTCCCATCTCTCTCTCCTCCTCCATATCCCATGCCCTATCCAGCTCTTCCTTTCCTTCAGATCCATCTTCCTCTGATCTAGTCAATTTCTACAACCCCACACTCTGCCCCCATGAAAACTGCCTCAGTCTCCTTCTCCACCTCCGCCCCCTGATACACCCCAGATCTCCACAATCTCAAACAACAAAAGAAACAACTTGAACGGCTCCATACGGCACGTGGGCGGCACGGTGGCTGAGTGGATAGCACTCTCGCCTCTCAGCAAGAAGGTCCTGGGTTCGAATCCCGGCCGGACCAGGGCCTTTCTGAGTGGAGTTTGCATGTTCTCCCCGTGTCTGCGTAGGTTTCCTCCGGGTACTCCGGTTTCCCCTACCACTAAAAATATGTACAATAGGTCTGGCATGCGCCTCCTGTTCGGCGACCCCACTCCCATCTCTGTGTGGAGTGAGAGGACAAGTGCCCAAAAAATAACAATTGTAAACCGCTTTGTGACTCTGGTCTGTGAAAGGCGGTATATAAATAAAAGCTTACTTACTTACTTACTTACATACAAAAACTGGTCTCACCGTTAATGCCCAAGCATACAAACATGCCACAACCACATACAACTCTGCTCTCAAAACTGCCCGGTCCAACTTCTATTCACAACTCATCCACTCTAATTCCCCACTTTTGCAAACCTGACCAAACCCAAGGACAATATAACCTCCACTTTCACTACAGACAAATGCAATAACTTCCTGTCATTCAACCATACCAAAATCCACTTCCTCCTCTTCTCCTTACTCTGAACTTGAACCCACTGCACTAGCCTTCCCTCCTTCTCTCCCCTGTCTCCCTCTGACACCACCAAACTTCTCAACTTTGAAATTTTCCAACTGCCAGCTTGACCCAATCCCATCATCCCTCCTCAAAACCTGTCAACCAACTCTCATCCCTCTCATCACCTGCATCATCAACTGACATTTTCAAACAAACAATGAAACTTGAGAAGGTTTTCTTGTGAGTATGATTGTGTCAATAAAAATGTACATGCAAGTAAATAAAGAGTCGACGGTAGCATAGTACGATGGCCTAACCCTCTGCTCCTCCTCTCTTCTATGAACATGACCATGACCATAACCCTGGAATGTATATGTACTGTATTCTGGATATTAGTACATTTTAGTGTGCTGTATGCAGTACCTGCCTTACTATACATAATTTTAAAAAGGTAAGGGTACAACCATATGCTTCACTGTGTTATAATTCAGCAATACGGATTGGTAAAATCACACTTTATTGAAAGAGTGGATTGACAAAGAATACATGTAATTGGAGATCTCTATAACAATGGTAATTATGTCTTTTGAAGATTTAATTCAAAAAAATTAGTTTGTTAAAAACGGACGTTTGGAGGTATTTGCAATTTAGGGATTACCAGGGCAATTTTACACAATAAATAAAGTCAGTGGTATGTTTTAGCAAATTGCGCCAGCACGGATCATTTTTAGTGTGTGGAAGGACACACTAATATCAAAAAATGGAAAGAAAACATACTTAGATAAGTCTCATATGAAAAGATATTGCACAGAATAACTCATGACATGGATACTTTTTATGAATCTTGGGGGCAGATAAAAGGTAAAAGTGCACTTTATTAATCCCTGTAGGGCAATTCATCCTCTGCATTTGACCCATCCTCACTGTGCACTCAAGTATTCAGAAGCTGCAATAACCAATAAACCTTGCCCATCACCAATATACATCGCTGAAAACTCTCAAACCCGCACCTCTGTTTGCGAAACAACAGTAGATACACAGTTTGTCACCAGTGAATACAAATAGAAGAGAATGGAGGGATGGAAACACTTCATTCACCTGTTTGATAAACTTTTTTTTTTTGTGGTTTTGAAAGTTGGAGACACCAGCTGTACATGTGAAATCACCAGATGGAACGTGCTGAAATGTTTCACCACAACAGAAACATGACACACACTTACCAAACTCATCCAAGCTAAAGCCTTATTATCTGCTGATGTGTTTTCTCAATTTGGCTCCAGCTGAGCACCACCTGAGGCTGGGAACATGCTGATGTACAGCTACTGTCTGAAGCATTTCTCAGGTGATCCCAGACCATAGATCTTCATTTTCCACTTGGAGATGCCATCAAAGTCACCAAAATCACCTAAAGACACACCTAAAGACAAGAAATATTAATTCATCATTTATAATGCAGGGGTCCCCAACTGCCAGACCACGCTCCAGGTCCGCATAAAGTACAGTATTATAAGTATACAGTATTTAAACTTTTCATCAAAAGAGGTGGGCATTAGGGCGGCTCGGTACACCGCAAGGTCCTTTGGACGGAGCTGTAGAAGAAATTAATGGGAGTGACGCACTGTAGGGAGCGATGAACGCACATGTTGAGCTGCTCACACTGTGCGTGCGTCTCTACTCTACGGCCTGAATTCATACACAAGCTGAATCAATGAGCTAAACTTTTCAATTTAACAAATGGATTTTAATAAAACTTGTATGTAGTAATACCCATAACTAAAACTAAAGAAGTAAATGTTTTAATAATTGAAGAGATGACTGGAATATGCAACCATTGTTCCATTGTTGACGTGGGATCACATTCTGTTAGGATTATCTAATCTAAGATGGCATAGTTGCCCCGAAGGCAGTTGTAACAGACATAATTTTCAGTAAAACGCATTCATACCTGGTTGGTTTGCAGCAGCTGATGAGGGAGCGGCAGCAGATGGCCAGCCGCCCCTTCACTCCGGTCGCCGTGGAGCTGAAGGTGGGCGAGGACCAGGAGGAGGTACAGGTCAGCACAGGGACGCGCCCACGCTCAAAACAAACACACCTACTGCATCCAAACACAACAAGCAAACATTTACTTCTGAATTTTCCTATTATATTTTCACAATAGAGACAGTGACTTCAGCGAAAGTGGAAGAGCAGAAAAAGCAAGCCCTGAGAACAGAAGAAAGACAGTGGACTGAAATATACAACAATGGCCCTGTGGAAAAAGGTGGAACTTCTGTACATAAGCTATACTCTATTATCTGGAAAATCTTGTCTTAAAACAAGATATGCCAATAGAACACACAGCCGTGTATTGACTTCTTTTTGGGCGTATCATGAATGCTACTGCCATACCCAAATAGGGTATAGTCTGAATTTTTAAGTCCGACTGCAGCTGAATCCAGAATACTTGGACCTAAAAAAAATGTGTAGCTAATTGTATATTTGCTTTTTGTCTGAGAACTGTTCAGCAGGTGGGACAAGCTTCTTGCTGGAGTGTAAAACATGTCTTTCCTCAGTCTCCTTTGAGCCATTAGGGAGGAGGGGGTCTGCTTCTGGACTGGTGTCAATAGTTCAGGAAAGAGGCCAAAACAGCTCCCAGATCTCTCCCATTATGCTCCATTATTCTCTCAAACAGATAGTTGCCGGATACTCCAAAATCATTCCCAGATCAGATTAGACACGGCTGGAATGGTGCGGTTTTTTCCTGAGCAGATCTGATTATTCAGAAGAAATGAAGATGTGGCTGTTGGCTGCAGATGATCCAATAAGTGAAAACTCAAAGAAATGATGTATTTGCATGACTGAAGAAGTGGAGAATGAATACAACCAGAACAGAGATAGAGGAGACATAACCTGTGTCTGCCTGCTGTAATCATATGAGATTAAGAGATCCTTTATTTTTCCCACAATGGGATCATTTCAGTGTTGCATCACCGGTTACAGAACAGTAGGAATGAGGAGCACATGACACAAGATAAATGAACAATGACTCTATACTAAAATACATTTTACTATAGTATAATAAAGAAGCAAATATTACTGTATATTGTAGTGGAAGAAACATATACTTGTATGCATACATCTGTACATCTAGGACTGAAGCCACTTTTATATTGTACATATTGTATATTATATTGTTAGCACACTTCTGTCTTTTTGCACAATGTGAATAATTCTATCAATGTCAAATGTGACATGTACATTTCTCCATTGTGAGATCAATAAAGTTTATTTTATCTTATCTTACATGTTTGTAGTATGGGGGTGACAGTGGTTACATGTGATTCAATAATGTACATTAATTCTGACATTATTTAAGTTACTATTGCACAGATGAGTAAAGTCAATTGATAGTGGAAACATGTGGTTTCTAATGCACATTCTGACACGTTCAAGTAAATGCACAGATGCACAACATGTGAGGTCGCATGCATCTTAAATCTGGAGCCGTATTCCTGCAAAGCCTCTCCTCTAAAAACAGGTGTGTTTTGCTGTGTGCACAACTGGGAGGTCCTGTTAGCACCCCTCATGTTGTAGAACTCATGACTTCACCTCATGTATGTGCTTATTTGTTGTGTTGTTTCTTGTTTGTAAAGCACTTTGAGGGAGTGTGATTTGTGCTATACAAACAACCCTGCCTTCACAGATGACTTCTCCTGCGTTTGCTCCCAAATCCTCATCTGTCTACCCCGTCACAGTCGCTCTGCTGCTGCCACAATCCTCCCATAACTCGTCTTCTGTCCATAACAGCAGCGCGATGCCTCGTAAAGCTGAGGAATCATCTGCAGCACACCTTCCTCCTCCTCTCCTCCCCGTTGTCCTCCTTCTCCTCCGCCTCTTCCACCTCCCCCTCTTCACACTGGCCTCCTCAGAACCCACCGCTCCGATCAGAACAGATCAATTTCACATCCGCTGTTTTAATGAGCCGTATTTATTCCCCATAGTGGGCTTAATGCACTTTGGGAGGCGGGGGAAGCGAGCACCAGGTTGTTCGGATGGAAGCATCGAGGAACACAGCAGATAAAGCATATTTACGACCACAGCGTGTGTGGAGGACATGCATACTGCGGGTTTGTAGGAGCTGATTTACAGGCGGAAGAACAGAGTGCTGGTAGAACTAATCCTCCTGTGTCTGGGGGGGCTTCCCTTCCACTACCTGATGCTCATTGCTCCACTGTCTGGGGGTTGTGGGGACTAAATCCAATAATATACAGTATTTTATACCTGCTTCTTCATTATGCTAAAGCTAGAGATCATATTCATATAGTTATCTGTTTTTATTTCCGCCGAAAGGATTGCCTTTTTGACCCTGTAGACATGCAGCCCGCGGAAATTCAATTTGGTAGACGTCAGCCAAAGTTACCCCCTCCAGGCCGGTTCACATCCCCAGCCTATCGCACAGCAAACGCCCCCTTCCAATCACCGTACCGGCCAGGCAGCCGCTTAAAAGCGGAGAAACTCCCACTCTCGGCCTTCTTGAAGCCTTGCAAGAATCGTTCTGGAGGAATCGCTTTTGTCTACTCACGCTTACTCCTGCGGTCCCTGCTGTCCTCTGTCTTGCTGCGTTGTGGTCTGCTCCTCCTCCGCGTCGCTGCACCTGCTGCGGGTCTCGTGCTGTGGTCCGTGGGTCTTTGCCGCTCTCCTCCTTTGCGGGCTCTTTCTGCGGGTTCGCCGCTGCTCGTCTCGTCGCGGCCTGCTGCTGCATACGGCCGGTCTGGACCGGTGCGGTGGGAGCCGTGCGCATCCCTGCCTCCTCGTGCCGGTACGGCGTGGTCCTGTTGTGTTGTCCCTTGTCTTCTGGCGTTGTGGGTAAGTATGAGATCTGCGGACGGTTTTATTCCCCTCGCATTGTACTACAGGCTCAGTTCGCCCCGCGCTTTGTACTGCAGGCTCAGTTGGCCCCGTGCATTGGTGGGCAAGCTTCAGTTTAAAGCCCTCGCATTGTTCTGCAGGCTCTCTTAACCAAGCTCCGTTTAAATCCTTCACTCTGACTGCAAGCTCCGTTTATTCCTCTCATTGGACTGCAAGATCTCAGTTTAATCCCTCACATTGGACTGCGTGCTCTCAGTTTTAATCCCTCACTTTGGCCTGCAGGCTCTTTAAATCCCTCTCTGGACTACGAGCTCTGTTTAAATCCCTCTCTTTGGACTGCAAGCCCCGTTTAAATCCCTCTGGACTGCGGCTCCCAAATTGAATCCCTCACATTGGACTGCGAGCTCTCAGGTTAATCCCTCACGGAACTGCTTATATCTGGAACTGCTTATATCTGGAGCTGTTATACCGTACCTGGAACTGCTTCATGCGGAACTGCTTATACATGGGACTGCTATATATGGAACTGCTATATATGGAACTGCTTATATATGGAACGGCTTATATACGGAACTGCTTATATGGAACTGCTCATATTGGAACTGCATATATGGTACTGCTTATATCTGGAACGCTTATATATAAAAATAAATAAATATAAATAAATATAAATAAATATAAATATGAATAAATATAAATATAAATAAATATAAATAAATAAATAAATAAAAAAATAAAAAACTGCAGGCTCTGTTGGATCCCTCACACTGGACTGTAAGCTTTCAGTTTAAACTCCTCATTTGGACTGCGGGTTCAGTTAATCCCTCACTTGGACCGTAAAACCTGTTTAAATCCCTCACACTGGACTGCAGCTCTCGGTTTAATCCCTCACTTGGACTTCAAGCTCTCAGTTATAAATCCCTCTTTTAGGACTGCGGGCAATGTTGAATCCCTCACTCTGGACTACAAGCTCTCAGTTTAATCCCTCACCTCGGACTACAGGTCGTTTAACTCCCTCGCACCGGACTGCAGGCTCTCCGTTAAACGCCTCACTTGGACTGCGGGCTCAGTTTTAATACCTCACTTGGACTGCAAGCTCTATTTAAATCCCTCACATTAGTCTGCAAGCTCTGTTTAGGTCCCTCGGCGTCTCGTGTCCCGCAACCTCTTCCCGGCTCTCCGTGAGCCCCAAGTCGGCACGCGGCTCGGGCGCGGGAGGTGTCCGTGGGCTACGTCATTGGCCCCTTCTCTCCGTCTCGCTCTAACCCGATGGGCATCGCCACCCGCAAGCACTCCAGGAAGAAGCGTCTCATACTCGTCCTCTCCTGTCCCCGCTCCGGGCCCGCCCGAGCATCCACAGCCCCTTCCCTCCAGCGCCCTTCTCCCTGCAGTCCGCTACCGTGGACCACGCGATCAGGCTGATAAAGACTTTCGGCCCCGGCTCCTGGCTCTCCAAGGCCGTCATCCCGGACGCGTTCAAGCTGCTGCCATCCACCCCGACCACTGGCGCTGTTCAGGGGTCAAGTGGCGTCGGAGTTCTTCTTCGCAGTGCGCCTCACCTTTGACTGCCGGAGTAGTCCCTCTCGTTCAACAATCTCTCGGAGGCGCCGTGTCGGATTCTGCTTAATTACGCGCGGCTCCCCTCTGTCTGCATCTCCCCGATGATTCCCTCGTAGTCAACCCACCCTCAGACTGCTCCGGGGGCTCTCTCCGCAAGCTCAGGCCCGCCTTCTCTGCCCTCGGATTCCTCCACTCCGGAAAGACCACAGGCCCCGCCAACGCTCAGGAGTTTCTCGGCATCCGCCTCGACACACGCGCCATGGAGGCCTCCCTCCCGCTGGACAAGCTCGAACGCATCCGCGCTTTCTCCCGGTCTGCCTTGGCCTTCCCGTCACTTCGAGGCGTCCTTGCTCTCCCTCCTCGGGCATCTTCATTATGCCGTCCGCATCATTCCCCAAGGTCGTTCTTTTAATTCCAGACTCCTCTCCCTCGCCGGCTCCGTCTCCTCCCTCAATGACGCTGTCTGCCCGGACGTGGGGCGCCGCTCCGACCTGGCGTTCCGGTCCCGTCTGCAGAGCCGCTGGGATGGTGTATCTCTTTTTTTACAGTGACATCATCCTGTCTCAGATGCCCCGCGGTTCTTCACGGACGCAGCCCCGTCCGTGGGTTTTGGGGTTTTTTCCAGGACCAGTGGTTCGCCGGGCCCCGGCCCGACGCTTTCCCTCGAAGCATCTCCTCCGCGCTCCACGAGATATATCCCGTGACCGTAGCCTGCGTGCTGCGGAACCATACGTGGCATAGGAAAAGGATTTCCGTGACGTGCGACAACCTCGACGTCATTGAAATAATTAACAGAGGTCGTTCATCCTCTCCCCAATCACATCCTCCTTAGACGCATCACATGGCTCTCAGTCCTGAACAATTTATCATCACTGCTCGTCACGTCCCTCGTCACCTAACTGTCTTGCTGACTCTCTCTCTCGCTTTAAATTCCAGGAGTTCTGACGCCTCTGCCCTTCTGCCAATCCATCGCCATGCCAGATCCCCTGCACGGAATCCCTCGCCCTGGTCTAGTCCCTCCGTCTCTTCACCTTCTCTCCTCCGCTGCATCCTACATGAAAATGGGCTTCTTACGCATAAGCGAATTCACAAACTCTCACGCCACCTTTAAAGCATCCCGAGACATTGCCTTCTCTGACCTGTCATATTATCCCGACTACTTCAACCTCCACCTCAAGCATTCCAAACGCAAAGGCGCTTGCAATATAGTCATAGCTCGGTCTGACACTTCTCCCTGTCCCTACAGATCCATGATGCATTACACTCGCCTCCGCTCTCGGAAAGGAGATCTCTTACTCCCGATAACCTCCCAATGTCATCCAACTGGTTCAGAGCCCAACTCAAGTCCGTACTGCTGCTTTGTAACCTGTCTCCCCATCTCTACACAGCCCACTCCTTCCGGATAGGCGCCGCCACGCGCGCCGCGTCCCTGGGGCTCCCCCATTCCGCCCTCCAGCAGCTGGGCCGCTGGTCATCATCGGCCCTCTCCTCATACATCAGGCCTGACACTTCGACCATTCTGGCAGCCCAGCGGCTTTTGGCATCTCCATAAAACACTCGCTAAACTTCCTGGTGGCGGCAGCAGCTGAGTATCCGCAAGTGATGGTCACAGTAGATAGCGGTCACAGTATATAGTGATAGCGGTCACAGTATATAGCGATAGCGGTCACAGTATATAGCGATAGCGGTCACAGTATATAGCGATAGCGGTCACAGTATATAGCGATAGCGGTCACAGTATATAGCGATAGCGGTCACAGTATATAGTGATAGCGGTCACAGTATATAGCAAAAAATGGTTAGCGCATGATGGTCGTCAGCATATAGCGATAGCGGTCACAGTATATAGCGATAGCGGTCACAGTATATAGCGATAGCGGTCACAGCATAGCGATAGCGGTCACAGCATAGAGCAGTCTCGACGTTCCGTCCCCTCCAAACCAGGCTGCAAAACTCCATCAACTCACAGCCTTTTTGGGGATTGGCGCGCTCCATCGCAGGAGCCTCTCCGATCTGAAGGCCGCACCGGGGCCTAGGGCGCCAAACCTCCTCCCAATAAAATACTCAAAAGCTTCTTGTTTTCTCGTCTCTCCAAATTGAAATGCAGCCCACGAAAATTCAATTTGGTAGACGTCAGCCAAAGTTACCCCCTCCAGGCCGGTTCACATCCCCAGCCTATCGCACAGCAAACGCCCCCTTCCAATCACCGTACCGGCCAGGCAGCCGCTTAAAAGCGGAGAAACTCCCACTCTCTGCCTTCTCGAAGCCTTGCAACCACCGCCTCCCCTCCTCCTCCTCTTCACCCTGCCTCCAATCTGCCTCCAATCTGCCTTCAATCTGCTTCCCGCTGCCAAATGCCGCCACCAGTGCCTAGGTCCCGGGGGATTGGCGCGCTCCATCGCAGGAGCCTCTTCGATCTGAAGGCCGCACCGGGGCCTAGGGCGCCAAACCTCCTCCCAATAAAATACTACAAAAGCTTCTTGTTTTCTCGTCGTCTTCGCCCAAACCTCCTCCAATAATACCAAAAGCTTCTTGTTTTCACAACTCTCTCCAAATTGAACTATGTTAACCTAGTGTGCCTATTGTAAAGTAGCGCAGCGCGGACCTTACGTGGTGACGTGACGTCACCTTGCGCACTCGCGTGATCAACCGCTAAGGCCCATTAACGTCGCCTGCCGCGCGCACTCCTCGAAAATGTCTAACTACGTAAGGGTTGCCGCAAAGGAAGCTTTGCTGTGAGTGGTTCCATGGGAGAGAGAAGCTCCGCTGTATTGGGTCCCGTGTGTGTGTAAATGTAAGGAAGCATGAAGCGCTGCAGCAGGGACAATGGACAAGGCACTATGGAGCAGAGAGCTTCAAAGCTCCGAAGGAACCCTGTAACACTGTAGCACAACACCGTAAACAACTGTAACAACTAAACACCTTAACACCGTAACCCTGTAACAACATACCAACCAACACTGTAAACACTAACACTGTAACTCCAACACTGTAAACACTAACACTGGGAACACCGTAACAACTGTAACACTAACACTGGTAAAACAACTAACAGTTGAGGCGGCAGTAGCTCAGTTGGTAAAAGCGTTGGGCCTTTTGAGCCAGAAGGTCCGGTGTTCAAGCCCCGCTCAAGACTTTCACCATCGACTCCCACTGAATAACTGTCGTATAGTGTACCTTGGCAAGACACTAAATAAACCTCTGGGAAACACCAGCCACAAGTGGGGCGGCCCTGCGCGTAAAGGTGCCAAACCTGCCGTGTGGTCCCTTAGCCAAGACACTTCACCCTGCCATTGCCTAGAAATGATCCGTGGTGTGTATGAAAGGTTTTGTGGTGGTCGAGGGGCCATGGCGCTATCTGGTTGCCCCGTCTCTTACTGTCAGTGGTGCCCCAGGGATGCTGTGCAACAGTAGTAGTTTATCCCCCACCGTGTATGGAGTGAATGAATAATGACAACATTGTGAAGCGTTCTTTGAGTGTCCAAAAAAGCCGCTATATAAAAACCGATTTTATTATTATTATTATTATTATTAACACTGTAAAAACACTAACACTGTAAGACTAACACCTGGTTACACAACAACTGTAACACACCAAACACTTAACACTAAACACTAACACTGTAACGCAAATAACACCGTAACGGCTTGTAACCACTAACACTGTATAACCCCGTAACACAAACAACTGTAAGCCAAAAAAAAAAAAAGGTAAAAAACACTAACAACTGTAACACCGTAACACCAACACTGTAAACCCTACACAGTGACAAAAATGTAAACACTAACACTGTTACAAACTGTAACATGTAAATGACAAAAGGGACATGACTCCAACAGAAATGGCCTCGCAGAAACTACCCTGCTGAGATAAGAAAAACACGAGGACTTAGGAATGTCCGCCGCCCAAAGCGAGACCTCTGGAAGACAGCAGAGGGCGAACAGAGTATCAAAATTTCATGAATCACAAAGATACCAAACCCTTTCAAACCTGGACAATGACGGCCCCAGAAACAAGCATTATTGGCTCCCAACCCCGGCGAGATCGAAAGAATCAAAATTGGGTGGGGTTCCTGTATAATCTCCGATAAGGCCGAGAACATTCCTTCCCAGGCAGGCTGGCGATCGCACCAACGCGTTCCTGACAGCCCCCCAGTGGACACGGGATGCCGAGCACAAACCGAGATGGACAGTCGAAACCACCCCCTCCTGAAGTCATATCTGATAAACATTTACTGTGGCTCACCACCGTGTTTACCATTGTCTGTAATGTAAATGCGCTGTGTCTGTAATGTGTTATAAAACTCGTCGGTGTCGAGTGATGCAAATGTCGATATAATAACCATGTCTTCGCGAAAAGATGTCCAGGGAGGACGCATAAAGATGACGTTCATAGACCGCGCCCTTCTGAACTGGAACAAAAAGCACAACGCAAGAGTCGGCAAAAACGACCTCTGGCATTTTTAATGAAACCTAACTACAAAGGTACGCGTCTCCAACGCGACCCTCCTTGGCCGTATCAACTTTAGGGCCTCCTAACCTTCCACAAGGACGCTGCTGACGACTCGCTGTCAGGAGACGAAGAACCCTCTCATCAACAAGCACTTTCCTCCGGCTCTTCTTGGACTGGACTTCTGCACATAACGGCCCGTTATCTAGACGGAGTGTGAGTTTGTGTGGATTCAAGTTTCGCTGCGATCTGCAGGCTCTGGCCTTCCGTCTCATCCTGCTTGAACAAAGAACACGTGTGACCCCCCCCTTTTCCCTATTCCTTCATCCTTCAATACGGAACTCACGTCAAAGTAAGACTGGGTTCCAATTTGCCAACGTTAATGTGGTGGATTGCACGGTGATATGTTTTACATCTCTGTTTAATGTGACCAAACACCTCCTCGTTGATCTTTTCCTAATTTCGTTACGTAGTCAATAAAACCCACGATAACGTAGTCATCGTCAGTTGTCCCTTTTTATAAATCTGTTCTTTTGATATCCCTTGCTGATTTTTCGAACCGCTCGAGATCTATCAGATTGTGAGACGATCGAGGCAGATTAGTAACGGATCTGGTTGTACGATGTTTCAAATTCCTACTGGTGCCCTTAACTATTAATTCAATCCCCCTTCTTTAAAGGAAAACGCCAAGACTCCGAAGCTGGAGACTAGCCACTCCCACCTCACTTTTTTCCTACCTTACAAAAACGAACACTGTAACGCCGTAACACTAAAACAACTGTAACACTAACACTGGTAACACTGGACGACTGTAACATTACCGCTGTAACACTAACACTGTAACAAACTAACACTGTAACCGCTGTAACACTAACACTGTAACACTAACCTGTAAACCTCAAACACTGTAACCCTGTAAACCTAACACTGTAACACTAACACTGTAACACTGGACATTAACACTGTAACACTAACACGGTAACACTAACACTGTAACATTAAGCAAACACAATACATTATTTTATAATATATAACATAATATACAACATAATACAGCATATATATAATATATACACCATATATTATATATTACCTAATTATATGCTAAATTAAAGTAAAGTGCTTTAAGCCTGGCCTTGAATGTGGAGACCGTATCTGCTTCCTTAACATAAATGGGAAGCTGAATCCACAGTAAAGGAGCTTGGTAGCTAAATGCTCTGCCACCAACAATGATTTTTGAGACCTTAGGGACCACCGGACGTCTGGCGTTTTGTGAGCGCAACGCTCGACTTGGTTGATACGACACTAACGTGTCTTGGAGATAAGAGGGAGCCAAGCCATTTATGGCTTTATATGTTAAGAGAAGGATTTTAAACTTTATTCTGTACTCCACAGGGAGCCAGTGGAGTGATTTTAACACCGGAGTTATGTGCTCCCTCCTTTTGGTACCTGTTAAGATCCTAGCTGCTGTATTCTGAACGAGCTGGAAGCTCTTCAAAGACGCTTTAGGGCACGCTGCCAGTAAAGCGTTACAGTAGTCGAGCCTTGAGGTGACAAACGCGTGAATGAGTTTTTCCGCGTCACTTTTAGGAAGGAAATTCCTAATTTTAGCGATGTTCCGTGAGTGGAAGTACGCCGTTTTAGTTGCTTGGCTTATATAAGCCTTGAAGGAGAGTTCTTGGTCAAAAATGACTCCAAGATTCCTCACAGTGTTGCTGGGTATAATACTGACATTATCGAGAGTAATTATCTGGTTAGTGAGGGTGTCACGCAGGCGCTTCGGACCGAGTAGGATCACTTCTGTCTTCTCCGGGTTGAGAAGTAGGAAGTTAAGAGTCATCCACATTTTAAGGTCCTTTATGCAGGCACTGAGCTTTTCTAGCTGATCTGTCTGATTTGGCTTCATCGACAGATAAAGCTGTGTGTCATCTGCGTAGCAGTGGAAATTAATTCCATGCTTTTTAATAATGTTTCCTAATGGCAGCATGTAGAGAGTAAAAAGAATCGGTCCGAGTACCGAACCCTGCGGCACACCAAATTCTACTCCAGAATAAGGTGACGAGTTCTGATTTACGTTGACGAAGTAATACCGATCTGATAAATAGGATTTAAACCAGCCAAGGGCTGTTTCCTCTAAGACCTATATCACATTCTAGCCTCTGCAGTAGAATGCTGTGGTCTATTGTGTCAAATGCAGCACTAAGGTCCAGTAGGACCAGCCACTGACACTTGTCCATTATCAGCAGCTAGTAATGAGCAGTAAAGGCGCGTTCAGACCAAAAGCTTCAAAAAGCTTTTGACGCGCTTCAACTGACGCCGGGATAGTTTTTTGTCATTTTGGTGCTTGAAGCTTTTGACGCGAGTGACGCGCCTGACGCCGGTGGGAGGAGCTTCTCTGTTGTCTGTGGGAGGAGCTTCTCTGTTGCCTGTAGTCAGGGCAGCGGTGGATTTTTCAATGAGCAGCGAGCCTTTATTTGTTATATAAAGCAAAATAACGTTGTTGTAGGGCTTCAACAAAACATGTTCTGGGTTCACCACAGACTTGAGAGGCTGCAGTGTTTGCAGAGTTCCGTCATTTACTCCAGGAGCTGCGTACGGAGGAGTTTCGCTTTCAGCGGTACTTCCGCATGTCACTCGGCCAGTCTGAGTTCTCAAACCCCGGAGCTCGCCTCTCCCCGGCTCTCGCTCGCCTCTCCCCGGCTCTCACTCGCCTCTCCCTGCCTCTCTCTCGCCTCTCCCCTGCCTCTCCCTGCCTCTCCCCGGCTCTCACTCGCCTCTCCCTGCCTCTCCCCAGCTCTCGCCCGCCTGGAGCTGCCTTGCTCTGAGCCAGACTCATCGTCAGCCTGTTCTTATTTTAAATAAACTACGTTTACTACACAGCATGTGTACAATGATTTTGTTACTCAGAATGTTACTACTCATACAAATAATATTACTAATAACAATAATGACAATAAAACAGCAGCAGCATGACTTCTCTTCATGACAGAGACAGACCCTCTGCTGCTGCTGCTCCTCGTCTCCTGATTGGTTGAAGCCCGCGTCAAAGCTTCAAAAGCTCAGCTTTGCTCAGCTTCGGCGTCAAAGGGATTGTTGTGATACGCGAGCGTTTCGCGCGTCAAAAGCTTCAAGTGAGCGCGTAGTACGCGCGACTCTTGAAGCTTTTGACGCGCGTCAAGTGACGCCGGGGCTCTCGGCTTCACCTGACGCGCTTCACCATTCACTTTCAATGGAAACCTGACGCTTTTGACGCCGAAGTTAAGTCCGGTGTGAACGCCCCTTAAGTCATTTGTGACTTTGACTAGTGCCGTTTCAGTGCTATGATGAGCTCTGAATCCTGATTGAAAGACTTCAAACATATTATATTCCTGCAGGTGGCAGCGAAGCTGCTCAGCTATAAGTTTTTCCAGGATTTTAGATATAAAAGTGAGGTTTGAGATCGGTCTGTAGTTTGTAAGTATTTCTGGGTCCAGGTTTGTTTTCTTCAGAAGGGGTTTAATTACCGCGGTTTTAAAAGCTTGTGGGACATAGCCACATTGTATGGATGCGTTTATTATATTTAAGATAGGCTCAATTATCAAAGGAAGTATGTCTTTGAAGAGCCATGTCGGGACTGCGTCTAACATGCAAGTTGAGGCTTTTGAGGATGTGACCACAGAGATCACCTCTGCTTGGCTCACAGCCATGAATTTATCGAGGCCACTGAAGAGTCTAAGTGGGAAGTCACGTATGCCGCTTCAGCCTGTCTACTACCAACAGCAGGAGTAACCTCCTCCAGTTTGTCACGGATGGATGTAATTTTATTATTAAAGAAGTGGAGAAAGTCGACACTGCTCAGTGAGCTTGGAATTTTAGGCTTGATTGCGCTATGGCAGTTTGAGTTTAGCGAGGGTGCTAAACAAAAATCTGTTATTTTTATTCGCTTCTATTAAAGTTGAATAGTATTGAGTTCGAGCCCTGCGAAGGGCACTCTTATAGTTTCGGAGACCTGCTTTCCACTCCCTGTGGACAGGCTCCGAGTGGGAGTGGCGATATAGCCTCTCCAATTTTCTGACGTCCTGTTTTAAAGTGTGGAGTTGAACACTGTACCAGGGCGACGATGATCTAATCCTAATAGTTTTCTGTTTTAAAGGAGCTGCTGCATTTAATGCAGATTTTAAAGACTCCATAGTGTTGTCCACCGTTTGGTCAATGACTGAGGGACTGCAGCAGCTGTGAACAGGTTCACCTGCAGCAATATTCAACATAGGCTGTATTAGTTCTTTGAACCTTGTGATAGATTTATCATTTAAGGTTCTTTTCATTATGGTTTTATCTTGCGGGACAGGAAAGTCCTCCAAATCGAGATCAAACGTGATCAAGAAATGGTCAGACAGCAACGAGCTTTGACGCTGAATGTCAACATTGGAGACATCACAGCCGTAGGTCAGGACAAGGTCCAAGGTGTGGTTATGAATGTGAGTAGGTTCCTCAACATTCCGAGTAAAACCAACACCATCTAGTACGGCGCTGAAAGCTTTGTTTAAGCTGTCAGTGCTGTCGTCCACATGTATATTGAAGTCTCCAGTTATAACTATGTTTTCCCATTCCAAAACTAAGTTTGAAATGAAGTCAGAGAATTCTGTTAGGAACTCGCTGTAAGGACCAGGAGGTCGGTATAAAACTATAAATAGCACCGCTTTTTGTTTTCTCCACCCAGGACAGGGGATTGAAAGTGGTAAGTTTTCAAACGAGTGAAAAGCATTGTTGGTTTTGGGACTAAGAACTAAGTTGGTGTGTGATATAATCGCAACACCACCGCCGCGACCTGTAGTTCTCGCTTTCTGGTAGTTAACATGCGTCGGAGGAGTGCACTCATTCAATCTAACGTAGTCGTCCTGTTGGAGCCAAGTCTCCGAGAGCGCAAACAAATCCAAGCCCTTGTCTATAATAAGTTCGTTTATGAGAAGCGATTTAGACGAGATTGATCTGACGTTCATTAAACCACATTTAACAACCCTACTGTTAGAACTATTTCTGTCTGTCTGAACTTTTATTAAGTTACTGGGTCTGACACCCAGGTCAGATTTCCTCGCATATAGTGCTTTAGACTTCAAGCGAGGAACACACACAGTTTCAATCTGACTAGGTTCTGAGGCTAGTAACTGAGCACACACAGGCACACACACACATGCACACACAGTTTCAATCTGACTAGCTTCTGAGGCTAGTAACTGAACAGATGGGGGCTCAGATGTTGTGGCAGAGCAGCTCTGCACCCGGGCCTCAGTTCTGCACCGTCATTTGAGCCGGGCAGAACAGTTTAGAGCCAGGGCCAAATTCTTAGCCAAAAGGGATGTACCCGCCAATGTTGGGTGGATATCATCCGAGCGGATGAGACCGGGCTTTCCCCAAAAGGCACTCCAATTGTCAACATGAACAACACCACTTCGAGGGCACCAGCCAGACAGCCAGCGGTTGAAAGCCGAGTGTCTGCTGAATGCTTCTGCACTGCTAGTGCTAGGTAGGGGCCCGGAGAAGATGACAGTGTCGGCCATTGTGCTAGCCAGCTTGCACACCGCGGCGACTTGCAGCTTCAACACCTCGGACTGTTTCCGCCGAACGTCATTACCACCCGCGTGAATAACAATTCGACGGAAACACTGCTTGTGGGTCATCATGAGCCTCAGATTCCCTTCAATATCACCAAGCCTGGCCCCAGGGAAGCACCGAACAGTGGCTCCTGGGATCTTAACACCTCTAACAATAGAGGAGCCAATTACCAGCGCATCAGCGACTCCATCGGCTCTCTCAGCAGCTCTCTCAGCGGCTCTCTCAGTGGGGCCTTCTTCCCTGCCCGGCCGCGCAGCCGGACAGAGCGTCCTAGCGATTGTAAATGCTAACAGGAGGAGGCCCAATGGGGAAACTACCAACAACACGTCGCCCTCTCCGAACAGTCACAAAGCCATCACTATCCTGGTCTTGTCCCAGCTGCGGAGGACGGGCTGGGAGGCTAGGCTCGCTAGTTCTCCTCTGCCTTTCCCTAAAGCTGTGCTGCGCTGTCCCTGAGGATACGGCCTGGCTGTAGCTAATGCTAGCGCTAGCTCGAGACTCCAGTGCTCGGAGACGCAGCTCTAACTCACTGACCCTGGATTCCAGAGCTACGACTACACTACACTTCACACATCTATCACTACCCTCAGAGAAGGATCCAGGGTTTAGACTCGCCATATGGCAACTCGAGCAGTAAAGGATTGAGGGAGAGACAGCAGTCGCCATAGGAGTAGCGAGTTAGCGGCTAGGCTAGGCTAAGCTAGTCCGGATCCGGGCCCGCACAACAGACTCCGAGACCAGACAAACAACCGCTACCTAAACCTCAGCTGCAGTACAGCTGACTCGGAGTGCTTACACAGTTAGCTTGGTGTACAATACGTGGATTTGTAATGTGTTTGTTAGTGCAAACAGAGAGCAGAGTGATAGTAGTCAAGAAACACGCTCACCGGATACAGGAAGTCACGTGACTTAAATCTGTTTGATTTGCTCACAACATTTAACTTTTGGGGACAACCAACATGGACTATAAATCCAAGGGAAAATGTCGGAACCCAGCTTTAATTTAGCGACTTTAGTTGCACTAACCTTCACATGATAGGTTGTGTATATCGCCACCGAAAGAGCATTGAGTACTTGCGGGAAATACTTGAACCTTTACCCACACGCAGGACGATCACACGCAGCATTTGGTTAAGACCTGAAAGAACGAGTCGCTGGTGGGACCATTTCGAGGATGGCATTGTCGATGCCCTGGCCTGGAAAGACAACTTTCGCATGTCAAGAGAGTCTGTGGTCGCTCTCTGACGAACTTCGTCCGTACATCGAAGGGAGATCGACGAAGATGAGAGCACCGGTGGGCGTCCTGAAAATGGTGGTTTGTACACTATAATACCTTGGGGATGAAGGCAGACTGAGGAAGACAGCAAATGCATTTGGTTTGGCTCAGGGGACTGTGTCGCTGATTGTGCAGCGGACGTGTAAATTTGGTTGCCTTTCACCGCACCTGAGGCTGAGACACTTGTGTCTGGATTCCTCCAACCACACAGTATGCCCCAATGCTTGCACTTTAAAATAGTGCAAGTATTAAATAGATTAGTGCAATAACTGCTACATAATAAGCACTTGCAGAAAAGGACAATCCTAGTATGTGAAGTTCTGCTCCTCCATTGTGTCATCGCGCATCAGCATACGCCGATATGATGGTGCTTGTCCCAGTTGTGCGTTGTGGAAGGTAGGTTACCGTCTATGGGTTGAAACTGTGGGTAATGGTGGGATCACCAACATCACAATCGGCCGTCTCCAGCCCGCCTGCTATGGTCTCGGTGGCCCAATGCTTGGGGCATACTGCCGTCGATGGCACACGTGGAAATGAGACGGCCATCACAAAATTCCATGGACAATCTAAACCGAAAGGGAAAGCACTCTCTCAACATCCAAGCTGTGTGTGACTACAAATACAGATTCATGGATGTACTGTAGTCATCAAGTGGCCTGGCAGTGTTCTTGTGCAAATTTGAAAATCAACGAATGCTTAAAGACTGGTAAGATTCCCTCACTGTCTAAGCAAATCGTTGATGATGAGGATGCTATACCCATTTATCTTCTGGGCATACCCTCTCCTTCCATACCTGATGAAGGAGTTTTCAAATGGTGGTTCCACTGTACAAGAACAATACTTTGGATTAAGTCGTGCTTGAATGGTCATAGAATACTCGTTTGGAAGATTAAAGGCGAGATTTGCGTGTCTGAGGCGACCGATGGACATCAACCTGCTCGATTTGCCCCAAGTGATTTATGCATGTTTTGTTTTGTACAATTACTGTGAAGCTAGAAAAGAAGCTGTATCCGAGGGGCTTGTGTTGGAGACTGTGCACACTGACCAACAATATCAGCCACCGGTGCATGCAAACAACTACATAACCGACTGTAATGAAAGTGGTGGAGAGAGAGTCACAAGGTTTTTTTTTGTTTGTTTAAATATCTTGACCCGTAAAGTAGAAAGCCTTTGTGCACTGTGCTTTAATGACATTTTAAAATGTTTGCTTTTTGTATTGTGGTTGTGAATAATATCATGTGAAATGATGCCACACACACACACACAAAAAGCAGAGGTAGCATTATATTAGAAACTTTAAAATAGTGCAAGAATTAAATAGATTAGTGCAATAACTACTACATAATAAGCACTTGCAGAAAAGGACAATCCTAGTATGTAAAGTTCTGCTCCTCCATTGTGTCATCGCGCATCAGCATACACCGATATGATGGTGCTTGTCCCAGTTGTGCGTTGTGGAAGGTAGGTTACTGTCTATGGGTTGAAACTGTGGGTAATGGTGGGATCACCAACATCACAATCGGCCGTCTCCAGCCCGCCTGCTATGATCTCGGTGGCCGATGGCACAGCTCGAAGAAAATGAAGATGACTTGCCCTTGGCCACTTCGCTTTCCCGTGTCCACCGCTTGGTCCGAACCGCCTTCAATTTTTAGGTGATTTGGGTCTTGGACGTGATCTCCCCATCGCTGTGGGGGAACTCATCATGTCTGCCCTGAGGATATTGTCTCACAAAGTCCTCGTAAATGTCTTTGTATTTAGACTGACATGACTCCCAGTCAACGTTGTGCCGGCCTTTCTTAATCTTGTAATTGAGTGTTACACAGAGAAGCAATTCTACTTCTTTATCCGTCCAGACAAAACCACGGCAAGCTCTAGCTTCATTTTCCATTGTTGTTGCTGCTGTTGTTAAATGCAGGATGATGTTCGTGCACGCTTTTTCCGCCTTTGCAGCGGCCCAAGAAGGATGTTGTTGCAGAAGTGGTTACACTGCTGCGAGGCAGGGTGTCATAACGTTACTCTACTGGCCGGCCACTAGAACTACATAGTTTTCAAACCTCGTATGAATGCTGTGAAATTTGCATAAGGGGCCTGGTTGTTTCTGTTAATAGCTTGCCAACGTCTGCGCAGCGCCTCCGTATAAACGGGGCCATAGACACAACTTTGGTGAAGAGAAAACAGATTCCTGACAGAATAAAAAAATATTTTGCTTGAACACACTATTGTTTATCAGCTTAGATACAGTACGAGATATTAATTGGCTTTCATTTATTATTATATTAGTAACCGACGGAACAGAACACCGGCAGAACACCGTACCAGAACACACATCCGGTCCCTCATTCTGATGCAAACACAACAGAGTGAGGGACTGTTTGTGGTTTGCGTGCCTTCAATGGTCGTTTGTGTGGGTGTGTGTGCATGAATGAATATGTGTGTGTATATGTGTGAGGAGCTGACAGCTTCTGCCTCTAGGCCCGTGTACACATCAGACTGGAGCTTTAGTCACTGTTATATTCTCCACAATCTGCCTCAGAATAGTCCACCAGCTGCTCTTCTTCCAGATGTAATGGAGGAAATGAAGTGAGTTATGTCCAAACGCAGAGTCAGTATATAATGTTTTCTTAATAGTTATTTAGGGAGTTATTTGGGGATTCATTAGGGCGAGGGTTTGGGCTACTTAACTTATAGAGTTGGTGCTGGTGTCCACAGCAGAACCAGAACTATGGCTATAACTATAACCAGAACTAGAACTAGAACTATAAACCAGAACCAGACATCCACAGCGTTCAAGTTGAGATACCACTTGCAACTCAAGTCCGATATAAACGTGACACGCATCAGTCTACAGTTGAACAAACAATGTAAGCAGAGTATGATCTTCAACTCTTAATTCGTCTCAGTGAGGATCTTAACTTTTATGTCAAAGGAGCAGGGAGTTGTTTGGAAAGAGAGAGAGAGAGGAAGGGAATATTTATACATGGATTTAGATTATCTTTTTTTTACAAATAATTTCTAAATGTTCACACTTGTTTGCGATTTGAAAATTCTTTGTTGCTAAGGGAACTCTCAGATGGCTGCATTCACATATGAGCAATTGTAAACGCTGTTTTTATATGTAGTGCTGAATGTTGTGACATTGTGCGATAGACAGATTGTGTATATTTCTGCCTTTCACCAGTCACTTTACCTGCTGATATTTTACTGTATTATTCATATCCATCTGATAAGTAAGTAAGTAAGTAAAGTTTATTTGTATAGCGCCTTTCACAGACCAGGGTCACAAAGCGCTTCACACATTAAAATACAAAATACACATACAAGTCAGATAAAACAAACACAGAAAACACAATTTACATTCACAGAGGCCTATGAACAGTGGGGCGAGAAAGCCTGTCCAAACAAATGTGTCTTTAGTTGGGACTTAAAATCATCAACAGTCTCTACGATACGCAGAGACTGAGGAAGCTCATTCCAAAGGCGAGGAGCAACTGCCTGGAAGGATCTGTCTCCTCTGGTTTTGAAACGAGTCCGGGGGACCATCAACAGGTTCTGAGTGGAGGACCTCAGACTCCTGTTGGAGACATAAGGGTGGATCAGGCCCTGGATGTATTCAGGCGCCTGACCATGAAGGGCCCTAAAAGTCAACACCAGAATTTTAAATTGTATTCTGTGTGAGACATGGAGCCAGTGTAAGGCCTTCAAGACAGGGGTAATGTGGGCTCTCCTGTGGGTGCGGGTCAAAAGCCTTGCAGCAGAATTTTGGACGACCTGTAAACGAGCCAGGTCTTTTTTACTAAGACATGTAAGCAGGCTGTTACAGTAGTCCAATCGCGAGGAAACAAAAGCGTGGACAATCATCTCCAGCTCCGGACCCGAGACCATTTGTCTGAGCTTAGAGATGTTGCACAAGTGGAAATTGCAGTTTCGGGTCAGCTGTTTGGTGTGTCGTTCTAGGGACATCCCTCCATCAAAAGTGACTCCCAGGTTCCTCACACTCTTTTTTACTGAGCTACTTAGGTCACCAAGGTGCTGAGCAATAACAGAAACAATACTGTCCGGGGCTAACACTAAGGTTTCTGTTTTACTGGAGTTCAGCTGGAGGCTATTTTCACTAAGCCATATCTTTATTTTGTCCAGACAGTTAGTGAGAGCAACCAGTCTCTGGGGCTCAGAGGGCTTAAAAGAGCAGTACAGCTGGAGACCGTCAGCATACAGGTGGTAGGAGACCTCACTGAACTGCTGGATCAGCTTTCCTAGCGGGAGCAGGTACAACATAAATAAAATAGGCCCAAGAACGGAGCCTTGGGGTACACCCCACTGTAGGTCTGCGGATTCAGACACCACATTGTTTGAAGACACACAAAAGGTTCTACCTGTAAGGTATGATCTAAACCACTCTAACAAAGAGCCTGACATACCAACCACATCCCGGAGTCTAGAGATCAAGATGCCATGGTCCACCGTGTCGAAGGCAGACGACAGGTCTAACAGGACCAGGACGGAACATTTCCCGGAGTCAGCAGCCATCATGACGTCACTAGACACCTTCAGTAACGCTGTTTCAGTGGAGTGGAACCTCCTGAAACCAGACTGAAAGGAGTCAAAAATATTATTAGCCTCCAAGAACGCTGATAATTGGTTGTAGGCCAGCTTCTCCAGGACTTTGGCCAAGAACGGGATCTTTGATATGGGCCTAAAGTTCTGAAGATCTGTAGGGTCCAGGCTGGGTTTCTTTAATTGGGGCTCCACAACAGCATGTTTAAGAGAGCACGGGAACACACCAGTTGAGAGCGACATGTTAAACATTTTAGTGATCGATGGACCGATAGACTCTAAAACATTAACAAACAGCCGAGCTGGGACAACATCCAGGCGACAACACGACACTTTCATACTGGTTATAGTGCATAAAATATCCTCTTTAGTGACTGACTCGAAGGACGACCAGCTCTGAAGAGGAGGGTCAACCTGAGCATGACTGAAGGAAGATTGTCTTTGATCGCTCTAACCTTGTCAATAAAGAAACTCAGAAACTCCTGTGCAACCTGCTCTGCACTGCACTGCGACAGCAGCAGCAGCAGGAGAGACAATAGAGTTTATGGTGTCAAAGAGCACCTTGGGGTTTCTCTTATTGGAGACAATCAACTGCTGAAAATATTTTGATCTGGCCTCATCTAATTGATTGTTTAGAGAGGCTACAAGGTCCCTCAGATGCAGTCTGTGAACCTCAAGTTTGGTGGAGTGCCACAAGCGTTCAATTTTACGGCAGGATCTCCGGAGATTCACAACAGTGTCATTAATCCAGGGACAAGTCTGTTGATGCTCCATATTAATAGTTTTAAAAGGAGCTACTTGGTCCAGGATGGATGTACAGTGATTATTAAAAGAGCACATGAGCTCATCCATTTCGGTGCAGTCATATACAACAGAGGCGTTAAAACTTTCAAATAACCTTTCTGCAGTAGAATCCGTAATAATCCTCCTCTACTTTAGCAGGTAGAGGGCGAGGGTCTGAGGATCCCAGCAGATCAAAAAACACACCGTAATGGTCACTTAGGTGCACATCCTCAACACTCACATTGGCCACCTGAAGGCCCAGTGTAAAGACCAGATCTAATGTGTGGCCTTTCACATGAGTGGGGCCTGAGACATGCTGCGGAAAATTAAAAGCTTCCGTCATGGATACAAAATCAGCAGCTAGACCCGAAGTATCCTCAATGTGCAGGTTAAAATCCCCAAGGATTAAGACCTTCTCCAGTCTTAAAATGGACGATAAAAATTCAGTAAACTCAGCTAAGAAAGCACCAGCAGGGCCAGGGGGACGATAAATCAAAACACAATAAAATGTGTTTGTAGAGCCGATTTGCATCATGTGTGATTCAAAAGTTGTGAAGTGCTCCATACTCATCACTCTGCATGTAAACGCGTCTCTGAATACGACCGCCAGACCACCGCCACGGCGAGAGGGGCGGGGCGTCCCAACAGCAGAGCAATCCACTGGACAGAGTTCATTCAGGTGGATAAACTCATCCTCCCGTTGCCACGTTTCAACGAGGAAAAGGAAATGCAAGCCTTTTCTGGAGAAGAGCTCATTTATTGAGAAAGACTTATTTGCGATGCAGCGGGCGTTTAGTAATCCAAAAACGGCTGAACGAAGGTGAAGCAGCTGCGCGATCAGCTGAGCGCTTTGGGATCTGCCGCAGACATCTCATGAGGTCACGTGACACACCGCTGGTCCAGAGACGGTCCGCGGGAGTAAACACGGGAAGCCGGTACAGCATCGGAGACCAGACCCGGGTCCAGTCTGCTCCCGCGTAGAGTGGGGAAGCCGCGCTGTCTCCCGCGCCCTGCTGCTGGAGGGGAATGGGACGCAGCCACCTGTAGCTCCGCGCTGGACGAGCGTGACCAAACAGCCTCCAAGCGGCTCGTCTGATCTGGACCTGGACACCAGCTCTGCAGCCTCTGCGTCTCGCCCTTCTGTTGGAGTTACCCGGGGGTCGCAACAGCCACAGGTACTCCTGGGAAGTGGGGGCAAAAGTGAACGGGGGAGGAAAAGTTTTAGCTTTTGTAGCTGCCCCAGTCATTGAAGCGGCGCTCCATACACTTTTTAATATTAAACAAAGAGCTCCTATCGTAGGTCTGTACAGCCACGGCACAGTCGCTGGTTTTTAGAGCAGACAGGGTGGCAGTGCATGTAATGTAAAACACAGGAAAACAATATAGGTGACGAGCAGAGGCACAACCAAACATAGGCGCCATCTTGCCTACGAACACCAAGTCATAATTCTCCCATTCAAGTCACTTTACCTGTTGATATTATTTCTGATGTTTATTCTGCTCATATTCATATTCTCCGCTGCTAATGTACAATATAGACATCTGTAAATACTTTCGAACCAAGTGCAATTATAGCCCAGAGTTCTCTCATTTTATTTTTATCTTATAATTTTACTGTCTATAATAATGTGCGCAACGATGACACTGAAATTTCTCCACTGTGAGACTAATAAAGGTTTATCTTATCTTAAATTATCAGATTAATGAAGTGATTAAGAGTTAGGGGACAGAGAGCCCTTTAGCACAGGAAACATATATGTTTATAAATACTAACAATTGTGTATACAAACTGTGCAATGTAAACTGACAATACACTTTATGTTCCTACAGAAATCCCAAAGCTCAACAAACAAACCTTTAATTTACACCCACTGCTGTAAGAGTACACGCTCTGTGGTTTAAGAGAGCCTGCTGTCACCCGAGTGCATCTCTTCTCATAACGTGCTTCTCAGGCAATAAACAAGGCCATTCCCCTTTAATTAGTGCGTTTAGCCAACCAATTATCTCCCTCAAGTGAAGCTATCCGGAGCTGAGCGGCCATAGCTCACCGCAGGCGGCACATGTGCCTCATTTTCTCTCTTTGTCAGCGGAGAGAAGGACTGCGCTAATGTGAAAGAGTGAGAGAGGCATCACAGGGGGGAGGGTGGAGGATCAGGTGAGCAGAACACACAGTCTGAGTCTCCTGCCTCAGACCGTTTCCCTAGACCTCCCAGTGGTCTCCCATCACAGTCCTGCCTCAGACTGTTGGCCTTGGTGTCTCCAATCACAGTGCTGCCACAGCCTGTTGCCCCTCGGGTCACCCATCACAGTTATGCCTCAAACTTTTGCCCTTCGTCCTCCTTTCTTCTCTTGCTGTAACACGATACATACACACTTGCGTTGACTACTGTATCCCACGTATCAGGTCAGGGACAGATTGGGTTCAGGTTGGGGTCAGGGTCAGGTAAGAGTCAGGTTGGGTTCAGCTCAGGGTCAGGTTGAGGTAAGGTCATGTCAGAGTCAAGTTAGAAAGAACACTGGCCGTAACCTGACCTAAGAAATCACAATAGTTTGCGTTCGTCCGTATCATTTGTATTATACGTTACCATGGAAGCCGATATTGTTCTTGCTCGAGACTGCCCAAAAAACAATATAGGTTTAACCTTAATGTGACTCCGTGAACAGGCATGAAATTTGCCCAAAATTCAGAACCGGCATTATTTTTTTGTTTTTTCTTTTTTTTAATGGGACTAAAAAAACGGCAAAAAAGTGCCCCCTACAAAAGTCAGTTTACATAGCGCCTATGGGAGGGGGTCTGAGGTCAAGTTAGACGTATAGCCACACAATTCGGTACACTCATTTGTCAACTCAAGGCATGAAAAAAAAAGTTTAAAGCTTAACAAACTCACTTTTTAACTTTGAATCAGCAGTTTTAAATGACCTTGCTCTTCCTGCTCCCCTTGACCCCCAGTACAGTAATATAGATATGTACTGTTCTGGGAAGGTCACTCTCTTCGAGAAGCAGGTAGCTACAAAGTAAGCGGCAAGTCCTGGGAAGGTCGCGCTTTCAGAGAAGCGGGTGACTCATCAACTGTGCATCTCCATCTTGTTTGTAACAAATATAACATTTAATGTTTTTCCACAAGTCAGCCTATAACATTTAATGTTTTTGTTTCCCCCCTCCATTTAGGGCTGACTTGTGCCTGTAACTAGGGGCGTGAAAACTTAATAAAAGGAGTGCGAAGCCAACCGAGACCCTAGAAGCTGTAGGAATCACACTGATAAAGACTAGATTGTATGCTGGGTCTTGATCTCTGTAACGGCCTCTCACTTGCAAGTAAAAAAGATCACGTGCTTTGTCTCTTCTTCCTTTTATGCAGAATTGTTGGTGAAACCACCCCCAACATGTACCATCAATAGCTGCTCGTAGAATTTGTATCAGTTAAGCTTTGTTTGAGTAGCGGGGCGGCAAACTTTGCCTTTTTTATTTAAATGTTTGACAATAGCAAATTTGCTCCTTTGCACACAAAGTTCTATTTATACAAAATGTTATTTCTTTGTTCAACTCCCGGGTTTAGGTCATTTGAAAGTGAAAACATTGAAATTGTATTTTGTCTGTAGGGGGTGCAAATGGGCTAATCATATTTAGTTTGGAACTATTAATGCTCCATCAATAGTTGATCAGAGAATTTTAATTATTCAAACGGTTCCCCAAATTGTCGTTATTTTTATAGAGAGTTGTGAAATTCCCATGTTATCCAATGGAGACTGTATATACAGTGCTTTGCTAAAGTATTCGGCCCCATTGAACCTTTCAACATTTCGCCACATTTCAGGCTTCAAACATAACGATATCAAATTTTAATTTTTTGTCATGAATCAACAAGAAGTGGGAACAATCGTGCAGTGGAACAAAATTTATTGGATAATTTAAACTTTTTAACAAATAAAAAAACTGAAAAGTGGGGCGTGCAATATTATTCGGCCCCTTTACTTTCAGTGCAGCAAACTCACTCCAGAAGTTCAGTGAGGATCTTTGAATGATCCAATGTTGTCCTAAATGACTGATGATGATAAATAGAATGCACCTGTGTGTAATAAAGTCTCCGTATAAATGCACCTGCTCTTTGATAGTCTCAGGGTTCTGTTGAAAGCGCAGAGAGAACCATGAAGACAAAGGAACACACCAGGCAGGTCCGAGATACTGTTGTGGAGAAGTTTAAAGCCGGATTTGGATACAAAAAGATTTCCCAAGCTTTAAACATCTCAAGGAGCACTGTGCACGCAATTATATTGAAATGGAAGGAGTATCAGACCACTGCAAATCTACCAAGACCCGGCCGTCCCTCCAAACTTTCATCTCAAACAAGGAGAAGACTGATCAGAGATGCAGCCAAGTTCACTCTGGATGAACTGCAGATAACTACAGCTGAGGTGGGAGAGTCTGTCCATGGGACAACAATCAGTCGTGCACTGCACAAATCTGGCCTTTATGGAAGAGTGGCCATTTCTCAAAGATATCCAATAAAAGTCTTAAAAGTTTGCCACAAGCCACCTGGGAGACACAAACATGTGGAAGAAGGTGCTCTGGTCAGATGAAACCAAAATCGAACTTTTTGGCCACAATGCAAAACGATATGTTTGGCGTAAAAGCAACACAGCTCATCACCCTGAACACACCATCCCCACCTCAGCTGTAGTTATCTGCAGTTCATCCAGAGTGATCATGGGCCTCTTGGCTGCATCTCTGATCAGTCCTCTCCTTGTTTGAGATGAAAGTTTGGAGGGACGGCCGGGTCTTGGTATATTTGCAGTGGTCTGATACTCCTTCCATTTCAATATAATTGCTTCACAGTGCTCCTTGAGATGTTTAAAGCTTGGGAAATCTTTTTGTATCCAAATCCGGCTTTAAACTTCTCCACAACAGTATCTCGGACCTGCCTGGTGTGTTCCTTTGTCTTCATGGTTCTCTCTGCGCTTTAAACAGAACCCTGAGACTATCAAAGAGCAGGTGCATTTATACGGAGACTTGATTACACACAGGTGCATTCTATTTATCATCATCAGTCATTTAGGACAACATCATTCAAAGATCTGTTAGTATTAGATAGCAATATGGCCTACGTGCAGGACTGTACAAGGACTCCAGGTTATGACTATGATGTGACTGTCTCTTTGTGACACGTCTGTCTTTCGATGTGTGACGTGACAATGACTATATAAACTGTGTACTGCCTTTATTCTGTCTGAGAGAAAGAGACAAAGGAAACCAGTGGAACTTGAGAAACCTAAATAAACTTCCAGAGTTTGGCGCACCACGATCCGTCTCTGTCTGCTGAATCCTGACAGATTTGGTGGAGGATGTGCGGCTCGGTGTGTGCCATTCTCTGGATTGTTTTGAGGGAATTTCCTCTGTTTCTTTTTTTCAGCGTGTGGGAGCAACAGCACGTTATCTGGAAGGGGAGAAATCCCAGCGGACGCTGAAAGGGCTCGCTTTTGGATGGGCTTGCTCTTGCTCCCTCACTTTCTCTGTTTTGTGTTTAAATTGAATTTTTCGACGCGGAAAAGATGTTGGTCGACCTCTCGAACAGTCCGGACAAAGAAAATAAGGTAAGCAGACACCTTTTTTAATATGTAAAGTCTGCATAATTGGATACTAGCTAAATTTTGAGCTGTCCCGGAGGTCTGTCCAAATCTCTCTAAATCAAATTTTCTTTGTTGTGTCTTTGTCACGTCTTTGTCATGTCTTATGTTGTAGAAAACAGGTTAGCTGTGTGGGTAACCAGTCCCTATAGGAAAAAAGAACCCCTTGACGTATCGGGGTCCCTGTCCTTTGAAGTAGTCAGGGCAGAGAAAGAGTAATTACAGGGTAGAGGCCCTTTTTTGAGTAATTACCGGGGTAGAGGCCCCTTGCTAGCCAGAGAAAAGTGTTGGATCCAAAAGTGAAACCATGGTGTAAAAATAAAAGCAATAAAAAGGGAAACGTGTTAAGGAGGCCTTTTGTCACAAAAAGTTTTGTAATTAACCAATTCCAAGCTTGATAAATGACAAAAGTAAAGAAGCAACAATATTTCAGTGATCACGGTTTAAATTACATACAGAAAAAGGGAGTGTTTTGTTTTTTAGTTTTTTTTTTGGCGTGAACAGAGTTCACCGGAGAATGCAGAGTTTTATCTAAAGTTGAGCTATGAGAGCTTTCGTGAGTTATTTACATTTTTTGCCGAGTTTTATCTACAGTTAAGCTATGAGAGGGTTGTATCCAACAGTTGTTTTTGTTTTTTAGAAAGAGATTTTGAGTTTAAACTAGTTTGCTACCTCAATAAAATAGAAGCGTAAGGGAAATTAAAGAGTAAGAGTGCCTTTTGTTACAAGTGAGTGAAAGGCCCTCAGAAAGGCCCTGGTCCAACCGGGATTTGAACCCAGGACCTTCTTGCTGAGAGGCGAGAGTGCTATCCACTCAGCCACCGTGCCGCACTAGAACTACTAGAACTAGTACTAGAAATTAACATAATTTTAAGCGTAATATGTACAAGCTCTGAATAATTTCCACCTGAAAAGGCCAGGCTTTGCTGGTTTATAATCTAAATGGTTCGTGGCAACAAACAATCTATGACTAAAATGCCTGGGCTTCAGTCCAGGACAATGAACGTGTTATCGCCAATTTTTGTTACCTGTATGTAGCTTCTCTCTACAGTAACACTACTGCGCATTATTACAAACTGTTCTACTAAAACTACTAAACTAATCTATCAGCTAGCGTTATAGTATTATGTATCATACTATTAACTTTGGCGACATAGTGGACATGATTACTACAAGAACTATTACTTGGCAGTAATATATGTCGAGTTAGCATTGTACTTACCAATCTTGGCCCCTCATTAACGTCTTTTATTGTGGGTGTATGTTTCAAGATCAGCTTTTTAGTAAGTGCAGTTTCATGGTAATCGTAGTTATGGAAGCAGTCTTTAGCAAAGTGTCGCTCGCAGACGAACCGATTCTTTGCCGATTTCGGAGGCAGAAACCCGTGAATAAAGTCGAGCCACTTTTGCCGCATTGCTTCATCTTTGGGCAAGCCCTCTTTGTCGTCATGTAGTTACATCTGAAAACACATTATCTCCAAGTTGACATGATGCTGACACTTTTAGCCAACGACAGCAGCAGTAAATACAACAGCTAGACGTGAAGCGAAGTACAGACTGCGGTACACGCAGCACTCGTAGAGAAGCTGCAAGCACTGATCTAGGCACGTTTGTGGGCTTGTCTGTTCTAATTCTCCATCTGCCAATCATTGCTGAGCTCCTCCTGGAGGCGGGCTTATGCGCGTCATATTCGTCATCAATGTGTAAATCGTCAGCGTAATATGGGCCCTTTAAACACGTAGTGATGCGGCTCTCAGTGAAAATACATGGTCAACACGTTTTGGTTTGCTCCACAGACACACAGTAATTGTGTCTAACCATTGGGAGGAGGAGCAGGTTTGACAGTGATTCTAGACATTCAAAAAGTCTCGCCTCTTACCAGACCAGCCCAAAGAGACCAGAGGACAAACACATACATGTGAGTTTTGTTGCTCTACATCAGTTATCTGGCCCGTACTCTCCTCTACACTCCTCCATAGACTACACAGAGAAAGCATCAGCAGCCGAGTCCCTGCGCGCTCTGGCCGGTGTGTACACAGGCATGTGACGCGAGCCTCTGCCGAGGAGAGGCTCATGTCACTCTGGTACGCGTGTGGTGTGTATGAGCCGTAAGCCGGATTCACGTGATGCAGCGGTGAATCCGGGGCCCGCAGAGCCGTTCAATCCAGCCTGCGACTGTATTCCGAAATTGTGAGGATCAAAAAGAAATTACTGGTCCACACTATCAAAAACCTCTTAAGCTCCTATATCTGTTTTGGCTCGTGCACAAAAGTTCGGCATACCCAAATGTCTTTGCTTATTTAAAAACACATCTTACATAACCTGGCAAGAGCCAGATTGATTATTGTGTAGAACTCTAATGCGTTCTCCACAATATCAATCTAGGACTTCTGCAGGAGAATCCTTTCAGGGAAAGGAGGGATAAGCAGCAGAATTCTTCAAGCTGATTGGGCGAAGTGACGCTGTGTGCCCGCCTACTAAAAATGTGCAAAGATCTTTGCCATCCAGAAATGCACAAAGCGCCTCTCGCTGTTCATCTTTCAAAAAAGAAATAGGAGATTCTGCTAAAACTGACTTGATAGCCTCAGCTACTGTACGCGTCCGTCCTCCTGCGTAGTCATGTTTGTTTTGCTTCGGCCCGGCACTTCTTGCTTTCGTCAAACCCGGATATCCCGCCCTAAACCCCCAGACTGGCGCATGATTGGCTTGAACACCTAGATGTTCTACTCGAAAAGAGTTGGCGGGAGCGGGGCAAGATGTATTCAAGTGTTTGTGAACTCACAAATACCGCAAGAATTCAGCTTGCAGGCAAGGTTACATCTCACATGCTTATGTGATGCATCATTTTGAAGCAAGGCCCTTCTAGTTTATGTAAATATACACTAAAATAATGTATGTCATTTCTATTTCACTCTGCATCCAAGTTTGGGGAAAAAAACATTTTTTTTAGCCTCGCCTAAAAAATTCAATGTATAAATGCCCTAAAAAAATCCTACTTCATTGGAAGAAGAACATTTTCAAAGCCAATTTGTTCATTGTGTTGTTGACAACAACTGTGTAAAGTTTCAGACTTTTAAGTCTTATAGTTTTTATGCAGTTTCTCTTTTTTATCAAGTAGTGCCATTCGGAACCAATTTGGCAAAATGTGTGCCAAATTGTGTTAAACTGCTTTACTCACATTTCACCATCATAAAAAGCATATTTTTTAGTTTTTGTACTTATAAGTTACAAATCTGTGTGATTTTCTTTTACATTTTTTCAAAATTAATTTTTAGTAGTGTAAATGCATATAAAATATGCGCAGCAATGTAACTGCGTCTTTGAGCATGCTTTTACTGTGAAAATTAAAAGGGTTCCTATAAGTCCAACCCATCAATTGAAAGCTCTTTTTATTGGCTACTTAGACACGTCAATCATTCAGTGCTAGCCGTGTAACCCACAACAAGGCCAAACGGACCCTGTGCAAATGGATGCAGTTCGTCTTATTCACCAGGGTACTGCGGACTGAAAACTGCTCTTATCTCTTCATAGAACCTCTCATTTTGAAGCTAAGGAGTTAAGGAAAACGTGGGATATGCTGTTTTTGGGGGTAAACAAAGCTCAAACATGGTGAAATGTAAAAGCAGTCTGAACCAACCTCTTTCGGAGCGTTTTTTTTTGCTACAGAAAAATGCACATTTTTGGATTATTTCTGAAGAACGGATTATACTTTGGGAAATACAAGTGGATATTCTTTTTCAATGAAGAGTTACGGAGAGAAAGACTAAGCAAGGATGGGGAAAAGTCTTATTTGTTGGAGCAGCAGAAGACAAAAAGGTAAAAAAACTTATACAAACGTGATTAATTTTTGTGCCCATTGTGCCCATATCATGAGTTATCTTTTAATGCAAAGTCTTATATTTGTTTACACTTACATATAAATATTACTGGGAAAATAAGCTTTAAATGATATATAAGCTTGTGGCTTACAAAAACAATGAATCCAGCCTGATGTGATACTCACCTAGGGTTGACAACTTCCCCTTAAATACTGAATTGTACCCGGTATTACAAAAAACGGATGGTGCGTCCCCGTATTGAAGGATGCGGGGCGGCTTTGATCCAATTTCAGAGCCGCTTTAAAATGCATCAATCACTCACACACACGCGCATATCACACGCACACACATAATCACAGGTAAAGCGTCTACCTTTTCGGCTAATCATTGTCTAAAGGGGCGGGGCTTGATCGACACCCCTGGTTTTAATGTTGACAATGGCAGCGTGGGGGCATGCCCCAGCAATCAAACACAGCAAAGTTTGGTAAAGTTAGCCTCATATTCCCAGATTTGGACTTCCGCGGTCAATAGCACACCGAAAAGCTACTTTGTTAAACAAAAAGTAATAGTGCCAAAATTATCACATTTACATTGTTTGTTTTTCAAATCCAATGCGCCGTTTAATGCAGAAAAATCCATTCTTGCACAGCGCCGAAAATAACTCGTAGGGAGCGTCAACAAATGTCAAAGAACCCGCTATTGTAAACGAACAATATGCTTTTACGAAAAGCCATGTACACGACTAAACTCTCAGACCTAAAATAATGACTATGTCTACCTGCTACAGACTTGATTTCAACATTTGTGAGTCTTTTATATTTTAAATGAATAGAAACATGTTTTTCTTTGCTTTTTACAGTAAAGTCCCTTTACTGTAACATACAAGTTACAGCATATCCTTTTTTTTTATATTTTAAACTAAAATTTTGACTAAAATGGATTAAGCCCTTAACCAGCCAAATAGATCACCTGTGTATTTAATTTCAATTTTGACTAATGATGATTTTTTTATATTTAATCAATAAATCAAGTTTTCTAAAAACTGATAGTGAAATTCCATGATTCCTGTGTAGATTGAAATAAGGAATAAAAAGAGCTCAAAACCGATCCACCCAAAAGTGGGGCCCTTTTTTCCCTAATCCTCATTGCAAAACCTATTCAAACAACTATATGATGGAGGACAGTACACTCCAACCATGTGTTATAGCTTGTTAGCGTGTTAGCTGGTGTTACTTATGTCCATAAAAATATCCATTTGGTCAAACACCTCCAGACTTTTCGTTCTGCCTCTGCTTTTGCTTTTGTGATCGATTCATTTCATGGTTGCTAATTTTATGATGAATGGCAGCTCCAGACCCCGCCGAGGCGTTTTTGATGCATGGCGAAAGCCCGAGACCCTCATGGAAGCAGCCAAAGAGCCGCATGAGGCTCCAACTACCGCGGGTTGGCAACTCCCTGTCTATAATATTAATAGGCTAAATCCCCTTTGAAATCATATTGTTTTTATTTTTTAGTGCAACATAAATGTATACCTAAATCACTTTAATTCACGACATCTAATTGCATCATGAAGCAGGTGAATATTGACCCAAAATCATCGTTGGTTGTAAGTTGAGGAAACTTAAAATAGATCGAAGTAGGTGTATTACCATGTGGATGTTGTCAACAGAAACTCACTCACACGCTCCAAGGGGCCGCTCAGGGAAGTTTTTATGTTTGTGCTCAGATCCATGAAAAAATCAGGGCAAACATTGGACCACAAATAAAAGTTATCCCCCGAGTCATGGCGCATGTGAAGCCCCTATAAAAATGCATCAATTGACACAAGCATGAGGTGAGCTGCCAATAAAGTGAGGGACCACAAATCCTATTTTAAAGTTTAAAGAAATTCATCTGAATCAAGATGTCCACAATGTGATTGGTTTTTCCTGCTTGTCTACCTTTCGTAGACTATCATATTCGGAGAGTCATCCTCCATGTTCCATTGTACTCAGAGGACCTGATGGAAGAGCAGGGGAACGGGTGGGGGTCCCGCTTGCTGTGGAGCCCTTCAGATCTATCTTCGGACTCTGGGAGCCACTGTGCGGGACTGGTCCCTGGTCTTCATCCCGTCCTCAGAGTTCTGACACAGATTCCTCCTTCCTCTCCAAAAGCCTCTGTTTGTTGCGGCTGCTGCAGCTGGTCGCCTCAGCCCATCTTGGATCTGTCTTTGGACCGATTGAACTGGTATAAATTCCAGGTGCCCTCCCACTTCAGGTACAACCTGCATGAGGAGAGAAGGAAAAAAGATGAATAGGGTAGTGACTCTTCATCCAGAAGACACGCAACCCTGGGACAGATGCAGTTACTATCTCCTTGCTCAACAGTTCACACAGAACGGGCGGAACGTAACATATTGTCTATTAGACTAAAAGCTTCATACTCGTATATTTTCTGTCATGGACATGTTCCGCTTTTAACTATCATGATTATAATATAGAACTAGTACTTTTAAAAATAGTATGTTTTTTACTGCTTAAAAGCTTGAATTCTTTCTTTGCATTAGGAGATCGCTCAGCCCTTCCACAGATGCAAAAACAACACTTAGGTCAAAGATACAGGACGAAAGCGGACCGTCAACCATACTCTGACACACGTAGACGGAGTGTTTTGTTGGTATGAAATTTATGATTTCTTTTACAAATATGAAGGCATAACTGTGTTTGTATTTTCCTGAACAAAAATACTTAAAGTTACCGTTTAGAGTCAGACCACAACTGGACCAAAAGTGAAGTCTTAGTTATCAGCCTTAACCTAGAGCCAATTGGTGTGTTGTAGATTTATTTAACTGTATTCATTTAGTGTTGGTTCAAAAGTGATGGAACCGATGCTAACCCTCTACTAAGGAAGCCCAATAGGGAAGTGCTCATGAATTATTTTGAAAAGTAAATCATCGTCACTCCAACAATCATTATTTATAATAGGGCATTTCCATAGACCTCAAGGTCACCCGAAGAGGCTTTGCTATGTTTTGGAGTTCAGATCTTTTTCAAAGTCCTCACCAAACCCACCCAATCAGTCAATCATTATATTCAGACCTATTGTATCAGTTTTAAGTTGGTAGAGGAAACTGGAGCCAAAGAAGAAACTTAATGCAGACAAGGAGAAACATGCAAACTCCACACAGAAAGGCCTGGAGGTGGATAGCGACCCAGGACCTTCTTGCTGTGAAGCCCAAGCGCCAAGCCAACCCTGCCTCACAGACAACTCTGTTTTAAAGTCTAAGCGGCAGTCAGTGGACAATTGTGGTAAACACAGAGAAGAGCAGCGCCTCCGTTTTGAACAGCACCGAGTTAAATACTCCTCTAAGAAGCTCAACCACAGTGACCATCAATCAGCAGAAAAACGAGGCCACCCGAGAAACAACACAAAATCCATTTCATTAATTCATCAATGCATATTATTCATTCACAACAAATCTTTAATAGCTACACGTTGTGCTGGTCAATATTCTGTTAGAAACGATATATAAAGCATGACTTAAAGTGACATATTTGCCTCAAAATAGATTGTATTCCAAAGAAAATGTACAGACAAATGTTGAGCCAACCAAATACTTGTCAATTTATTAGTTTATTGAATTATCAAATTAATGAAGGCAACGTCCACCATGGGCACCAAAAGGTCCTCCCGGTTCTAGCACAGTGTTCTAGATCCCATGATTCTTTGCGGAAAATACACATGTGTGGCCCTCAGGCACGTGCACATCAGCCCTGTGAACAGAGCAGAGTTAGAGCGGGAGACAATCGAGCAAAGTTTTGGTGCTCTGAAGTGTGGATTTATAGACACCAAAGGATTTAACAAGAAAAAAACAATTCAGCTGTTTTAGTTTTTCATCAGTTACTTTTGGGAACATTTCTGGGTAGCCCTACTTGAATTTAGTCTTGTTTAGTCTGCAGTACCACAAGAATCGCCCGATGCACATGGATCCTTCAGCTAAGAAGCAATTAATAGACCCATATCCAGATGTTAAATAATAGATCCATAACCAACTATGGTACTGAATACTAAATACAACGAGCAGTCATCTCAGAGGACTTAACAAAAAAAAAAAATTGAAAATCACACGACACACAGATGAGAAGAAATCAACAGTTAAGACACATAGAATACACATATGATTGGTCCATAGGTGAGACCAACGCAAAAAGGCGTCAGAAGGAGATAAATATTGCGAGTCTTTTCCTCGGACGCTCGTGTAGCATCCCATCAAGACCTCAAAGTGTCATGGGACATTAGCGGCCTGAGCGAGCAGCACCGAACTTACCTCGTAAACAGTCAAAACAGGAACTACACCAGGACTAAAAGCAGGGTTGACAATGGGGTACATAGTGCTTGTGAACATAGCTTGGAATTATTGCTAGGCGTCAGCGTGTGAAAGCACCATTTAATAAACTTTGTAATAGAGTCAGAAGAGACAGTTGAAAAGAGAATTGTTCTTTTTTAATCAGTACATCCTAATGGGACTATATTGTTTAAACATGAATGTCAGAGACTTAAAAAAAGGGACTGTTGTCCTATGTTACCTAACATATTCAATAGATTTTGTATGAAAAACCATTTGGTGAGTCATAAGATTGAGAGAGTGTGCATTAACTGAACAAAAAGTATCTTATTAGAAATATTTCCCCACCCTGTTATAAGCTACTAATATATTAATTTTTTCCTGTGTTTATTTGATGTTTTTAACGATTAAAGAAAAATATTGTCGTTTGAATACATGCAGGATAGATTGATAGCTTTTTTATGAGCTTTGTTATTATTGAAATGAAACATTGTGAAGACTATAAAAAGTAAATTAATAAAAACGGGACTTTTTTTTTTTGTTAATTTATCTAGAAAAGAGAGAACTAAGAAAACCAAAAGAAAAGATTTCATTACTTCATTTGAATATGTTCGACATGTGCAGAAATAAAAATGCTTAACCTCTTAAATGACTCCACATCGTTTTGCTCCGTGCACAAAAGTTTGGCATTCCCAAAATGTCTTTGCTTATTTAAAAACACATCTTAACATGCTTGTGTATCTTCATTTTAAAGGTAGGGCCCTTCAAGTATATGTAAATATACACTAAATAATGTACGTCATTCCTATACTCACTCTGCATCCTTTGAATTTGGGAAAAAACCTGTTTTTTTTTTTTAGCCTCCGCCTAAAAATTAAATGTATAAATGCCCTAATAAGCCTACTTCATTGGAAGAAGAATATTTTCAACGCCAATTTGTTCATGTGTTTTATTGAACAACAACTGTAAAGGGTTTTTATTACAGACTTCTAAGTGTTATATTTATAATGCATGTTCTCTTTTTTATATTTCAAGTAGTGCCATTCCGGAAACTATTTGGCAAAATGTTTGCCAAATTGTCCAAACTGCTTACTAACATTTCAATCACCATCAATAAAAAGCATATATTTTATTTTTGGTACTTATAAGTTACAAATCTGTGTGATTTTCTTTTACATTTTTTCAAAATATGTTTTTCGTAGTGTACATACTACAGCGTCTTTATAACGCACGCTTTTATACTGTGAAAAGGAAAAGACTTCATACAAGTCCCACCCAGCAAAAAAAAAGCTCTTTTTATTGGCTACAAGCGCTAGCCTGTAAACAACACCAAGGCAAAAACTGACCCACTGCCAAATTAATGCGTTTGGTCTTTTCATCAATGGTCCTGAGCGGACTGAAACTGCTATTCTTTTCCATGGAACTCACTTTTTGAAGCTAAGGACTCAAGGAAACACGTGGATAAGATGTTGTGGTAAACAAAGCTCAAACTTGGTGAAATGAGAAGAGAAGCCGAACATTTTTTTCGAGCGTTTTTTTTTTTTTTTTTTAACAAAAAAACACATTTTTGGATTATTTCTGAAGATTGGATTAAACTTTGGGAAATTACAAGTGGATATTCATTTACAATGAAAGACTTACGGAGAGAAAAACTAAGCAAGGATGGGGATAAGTAAATTTGTAGGAGCAGCAAGAAGAAGAGGGCAAGAAAATTATACAAACACACATAGATTTTGTGCCATATATGCTTTGGTATCTTTTTCATGCAAGTCGATATCGTTTACCTTACATATAAATATAGCTGAGAAAATAAGCTTTAAAATGATATATGAGCTTTGCTTATGAGTTCAAAATACAATCTGCTATTGCCCAGCAGAAGAATTTTTTAAGGCCCTATATTACGCTTTCTCATGTTTTCATAGTCAATCCTAAGCACATGGTGTGAAAATAATGTTGTGATCTCCATACAACACTCAAAAAAACTTGAGAGATTTATAGCCATCTCATGTGTAAGGTGACGTCACTCGACTCAAGAACAGGCTGATTCAGAGAGAAGTCTGATCCACTTGAGACTCCCCGCCTCCACCCTGCCCGCAGTTGTTTAGAAGATAAATAAAGAATCTCTTATCTCAACGGAGAGAAATTTACATGCACATTTGGCAAGGATTAGAAACACTCTGATTGTGCAAAAAAGAGTAGATGTGCAAACATTTTTAAATACAGATATATTATGTACATAAAAAAGTGGCAGTTTAAAAGTGGCAATATCAGAATAGTGTCAGATAGTGCAGTTTTTTCAGTCTTAATACAGTGGGACTTAAAGTGACATGTTGTACAGTCCTGACAGCGGTGGGGATAAAGGCCCTGCGTAGCGCTCCGTCCACACTGGGGTGCCTCAGTCCTTTCCCTGAAGGAACTCCTCAGCTCCTCTTTATCCTGTGCAGTGGTGGGAGGTTGGTTCATCGATGGAGGAGGCTTAGACTACACCGTCCTGTCCCTCACCTCCTCCACAGATCTCCAGGGGGCAGCCCAGAGGGAGCTGGCCCCTCCAGATCAACATTTGTTCAGCTGCTAGCTGTCCCCGCACTGTGTGCCCGGGGGCCCAGCACACCGGCATCCTAGTAAATGGCTGATGCAACCACATCAGTCATAAAAAGTCCCTGAGCAGAGGCCTGCACACCATCCGAAAGGACCCTCAGCCTCCTCTGAAGAAGAAGGCGACTTTGGACCCTTCTTGTGCAGGGCGTTTGTAATATGGTCACCATCCAGTTTATTAGTTAATGTGAACACACAAAGCACTTGAAGCTGTCACCAGCTCAATGTCCTCCCCCTGGAGGTTCACAGCGTTGGAGCGGTTTTTCTCCTGAATTCATACCATCTCCTTTGGTCTTACTGGTGTTCAAGCACGAATGGTTGCGCTTCTCCACACCAGTCGACAAAGTCCTTATAACCAGCCGATATTCCAGATTGTTCCCTCAGACCACAGCCCACGATGGCGGATTCCCGGAGAACTTCTGGGCAGGGTGACAGCTTGTGTGAGTCCCATTTTGAAGTCCGAGGTGTAGATGGTGAAGAAAACAGTGAGAGGAAAAAGGAAAGGACAGTGCCCCCCGAGGGGCCCCAGTGCTGCTGCTGGGCCTGAAGGTCGTAGGTTCGAATCCACCTACTTCACGACTACCCACTGATGAGTTTCTGTTTGTTGTGTCCTAGGGCAAAGGCCACTAAAACCCCACTTTGCCCAAAGCCTCTACGCAGAAAAGATCCAGGCTCCTGTGGACTCACCACCTGTCGGAGGATCAGGAGGGCTTGTGCTATGTGTACAGGGTGCCAAGCACTGACTGCCACCCCCCCCCGACCAGAAATGGATTAAGGGGGAAGAAAATGGATGGATGGATCCTCCAATTTCACTCCCGCCGCTTTTAGTACCACCTTCCGACCAACAGCTGCGCGATGCTACGCCGCATCGCACTGTGTCTGTCTGAAGAGGTAGTTGATGGTCCAATGCATGAGGCAACTGTCCACGCATCCCGCGTCCTCCATCTTCCCCCCGCAGCAGTGTCCGTCTGATTGGTGTTGAAAGCACTGGAGAAGTCAAAAAACATGACCCTCAAAGCGCTCCCGGGCCAGGCTCCAGGTGGAAGAGCGTCCGCTGGCAGGAAGTAGATGAACGCGTCCTCTACTCCATGTTGGGCCTGTATGCGAACTGCAGCGGTCCCAGGGTGGGGCTGAGACCACGAGCCGGAGAAGGGTAGGAATAAAAATGAGCCGCTCTATGGTCATCATCAGGTGGGAGGGTCAGTGCGAGTGGTCTGTAGTTGAGCCGGTTCCTTGGCGTGCGCTGTTTTTAGGAACGGTCACACAGGAGGTCTTCCACAGGACAGGGGTCTTCCACGAGGACGAGGACCTTCTTCCAGACTGAGGCTCAGATACATGTGGCTGAGGACCCCAAAGAGCTGGTCTGCACAGGTCCTCATCAGCCTTGGACTGATTCCCGTCCGGTCCTACGGATTTGCCTCGCTTCAGTCCTGCCCCCAGGGCTCGGGCAAAGCCGAAGCATTGTTCCCACATGGCTCGGTGTCCACTGGGCTGGGGACTGTGTGAAGAGGTGGGGGCGAGAGAGGGGAAGAATCAAAACCCGACGTTGAAATATTGGGTTAATTCATCTGCCCCGGTGCTGGGTCTCCATCCGCTATCCCTCTGGCACTCAGTCCAAAGCCAAGATGTTCTTTAAGGCCTCTCCACAACATCGCGGAGGCGGTGCGTTTTACCTGGGTCACTTCTGCACCAGTTTTTCCCGTATTCCTTCTTGCCCTGCCTGATCCTCCCTGGAGCACGATGCTGATCCATTCTTCCTGCTCCTCTTTGTCCCCTATGGAAGAATCACTGGTACGTATCATTTCCATACAAAATACACTTTTTTTTCCCTCAACAATTAAAGAGACTATGCATCCTAGGACCTCAGCAAACAATTAGACCCTTAATAGTTTACAGAAGTATAACGGCGGTTAGCATCACTGTACTTACAGAATCAGGGGTCCGGTTACATCTTTTAATTGTGGGAATAACACTGGTTTCCAAATCCAGATTTTTGAGTAATCCAGTTCCATTGTCCCAGGAGTGCTGGAACAGACTCAGTGAAGTGTCGCTGATTGAACCGTTATTATAATAGATCCATTAGATGAACAGATTACAAAAAAAGTTGAGCTGCTTTTCTCCTTCCTCTCGGCCCAAACTATACGTCACATATTTACACGCCAAAACACATTTTAACCAAGTTGACTTGATCCTAACACTTATAGTTGCTGAACAAAGCAGAAAAAACATGCATGACCGTGTGGCGGGAACCCACATAAACGCTGGACCTCCGGGAGCCGGACTTTGGGAACTGCTGCACGCTTCTGATTTGCTGTTTCGATCTGTCAATCACTGTGGGGCGACATGTAGTCTCATTTGGTAGAGCATTCGCCTTTGGGCCCTGAAGGTCGGAGGTTCGAATCCACCTACATCACGACTCCCACAATGAGTTTCTGTTGGTAGTGGTCCGTGGCAAGGCACTTAACCCCACTTTGTGCCCAAAGCCCCCCTGAAAGATCAAGGCTCCTGTGACTCACCACCGCAGAGATCAGTGAGGGCTGGTGCTATGTGTACTGGTGCAAGCTCGACTGCCATCCACCCCCGACCCAGAACATGATAAGGGGAAGAAAATGGATATATGGATCTGTCCAATCACCCCCACCGGCTTTTTTCCTATTTTTTGACAACAAACGGCATATGGCATTTTTATTGTGTATTGTTTACCCCATTTTGACAAAAGTGTTTAAAAACCATTTTAAATTACAAATAAATTTTAAATAGAAATCAACGCGCGTCACATATAATTCGTCAGAGTGGTAATCATCACTGAAGTGGACCAGAGCGTTTTCTGTGCCTCATCCGAAGGTATGAAAGAAGAAAGGAAGAAAAAGTGTATGAAGCCAAATAGACACTGTGAATCATGTTTAAAGCAGAGAAAAGTCCAAAAAACGTAATATTGGGCCCCATGTTTCTGGAAGGACTGCACCTAATGAACACCATTTTATTGTGACCTGACCATCCAACAGCAAATGACATTTAAAATGACAGTTATGTTGTAACCCGAGTTACCTCAGGATTCCAGATTCATTTTATCTCTCTCCGTCCAGAGGAACCAGATTTCCCTATATTATTACCACAGCGAACGTGATGTCCACGTCTCTGACAGGTGACATAGTTTGTTTCAACAGCGGAAACCAATCTGGCCAGTTTCCAGGGGAATAATATGTAAATAGGGGCATTTTAATAGAAGACCTATACCCAAAACCTTCCCGTGATGATTTTGGTTTTTCGAACAACGATCTTTATCCCAGTCCTCTTCAATCCAAACCGTTTTCTGAATCATCCAATTAGCATCATGGGGAATTATGTAATCTCCTTACTCTAAGAATGGAAGGCCGCAGTATTCCTGGCAGCAAATATTAGAGAAGTATTTAAAAGTTCTTTAAAAGGAAATTTGAAAAGCTTACAAATACAATCCACCAGAGTAGAAAGGGCTTGTCATCCCGTCAGTGGGAGTCTTTAAAGTGGGCAATAAAAAAAAAAAAAACATTTTGTGAAAACTAACTTTGTGATAGTTAACAAAACCCCTAGATCAATGAGTATAGGAAAACACCCATTTAAAACCCCATTTAATGATTGTAATAGAACTTCTTTTTTTGTGGAACCTGATATTTCCAGCGGCTCGCATACAAATCACTAGACTCAGGTCCGGCACTGCTTAAACTTCAGAAATCTCTGATTATGTCAGGTATATGCACAAACAACCTCAAAACTACTTCACATCATCTGAGCAAATTTAGGGGAATACCTAAGCCCATAAATTAGTTTAATCTTACGCTGGAGACAGAGGAACCTAGTAGTTTTACGCAACTGCTAACTGGAAAGCCTCACATGGACTGATAAAACTCCTCCACCTCCTAGCCCCCCAGCCTCTTCCAATGGCTTGGCCAAAAAATTAATTCAATAATGTCCACGTCAATGAAGTAACATGTTACCAATGCTTGCAACTATTATAAAGGTTTAGTTTTGAACAACTAATAAATGCATATACCAGAATGAATGCTTTTGTGTACCTGAATCCAAGCATGTCCACCTTAATGCAGTAGCACCTTCAATCTCTTTTAAAACCGGTTTTGGAGGAGGAAATCACCCACCCATGTGGATCAAGTCTGGACCCATTAAGTTCAATAAAAATCCATTTAACATGTAAACTCAGTTAAATGGACTTGTCTGAGTGCAGTTATAACAGAGTTATGGGCTCAGAACTGACACTTCAGGACTAACCCTGCTAGTAAAACTGACTGAATCAGGGCAAAACAACAAAACCAAACAGGACCCAATTTTCAATTTCAAAGGTATAACAATAAGGAACACACCAGATCAGAATAGGACTTTCAAGCCCCGGAACTATAAGAAAGCAGTACATGTTAACAACGTTCTATTAGCCCTGCCCTGGTCACACTGGCCCTCACATACTGCAAACACAGGACAACACTACACCTTGGACAGCGTGCATTGATCTCAGCCAAATCCATTCACATCAAAATACAACTTCCATCAATCCATGTCACAAAATTTCTAAGATGAGCAACAGCGACAAGTAAAATAAGAAGTCTACAGGCAAGCGAGGGAGGACAGAATCAGGGCAAAACAACAAAATACAAACAGGACCAATTTCAAAGTAGTAACTAATAAGAACACACCAGATCAGAATACGGACTTTCAGCCGGACTATAAGAAGCCGTACATTGGTTAACAACGGTCTATAAAGCCCTGCCCCTGATCACACTGCCCTCACAACTACTGCAACACTAGACAGACACTAGCACCTTGGACAGCTGCATGATCTCAGCCAAATCCATTCACATCAAAAAAATACATCTTTCCAGGTCCAAGTCAATGTCACAAAATTCCTAAGAAAGACAACAGCGACAGTAAAATAAGACAGTCTACAGGCAGCGAGAGAGGATCGAATGGTGAAAAAAAAGACCAATTGTAGAACGTCTTCAAAACCATTTTGGAAATAAGAGTGCCCAAAACCCAAAACGCAGAACGTGAAACCAAAGCGTTTCCAATCCCAAATATAAATCGGATGAACAACTTGTTTTGAAAACCTGCCACCCCAAATACGCTGATTACAACCGCTTTACAAACCCGCTTGGACGAACACACTCGTGCTAAATCAAATCCAATTTGTAATAAGTCATTACCTGAAAACAGAAGCCGTTTCGCCTCATGTCGACCCTTATCTAGCCCACAGAAGTCCCGGGCTTTGACACCGCTGCTTCGCACGGAAGAGCAACCGACGCACGAAGCGAGTCCCTCCGGGAATGAGCCTGTGGTGGAACCCGCCTTTATCACACCACCGCGGTCCACCGGCTCGCTGCGTGAGAAAGTGCGCACAACACGCCGCGTCAGGGCTTTTAATAGACCGCACTATTATTAACGGGTCGGGGAAACCGCGGTGGAAGAGAGATGACGACGAGGTGAGGCAACTTTTGGGAGCATAGTGCTACGTACAGAGCGAGCAGGGCCGTGTTCGCAGAACTGTGACGATCTGTGGCAAGCCCCCTGATTCATAGAACATTCTCCAGTGCAATTGACCCAGTGACGAAACATGGGAAAACTTTAAACGAGGTGTTAGGGCAAAGGCTGGTAGGCTGATGGCTATACAGTTGCAAGCTACAACAGGGTGGCAAATCCCAGGGGAAGGTGTATATCTAAATTACCAAAACAGATGAATTTTCCTGTGAAAGCCACTTCAAGTTGATGAATTTGATAAATCGACTGAAGCAGGACTGAAGACTGGCAGGAGCTTTGGGGCCAGGGCCGCGATGGGACAGAGGGCGAGCGATCTCACTGGTGTTCAGTGAAAAGTGGAATCACATTTGGTCATGAAATCTCCAATGGTGACAAAAAACCAAACCAGTGAAGGAGCTACAGCCTCATGCAGACTGAGAGTCAGTCCTCACACGTGCAGACAGCTCTGAGGTCAGCAAAAGTAGCTCTGGTCTTCTCTGGCTGCATCATGTGCAGCTTCACAGAAGCACATACCTCTGAGAGTGGCTGATGTAAATTACTGAGTCATCATCGCGCCTACAGATTAAGCTCTTTCTGTAGAATCTCCAATTCTGACCATTCACAGAGCCTCAAGGAGCCCATTGTCCAGTTTGTCGACGGCAGTCCACATATTTCCTTTTTCGCTGATTGATTGTCCATGAACTCATCTGGCCTCGTCACTGCAAAAACCCGCTTCACCGTCTCTCTTTAAACCACCACACCGTTATTCTCAGGGCAGTGGACAAAGTAGTAGTACGGTTTTAGTGGACCTTGAAAGCACGGCAAACTTTAAAACTAGTTCAGACAAGCTGTGAACTGGCAACAACACTGATAGGACATACACAACCTGCGCTGAACATGGCTAAAAGCTCATGTTATTAAGCAGTCGCGAGCAGCGCCGCCCCGCATCACCAGGAAACATTCAACTCGACCACTGCTGATAAAGTATTCTTGCATTGCCTTTTGGAGGATCTTTGTGTTTTGCATATATTTGAGTCCCTCGTTCCTGAAATAAGTGTAGTTGAAACTTGTGACATATAGTTGGACTGGGCTCGGAGGCGGATCAAACATCTGTGTTGCAGATTCTGCCTCGTTACATCAATGTTGGTTGTGGAAGCAATTACGTATGTTTACGTTAGTCTTGTGTACAAACTAACACATGGTGCATCCTGATGTTTTTAACTCTGCTGTGTGGGTGCGTGTGGTTTGCGATGTTGACAACTTTGCTGATGACTTCTTGATGCGCTCCAGTCCGCTTTAAGAGACCATCACCAGCACTGAGACTTGCCTCTATTGAAATGTTACAAAACGTCATCCGACTAACAACCGACAGCAGGAAAAGTCACCAGTTTTTAGTCATGCTGGATCTGAGTGCCGCGTTCGACACTGTCGACCATGAGATCCTCATACAGAGACTATAGCACTGGGTGGGTGTCACTGGGACTGCTCTAGAGTTGGTTAGGTCCTTACCTAGAAACAGGAAATACTTGTTGAGATAGGAAAACGTCTCAAATCATATGGCCCTGAACCTGCGGCAGTGCCACTGGGTCCAATCCTGGGGCCTCTTCTTTCATATTTTACATGCTGCCATAAGTCCAATTAATACCACTAACAATGTATCCTACCACAATTACGCGAGTGCCCAGGCACTGCACAGTTTATAAGTTATATATATGTTAGATAGTCCATAGTCTCCTGTATATCAGGCTCTGAGCCCAAACTGCTTTTCCTTCGAAGCACAAAGCTCTCTGCTCCATAGTGCCTCGTCCATTGTCCCTGCTGCAGCCGCTTCATGCTTCCTTCCAATACACACACACGGACCAATCACAGCGGAGATTCCTTGCGGCGACCCTTACGTAGTTAGAAAATTTTGATGCTGCGCGGCAGGCGACGTAAGGGCCTTGCGGTGACCAACGCGTTGCGCAAGTGACGTCACGTCACCTCCGTAAGCTCCGCGCCGCGCGAGTATAAACTAGGCTTTACACGGGAGTAGCTCAGCGTAGAGGAATGTTGAGAGGAACCAGTTGAGGTGGTTCGGGCATCTGCTCCCTAGGCAGGCGTTCAGGAGGTGTTCTGGGCATGTCCCACCTCATGGAGACCCCGGAGAAGACCCAAGATGAGCTGGAGGAGGTATGTGTGAATATGGAAGTCTGGGCGTTTCTTCTTAGACTGCTAGACCCGGCAACTATTGGAGCGGATGAAAATTGATGAATGGATGGACCATCAAACCCAAGAGAACATGTATCTGTACGTTTAGTCAGCTACGTCAGCTTATAGATATTGAGCTATCTATAGTAGATATCGACCTCATGTTTTAACAATGTTGCTTGTCGCAATATTGCGACAAGCAACATTGCTCACTTAAAGAGGCTGTATGTAAAAATGTGGTGCAGAATCTTGTTAATACTTTTCACCAGAGGTTAGTGGACATGTGTGCCTGTAATATGAGCAGCATTTGTGGGTGTGGTTATATTGAAAGTTTTAGAGTAAACTGAGTTTGTAAAACACCTGCGGCGCTGCAGCGCGGAGGCGATCAGCAGCTTGTTTTTTGATGCATATGATCCAAGGGGATTGCAGATTTCGATTTCATCGGTGTACAGAATTATCTGCAGTGCATTAGGTTTCTTTGAAAATAAGGGGTGTGACTTTAAAAGCTCACCATCAAAAATGTCATAAAAAAAACCTTCTTTGCAGTTTTTAGGTTCCTGTTCAATCATAGACCAGATCTTAGGATGTGATAAGAATTGTTCAATACTATGGACAAGGGGCACATAATAAAATAGTTTGTCCTTGAAGTGGCTTCCATCTTGTCTCCTGCATATATTTTGGGCAAGGGGAATCTCTTCAGCCTCCAATGACTTGAACTGTTTCTTTATAACACTGTTCTGTCGATAGGTTGTTGCCACTTCAGCAAATGGATCAACAAAATTGTCAAATATTCCAATTGCATCTTTTCTCAGTTGACTAGAGTCGTTTCCAGTATGCTTATTAAGCACATCCTCCATTTGCGTCCTAAGATGGTCCATAAGAGATGACTGGTATGGTTGTACCCCTTCCACGACAGTGTTCACATATTTCTGAAACGATAAAGCATGAAGAGGAATACATACAAGATAAACCATCATCATTATTTGCATCAATAATTAGTATGGCAATTTGTATTGCAATTCAAAAATAGGGAGTTTGTTGCGTGTGGTTTCTTTGTTACTACTTTACTTCGGCTCTGAGACATAAGGTTTTAAAACAGAAAAGTTATTTGAATTTTTCTGGGAAAATGAACCATCAGAATCAGATTAACAAATATCATTATTCCACTCAAAATTAATAAATTATAAAATAATTTTGGATTAGTCTTACATTGCCCCACATTATGTGATATAGAAAAAACGATTACCTGTGACAAGTTAGACTTGGCTCTTGCATTGATGACAAAAACAGTGGCATGTTTTTTGAGATTCTGGATGGGGAGACACAAAATGAACATTCAAGTATTCCCAACAAACACATTTGCTGTCATAACAGTAATTCCATAAATCTTACTTGGTGAGTTGAGCTGGTTCACTGTAAACCCTAACTTCAATCGTACTTCAGATATCAAAGTTATTTTAAATAGATTTTTCCCAGTAAGTGAATATTACTCATTTATTGTTAGTTTATTTAAAGCTTGGAGATATCACTCAGGGTTTTCTTTGAATTGAACTCTCTGTTGAAGTAAGCCTCACTTTTGACATTTTGACGTGCAGAGTCTTAAATGAGACAGGTGCGAATAGGGGTAGGGCAGCAAGGTGGCTAAGTGGGTAGCACCTTCACCTCTCAACTTCAAGATTGTGAGTTCGACTCCTGGTTGGAGCAAAATTTAAACTTTATTGCAATCGCTTGAGTTACTTGGTAATATCAAGTAAAGTATGTACTCGAGTAATTCAAGTGATGTTAATATGCAATTTATTTCCAAGGTTTTTTCAAGTAAACTTTACTTGTTAGGGTTTACAGTGTCAGGGTTACAGTTGTGATCATAATTCATATGAGATAAACTTGTTGCATTGCTGGTAATTGGGAGACCTGTTTCCTGGACCAGAGAACTTTTTAAGGAGGAGAAACCTTTGGACTTTTTTACATGGAGAGATTGAGGTAAGCTATGTCAGCCATTTTAGCTAATAATACTATAACTGCACATATTTTTGTGCTGATAGGCCGCAAGTCTGCAGGAGACAGACAGCTCAGCAATGGACTTGTCAGCAACATCATGTAGCTCATCTTCAGCAGTGCTTATGTCTTCTGATAGCAACTTCTGTTCGCCAACACCACACAATTCTCCTAACACAAGTCAAGTGAGGTCTGCAGTCAATAAGAAGGTTTAGTTTGTGAGATCAGAATATGTAATCTACACAGACACAGATCTGGAAAATGCGAGACATCAATTCTTTACAAAGCAACGAGCTGGAGAAGGAGACTACACCTTTCCAAAGGACCTGCGCTGCAGATTAATCCGAAAAACAGTGACAAGTATGATTGCCATCAAAAGGGCCTCAGGAGATGACTTTAAATACCCGTGCTCTCGTGAATTGATAACCATGGCCAAGCGTCTAATTGAATACTATCCCTTCCTGAGAGACAAATCAACCCAAAGTGCACAAGAGTGGGTAAGTCTTGGTAATATTTTTTGTTGTATAATTCATTATTGATGATAACACTAAATATGTATTGTTTCAAATTATTTACTGTTATTTGGTTTAGGATTTAGTAAAAAAAACAATTACTCAAAAGAGTTCAGAATGTGTCTACTCCAAAAAATAGACAAGGTGCCACCCCATCAAGGAAGAGACGACGATGCCTCAACTTTGATTCAGATTCAGTTTATTTTCCATTTGCAGTAAAAAAACCACATTGGAATACATTAGCAAAAGTCTCCAGTGTGCACAGACAAATACAGACATAAAACAACATTAAAAGACAAAAATAAAACAAATAAAACAGTAAACAAATGTCACTGTGAAATCGATCGACTAAAACAGTTCAAAACAAGTGCAAATCATTAAAGTGCTCTGTTCACACTGATAACAGCTTGTGGATAAAAACTGTTAGCGTAACGAGATGTCCTGCATCTCAGAGAGCGATATCTTCTGTGCAGAGCGGAGCACCTTGTTTAAAGATCTCTTTTCTTTATCTGTGATGTTTCCAAACCACACAGACACTTTGATAGTGGCAATAAGCTCTGTGTTGAAGACAATGAGGAGCCTGCTTCGTCGCCTGCTTCATCGCCTACTTCTGCAACATCTCTTGCCTCATCATCTTCTACAAACACTCTTGAGAAGTCTACTCCTCCACCAGGCACTGCCACAAAGACACCCCCTGATAATCCAAATAGTATTTCACTAAAATTTCAAGGTACTAAGATCCAGCTTTCTGTCATCTCAATCTTGGTTTAAATGATGCATCCTTACCACCATTATACTGCATATTGTTTGAAATTGTTTTGATTTAATTCACCTATTTTTTTTTTTTTCAGAAAGCGCACAGAGCCAAGCAAGGCATTACAAAACTTTACAAGACATGTTCAAAACCAAGGCTAAACCAAATAAGGAAGATGTATCCCAGCTTTTGGATCTTGAATTTCAAGCCAGGCGTGCTTTCATCGATTCAGACACATTGAGAGAACAAGACAGGCCAGCGAAGATACTAGAAGCTTATCTTTGCTTCAAAGAACTAGGCCACGTAAACGAAAGGGGTAACACTGGGATATTATTTCATGATGTCTTCTTAACTATTCTAATATCTTTTCATACTTCTATTAGATAATAGACGAACTGCAGCGAATCCTTGATAAAGCAAATCCTTTTTTCACCATGGAGCTGAAGAAAGGCTGGCTGTGTTTCTTTAGCCAAGCACAATTTTATGGTGTATTCAAAAAAATTATCGGCCCACCTACACTGGACCAGGGTAAGTAGATAGTTCATTTGCGTTTTGTTTAATGACTTATTAGACATTGATTTATTTTTATACATGTTATGAACAGTGAGAAATCCAATTACTGTAATAAGAGCGCTACCCCAGATGTTCCCCTCTCAAGTTTCTCTGCCCAAGAAGTTGACACATCAAAGCGAGGCTTTGATTCATATTTTGGAGGTAAGATGGGTATACTTTTGTTTTTGCTCATTTTTTCATATTTAAGTAAATATTAAATTACTTTTTCAGAAGACCCCAACACCTACCTCCAATCAAGACCATTGGTCAGCCCCGTGATAGTAGTTTGTGAGACGAACTGCATCCTTGCCATTGGAAATGTGGCTTTAATGACTTTCCCTAAAGAGGACCTCAAAGAAAGCCTGGTCTATCTCCTTGGATGTTACTACACCTTTCACCTCATGTATCCCAAATGCATCGCCACAGTCTTATCTGTGTTCCAGACAGAGGTACTGTTGGACACAATCCATGAGGGGGACATGACCAGTTCTTACAAAAAAGCCATGGCTGAATGGAAAAGATTCAACACATAAGTAGTAAAAAGTAAAGATGTGTGATTTGTGTTTGTTCTTCAAGTAGTACGTACTATTCTACTTTGTAACAAGTTAGGCCCAATTAAAATAGTTTTTTTTTCCTGGTACTCAATAAGTCTTATATTGATTTTATCCACGTGAAAATTGTGTCATTTATAGTTTAGTAAATCAAAGCTGAGAAATCTTTCAAACTACAAAAAAAGTGATTCATAAATGTTTCCTCAACAAAATATAAAATTTCGGTTGTATCACCAATTTTCATATGCATAGATCTGAAGCATTTTTTTTCTTCTATACAGGAAACGTACATGCACGACTAAAGTTGTATTAAACACAATAATATGTGTAAAAGGTTATGTACTCGCATCTTTATTGAAAATGTACATTTGTAGAGGCATTTGTCCATATTTGTTCATTTCATATGCAACTTGAGATGTTACTTGCTTTTTGAGCAATAAAAATAATGACTGTTTAATTGTTTTGTTTTTTTTAAATCCCCAAAAAACCCTTCTAATTTCAAGCATTATTCACTTATAACTCAAGAAAAATATACTAGTATTGCTAATTGCAATACTTATTTCAATATATGAAATAAGTATTTTCTTCTTATTTCCAGACAACTTTTCTCAAAAATGTTAAAGAAATAAGTAAATAATACTTGAAATCAAGTCATTTGCGGCTAGTATTATTTTCTTATTTTCAGAAATCTTGTCAAGTCATATTTTCTTGTTCTATTGGCAGATAATTTTTCTTATTTTAAGTAGTATTTTACTTTTTTTCATATATTTTTTTCAAGGTATTATTTCCAGCGTACTAAGGTCTGGATTTGCTCCATTGAGCTCCGTGAACAGGTGGGAGGGGTTAACTTCTTTTGCAGATTGAAAAGATTGGATCTGAGTTTACCATGACGTTTGTAGTGCGCCCGAGTGTGTTGTTAGCATTTAGCATTTAGCCTAGCCATCTCCTTTAATGCTAACGGAGCCCGTGGGGAGTAGCGCCACAATCTTGACCAGCGATTACATTTGCTAAACATTCCTCTTGCTCCTGCTTCAATTTATTGATAGAACCAGACCAGATTACTTTACTATCACATTCTTCGCCATTGCCAAACTACAACCTGCCCGTTCGGCGCAAACTCTTGACGTCACCGGCACCGACCTACAACACCCGCCTTACGCGCTCTCTGAGTAGCCGGTCGAAATACGACCGATTGTATTCGCTAACACAGGGACCAGACCCAGACGGTTACATGCAGTGAAATGATGATTGAGCGGCGCGTACGGATGGCTATGGCCAGGCTACAAGTAAACTAGAGTGGTCCAAAAAAATTCACCCCCCTCAGCATTGACACACATGTGGAACGGAGCTTTGGGCCAAGAGCCAACTTTTGGTCCATCCTGTAAAGACGTTTTCGAGAGGTCTGCCAATGCTATATGTTAGCATTGGCTAATTCTACTTCTGGGTCCACCCCCATCGGCCCGGGGTGGTATTGCAAGCATGTCAGCGCACATCATTTTGGCCACTTTTGAGCTGGGACCCGCCCCCACTGGTCTACACTTTAAAATTCCAACACAAGACTTCTGAAGACAAGGCTCATCTCACATTATCACAGTATTATAAACGAAGCTTAAGCGGCGGTTCAGGATGGTAGACTACCTACGTTATTACACCAGGCCACGCCTTACTCAGCCTGTTATAATCAACTCATAAACTGCCAGCTCCCTGCCAGCCGTGTCAATCAAGCCAGCGTTTAAAAGCAAAGCAGAGCACAGCTCATCAAACGGACTTTCAAGCTGCAACCACCTCCTCCCTAGCCTGGTCATAGTACCATAGTACAAATTACATTTCGTACTAAGGTCTGGAGGTGCTCCATTGAGCTCCGTTAACAGGTGGGAGCGGTTAACTGCTTTTGCAGATTGAAATGTTTGGATCTGAGTTACTGTGATGTATGTAATGCGCCCGAGTGTGTCATTAGCATTTTGCCTAGTTTTAGCATCTCCTTTGCCGCTAACGGAGCCCGTGGGGAGTAGCGCCACAATCTTTGCCAGCAATTACATTTGCTTAACATTCTTCTTGCTCTTGCTTCAATTCTGCACCCATGCACAGATCCCTTCAGAGATCCCTTCAGAGCACGGGCACCGCCGGGGCCTATGCTCCAAACCAATAAACAAACTCTATCCATAAAATCTCAAAAGCATAAGGAACTCTTAAATGCCTATTGTCTCTTGTAGTCTCTCCGGGTTGAACTCATTCACTGTTGCGCCATTACATCAGGACTACAGTATTCCTTATTGTGTAAGTAATATATGCGCTTCATCAACTGCACTTAGGGATTTAAAAAGTTATGAAACATGAGGATATAATGTTTTTGTACTATTGTGCATTGAGAGGTTTCAAACTTGTAGTCACAGATGTTAGGGTTATGGGCCCGACACACGGGATGCGACATCGCATCGCCTCCATTCATTTTCAATGGGACGTGCGCAACATAGCGTCAATCGCTAGCGAGCCTCCTGCTCAGCGACGGTCAAAAAACGTGCGTGTGAAATCCTTCCGCTCGTGCATGTATCGTGCACGCGCAGGTCAGCGACGCGATCCCAGAAAGTTGAAATCGGCTCAACATTTCGACGCTGTCGTCAAGGTGAGAACCAATCAGCGGAGGTGGCATTGACGGACCAATCAGCAGTCAGGACACTACTCGGTCATCTCATTGGCAAAAACAAAACAACGCGAGCAAACATGGAAGAAACTTTGATTCTCTCAGTTTCAGACTTTCCAGAGCTGTATGATATTTCATCAAAAGAATACAGAGATCTAAATAAGAAGGCGGCGGCTTGGGCGCTGGTTGGCGCCAGAATCAACATGCCAGGTACGTTTATATTAGCTACTTTGTAAAGTAGAAAAACAACAACACACGAACAACTAGGCTAGAGCACTGCACTGGTATCAAAAGTAGCCTACTAAATGTTGCTACTCAATGAACCTAGTATCAAAACAAGGAAATGTTTATTTGAGCAAAGTACATGATTAAATAAATTCTTTAGCTAAGAGTAAAAATTAAAAGTCTTTCATAGACATTTAAAACCTCTCAAAATGTTGGGGAGTAGCGTTAAAACTAAAAACTATTCTCTGTAATATTTTGTAAAGCCAAGTACAGATATCTTAAATAATTACTTAAGTAACTACAGTACTTTTACTTTTGTACTTAGTTACTTTCCATCACAGGCTAAAAGTCTTTGCAGTTAGTGCATGAGGTGTGAATTTGTTTACGTATTTATTTAGCTATTTATTTATGAGAATGCATATTAATCAAAATATGAACAAAAACATCACTGTAAAATATACTACAGTTCAACTTCTCATACAATGTAATAATTTTAACAAAGTATATGTAAATACTAATGTAACTTTAATAAAAAAAATATGTACATTCATTGTTTATGATAATATTTAACATTCTTTTCCAGTTTAAACTATTTCATGCTGCCAAGGAGAAATAATCACAAAATCTGTCTCTTATTTTAGAAGCCTCTGCTTGAGTTGTTGGATCCAGTCTGTGGGATGGGCTGCAAACCTGCGTCTGTTGTCATGTCGTCAGTGGGTGATGCTTGGGTGTATGGTGTAGCTCTGTCAACTTCACCATTTCTTCTCATGTAGTTTTGAAGCACACAGGTGGCCTTCACAACATGGTCAGCTTTTTTGGGGCAGATACTCAGGACACGGCGGTAAACACGCCACTGTGTTGAAAGAATGCCAAATGCATTCTCTACTATTCTTCGAGCACGAGACAAACAGTAGTTGTAGCATCTCTTCTTTCTCTCTAGATGTTTGCCAGGATATGGTCTCATGATGTGGCGTTGAAGAGGGAAGGCTTCATCTGCCACTAGTACATGTGGCATAGGCCCCAGGTGGTCTGAGCCTTGTAGTGTGGTGTCTCCAGGTATGCCCAGTGTGCCAGCCTTCAAACGTTTCCCCAGGGGAGGCTCCGACAGTATGCCCCCATCACTGTTTCTCCCATACCCACCCACATCAATGACCCTAAACATATAATTTGCGTCAACCACAGCTAACAGTACAATTGAATGGCTACCTTTGTAATTAAAATATTTAGAGCCAGAAGATGGAGGGGCTTGCAGCACTACATGTTTCCCATCAAGAGCTCCTATGCAGTTGGGAAAGTTCCATCGCTCTCTAAAACCATCTTCAATGGCTTTCCAGTCCTCTGTTGTTGGTTCTGGCATGTACTGAGGTTGCAGCACATCCCAAATGGCCTGAGACACATCACCAACTATTTGTCCTACTGTTGAGCGGCCCACACGATAATTGAAACCAATTGTTGAAAAGGAATCTCCCGTTGCTAGGAATCTGAAAAGAGAAAAAAAGTGTTTTTAAAATGATTTAAAAATGAGGGTAAAAATATGTTTTAAACATGATTGAAACGTGTTTTTGACATGATTGAAACGTGTTTTTGACATGATTAAAAAATGTTAACATTTATTTTTAACATGATTAATATTTTTTTGCAGATACATTCTCACAGGTTTAAAGTCAGACTAAGAATTATACTGTATTTGAATATAAATTGTTAATTATTTATTGAATTCCAATTTGTTTTACAGGTGAGGAGGCCAAAAAGAGGTGGAAGAATCTCAGAGACACCTACATGAGAATAAGAAAGACGATGAAAGAAAAGAAAAGTGGATCTGCTGCTGGTGGGCAGAAGACATGGAAGTATTTCCAAATCATGTCCTTCCTGGAGCCATATATAAAAGAACGTGTCACAAGTGGCAACATGACCGCAGACGACCCTCAAGAGGATGAGATAATTCTCACACTAGAACCAGTGCTGGAGAATGAAGATGGCTCTTCTGTTTGCTCGCTCACCACTGACGCAGTCAGTGACTGCAGTAGCCCATCCTCAGTAGACCAGTCAGTCCAGCAGCCAACCACCATCCTCCACACACCCCAATCATCCTCTCACAAACCTACACCTCAAAAAAGAAAGAGGCCTGCTGACAGCTTTGAAACATCAATCCTCAACAGGGTTGATAAAATCCAAGCCCAGCTAAAGGAGCCTGATGAGGATGAACTCTATCTACAAAGTCTTTTGCCATCACTGAAGCGCCTGACAGGAGCCAAGAAATCGATGGCCAAGGTGGAGATAATGAAAGTGCTCCACAAATTAGAATATGGAGAGGAGTGATATTTTTGTTTCGTCCGATTTTGTATTTATTTTTATAACAGTTTTGCACAGTTGGCCTGTAAATGTTTGTTCTTTCCTAATGCAGAGGATTGTTCTATGTTATTTATTTTAAGTTAAAGAAGAGTTTAAGCACTACAGGAAATAAGCTATATTTTTTGTGCCTTTTTGTGGTTCATATCAAGGGCAATGTAAATGTGAATAAAAAATGCATTGCATCATACATTCTGGACATTACCAATCACTCTTTTATAAACACATAGAATAGATGTATGTAATTGGTAATAGAAAAACATGATGGTTATTATACATGATTACTCTTTTTACATTGGTGATTTTATTAGGCTACATGATTGCATTACAATCTTATTTCTTATATCTTACATGATTATTTTTTATTGTTATTAGATGATTATTTTTTTATCATTAATAATGCATGATTATTATTTCACATTATATTGACTTACCTTAGACAGATAGCCAGCCGTTCTTCAGGGCTTATAGGCTCCCTCATGTTTGTGTGGATCTTCTCTATCTTTGGCGTTACCATGTTGAGAAGGTGGGAAAACAGCTCTGGACTGAGCCGAAAGTAGGCACGGAACTGATCAGGATCAGTTTTAAGGTCCTTCACTAAGTGATGGTATTCTCCGTGTATTTGTCTCGTCTGCAATATCGGATGGACCCATTCACGTCTTCTCCGCTTCTTGTTGAGCAAATTCAGGAGTAATATTTCACACAGCTCTAACAGAATCTTTTTACGATCCATAATTGCCGCCGGACCCCTTTTGACCCCTGAACTGTGTTTAATATACCCCAACGTTTCCTCTCTGACAGCCAATCAAAACCACGGAAGACCCACGCGTCGCCCTGGAGCGCAGCGCATCGCCGGCCTGTGCCGCTTGCCGCATCATGTCTGTCATGTTATCTGAGCGACAGCGTTGAGTTTCGCTGATCGCTCTCATTTGTCGCCTCCCGTGTGTCGAGCCCTTTAGGGTGAGGTACAGACAAATGTGAACTACCGTATCTGCTCAGTGCAAGTTGCACACAAACCAACTGTCTTAGGTCAAAAGTGAAATCACATGTCAGGTGTATGGGACAACGTCTCTTCTTCAGTTGAAAGACATATTTCATTTTCATTTATTATTGTTTATTTTTTTATTTCAGTTGAGCAATTAATTTTTTTAATCTGTGCTCATTTTAACCTTTAAATAAGACAATAGTAAAAATGTAGCAATTTATGAATGGGTGTGTTATGATGAGCAACAAATGAAGAGGACAGCCGTGCCATATGCCCCCTTTGACCTCCGACCTCCCCCCACTTTCAGCATTACTGCAGCTCTCAAAAACAGCAGGCTAATCCACGAGGCTCCATGGTCTACCCTGTCAAAGGGCCATCAAATGAAGCATCTGTCTTTCTGCTTTGAACTGTCCATTATATCCCTAATTACAAACAGATTGTTCATTATATAGTTTGTTCTGGAATTCAAACACTTTAGCTTTGTATGATTGAACGGAGGCAGCCCTCTGCTCCTGCTGGGACTCTGATTAATCACCCGGAAGTGAGAGGACGCTGGCGCGTTTTTGCTGCTGCTTCTAACTCCGGACGGAAAAGTTTGCTTTGTTAAAAGTAAGCGGTTTAACGGTACCGATTTTGCCTGGTACCGGTGGTATCTGATGCTGCCTCAACACCTGGACTGTGTCCATGCCTGGTCACCCGCGTCTGCCGCCTTTCACAGCCTGTCGCGGTGTGACTCTGCTGTGCCCACCATCACACTTGCTCCCGGAGCTGTCTCCGGCCAAACCGTGCTGTGCTCTTCTCAAGCAGCGGACTACAAACCGGTCACTGGCCGGCCCGTACCCCGGAGCAGCCAGCCAGCTATGCGGCTACTGTTCGTGGCTTTCCTGCTCCTTCCCAATAACTGACGCTTTATCCAGGCAGTATGTGACTTCTGCAGACTTGGTGGACAGTGTGTTATCTGGAAGCTCAATTCCTCTCCTCCTTCAGCAGGAAGGCCAGCCTCCTGTTGCGTCACAGGCCTTGATTTCTGCCCTCCCTGGTCGCTCCTTAACGGACATTGGTGCCCTGCAGAGGACAGATCCACTTCTGTCGGAGTTCTTGGTCTTTTGGCGACAGAAGAGGCCACCGACCGCTCAACAACGGCATCGCCTCTCCAAGCCTATGCTGGCTTTACTCCAGCAATGGGACAGGCTGACCGAACAGGATGGGGTGCTGTATCGTCGCTCCTGGCGGCCCGATGGGGGTGAGGAGATTTTTCAGGTCCTTTTGCCTGCTACCTTAAAACAGCAGGTCCTCCAGGAGCTCCATGAGGCACATGGCCATCAGGGCATCGAAAGAACAACCGAACTAGTGCGCCAAAGGTGCTACTGGCCCAGGATGACCTCTGACATCAAGCAGTGGGTGCAAGAATGTGAACGCTGTCAAGCAGCGAAGGACTCCGCACCAGTTCCTCATAGCTACATGGGCCATTTGCTTGCGTCAAAACCCAACGAAATTCTGGCCATCGATTTCACTGTCCTTGAGCCAACTCGTAACGGGGTGGAAAATGTTTTGATAATGACCGATGTTTTCACAAAGTATACATTGGCATTCCCCACACGTGACCAACGAGCTCCCACTGTTGCTAAGGTTCTAACCAATGAATGGTTCTTTAAGTTTGGTGTACCCTCCCGCATACACTCAGACCAAGGCCGAAGCTTTGAAAGTGCGTTGATCCATCAAATTTGCCATATTTATGGTGTCGAGAAGTCTCGGACCACACCTTACCACCCGAAAGGTAATGGTCAATGTGAACGATTCAACCGCACGCTTCATAATTTGCTCCGCACGCTCCCATTCTCCCGTAAACAGGACTGGGCCTCCTGTCTCCCACATCTTACAACACCACACCTCACCAGAGCACCGGGGAGTCACCATACTTGTTGATGTTTGGCCAAGAGCCTAAACTCCCAATTGACTTTCTTCTGGGTCAAATTCAGGATCCCGTTGTGGGCACAGTCCAGGACTGGTTGGTGGAACACTGTTCCAGGCTCAAGGTTGCTTTTGCAAGCGCGCAGAGGCGATTAGCTCTGAATGCGAAGAAGAGGAAAGAAAGGCACGATGTTCATGTTAGGGAGGCACCTCTGGAAGTTGGTTCTTTGGTTTACCTTCGAGACCATAGTGCACGAGGGCGTCATAAGATCCAGGACCTGTGGCACCAAAATCTCTTTCAGGTGCTGAAGGCACCTGGTGGAAATGGCCCAACCTACACTGTGGCCCCGGTCACCAATCTACTAGCCTCGCGCACTGTGCACAGGGACATGCTTAAACCTCATATACAATCCTGTCCCCCACCGGAGGCCTCTATGCCAGAGTTTTCTCCCCCTGAAACTCCCAGTAGCAGCTCTTCTCCTAGTGGTTCTTGGCGTCTGTGCACCAGACGCGAAGATTTGGTTCCTCAAACATCCAACTTGCCACCCCGTGATGGTCCTTCCAGCGGACCCGCGCCTGTTTCAGTAGGGGATGTAGCAGTGGAGGCTCATGGAGACCCAGCTGCTGCAGTGCCCGAACCCAGCACTAGTGAACAGGGCTTACGTCGTACCACTAGGACAACTGCTGGACGTCATCCTAACCCTTATCGTCTCCCTCGCACTCTCGGGGACTGACTGGATATCACATTTGCTGTCTTGGTCTAGTGTTCGTTGTGAGTTTTTGGTCTTTAGTTGTCGTCGGGGCGCCGACAAATTAAGGGGGGGTAGAATGTGGCATGTCGGTGTACACCTTACCCTGAGCTGATTGGTGGGCGTCACCGAGCAGTGCCCATAAAGACACGGGAACGCGCAGCGCGCACGCATATGTCTTTGTTTGGGTGCGGTGGTCACGGCGTTTGGTGACCGGCTGCCTCCTCTGTGGAGCACGCTTGTGGGCTTGGGCGCCACAGTCTGGGTTGTGAGTGTGTGCATGTCCTCCTCCTCGGTAAGTTGCTCATTGTCCATCCTTTATTGGTTGGCCCTGTGCAAAAGCTGACCATCAAACACTGTTGCTTCAGACTTCGAGTTGCAGTAAGGACCAGCCAATAATCTACCTGGCTCTCCCCCTCCTCCCGCTGTTCGTGCGCACGAGTCTTGCGTTGGCCGGTAAGATCACAAAGTTTAGTTTAGTTTCCTCCAATCCTTCTAAGACTCGTGTCTCTCCTTTTGCAGGCACGGTTGTCCACGTGCGGTCCCAAGCGGGGGCCGCCGCCCCAGAAAATAAATCGTTGTTTTGTCCATTCATTGTCCTCATACACAACACTCACCACTGTGCACTGTCTTCACGGTGCCGTGAAAGGCGCACTCTGATTCGCCCACGCACCAGCACTGCTGTGGGGCGTCTTCTGCGAGGCGTTCAGGTGCGCTCCGACTAAACGGCGTTCAACAGGAGTGATGATTAAATAGCCCATGCATTACAGGGAAGGACATTTTAACACTTTTGTGCATTCCCTAGGTTAACCCCCTTTGTTTGGTGAGTTATTTTGTGTGTTTTGAGTTTGTTTGATTTGCTTGCATTTAATGTTTTGCTGCATGCGTGTCTTGCTGCATGGCTTGTTTTGCCTTTTTTGTCATTTGTTTGCATGTTTTCCCATTAATTTCCTTTGCTTCCCGTAAATTGTTTTTTTTTTTGCATTATTTTGCTTGCTTAATTTGTCCAACCTGTACAAATTAATGCTGTTTAACCATTTTTATCTATTCCTATAGGCCTATAGTGTTTTAATCATTGTAATAAAATAAATAATTTTGTACATTTCTAACACTGTTCACGTCTCGTCAATGTCCACGGCCCTGTGCGCTTGTTTAATTCATTTAGCTCACATTTTCCCAGGTCCTGGCCCTGGGTGGCGTTGTTGGTACTCCTCAGTTTTATTTGAAAGTTAAAAAATCCACTCCGACTGCCACAATAGCAACCGTTACTACGCCGCCATGTTAGATGGCACTCCTTCTTTACAATATTATATTAAAAGAACTGTTTGCATGTGACTTATTTATTTTAATAACAGTACAATAAAACATAAAGAGAACAGACTGGCTCATAAGTACAACATACAAACTGCAAAATGAGTTACATGTTATCTTTCAATAAATTCTGAAATTCAGCATACTGCAATTAACACAGCCTGATTCTTTAATCTGTGACGCCTCACTCTAAGTCGTGCAAATCTGTCAATGACTCTCTGAGTCATTGAATTTTGAATTTTGTCAACTTCCTTTTCAATTGATATAACTTCCAGGTTGTGAATCCTACCTTGACCAGAGATCCTTCTCAAACAAGTGTGCAACCTGCGCACACTAACTGTTAATTTCCACAGCGCGTAAGCATTGACTGCGCGCATATGCGCATAACATTACTTGGCTGTATGTCCACTGCCCGTGCGCGCAGGTCCGCAGCTTTTGAAGTTGTCCCTGTGTAGTCTATGGAGAAGTGTAGAGGACAGTACTGGCCAGAGGACTGATGTAGAGCAACACAAATCACATGCATGTGTTTGTCTTCATGGTCTTGGTGCGCTGGTTTGGCCAGACGCAAGACTTTATAAATGAAAATTAAAAAACAATGTCCAGAATCACTGTAAAACCTGCTGCTCCTGCGTGCGTGAGTGAGTATGGATGCGATCTAGAGCCAAGGACCGCTAGAATAAATGTTTCCTATGTGTTTTGACTGGGAGATGCGTTACTAAATTAGGCACAGCCTCGCGTCATACGTCCGTCATACGCGTGTATAACACTAGTAGTGTAAACATCCCCATTGGTTTACATGTAAAAAATGTACGCGCGTCTGCTGCGCGTACAACGCGTACGTGCTGTAACTGTGTAAATTAGCAGTAACAGTCCTCTCACAGCTACAGCTTCTGATGGAAATTGTCAATGCAACCCGTAAGACTGTTTTTAGGGACGGAAACATCTCATTTTCCAAGTGGTTGTACACTGAGACCATGACTTGCATTGGCTTTGCCTAGCTCTTGCGCTTAAGGTAATTTTGTAGCTATCACTTCTTCTGTCCTCAGATCAATGTGGTAATGTTATGCCAATGTCCTAACATGTTTGTCAACACATGTCAGACAAGAAAAGGGAAGATATAGGACTGCAGACTTGAATACCTTAAAGCAACATCTGACTAACACCACTCAATCGCTTCCCAAGTTCAGCCAGCATGCGATCCAAACAAGGAAACAAAAGTTTCCTTTAATTCCCAGCTTCCCTCTTTGCTCCACATGAGGATTCCACGACATAATCATCTAATCTTCTTGACGTAGCTCGTTTACCTGAAGAAGGTTCTGGAATCTCATTTGCCTTACACAGAATCTTTGCTCTTGTATGAATGTCTGCAGCCATGACATCAATGTGTTTCTCTTTCAGGGAATCAGTAATGACATCTTTGTAAGCTAAGGCCTGTGCTAAGTCAAAATTCTCTTTTTGCAACCCTGCTGTGATAGAAAGTAGAACCTCAAAAACTATAAGCTAATACATAATTAAAAAATGCTAGTTTTGTTAATCCCACAGCTGTATCTGTCCTGATTGTGCTCAAACATTCTACAACATTCTACAATGGCAGTGAACGACTTAGTGACTGCAGTGACGGCTTCACTTGACATGCCCAGCATGTGTTTCATAGTGCCACAAGCTCATTTGGTTGCAGATGAGCAACCAAATGTTTCCCAAATTGTGTCTGAGGGTAGTCATTCAGGTCCAACTGTGTTGGACCATTGTCTCGGTCTCCCAAATCACAAGCAGTCCGTGCAGTTGGCCTTTCTGTTCCTGTTCGGTTGGACACTTGCACTGCTTCTCCTAGGTAAAAGATCAGCCATATTAATTATATACTGTATAACTCATTGACTTTACAATGATTACTAATAGAAATCGTCTACATTAATGCCTGACATCCACTTCTCAAAAATGTCTTGACTCTCAAAACAGTTTGGTTCAATTACTAGTTTTGTGTGAATATTTGTCCTGTAGCATCTTTAGATCAGCTTGTTCTATACAGAAAAGTGAAAGCGGGAGGACCACCCTCACTCAGCCAATCAACTTGCATCCAAAAGAGTCAAAAAGTGACTCACATGGCTCTTGTATACAAAATGCAATATGATTTCTGATTAGATAAAACGGCGTGTTGTGCTCTGATTTGTTCAGACGAATACAAGACACTAGCTTTTTTAGTATAGTTTTTCTGACATCAATACATGTTTGTGTTGAGAGGCAAGAAAGAAAAATTTGGATTTATTCAAAAGTAAGTTTATTTCAAACACATGATCTCTGTGACCGCAGTCTTGTCCTCCGTGCTTCCTGGTTAGACGCAAACCGGGAAGAGCGTCTGACGAGAGGTTACTCTGTGTGGGCAAACATTGTAAACGCAATGGGGTAGTGCTATCTACAGTGCCTTGCGAAAGTATCAACATTTCGCCACATTTCAGGCTTCAAACATAAACTTGTTTTTGTCATGAATCAACAACAAGTGGGACACAATCGTGAAGTGGAACGAAATTTATTGGATAATTTAAACTTTAACAAATATTTTTAGCCTTTTAACTGACAGATCTCAGAGAGTGAAAATCAATGACTGTTTTTCTGATGTTGTTTCTGTGAGCACTGGTTCTCCTCAGGGATGTATTTTGAGTCCTTTGCTTTTTACTTTGTACACTCACGATTGTGTGTCCTCCTCTGACTCAAACTCGATCATCAAATATGCTGATGACACCACCATCATCAGTCTCATCAGTAACAATGATGAATCCTCTTATAGAGCAGAGATACAAAACGTGGTTCAGTGGAGTAAAACCTCCAGTTGAACGCATCGAAAACATGTGAACTGGTCTACGACTTCAGTCGCAATAGTTCTCATTTGCCTGTCGTAATCGACAACTCCCAGGTGCAGATCGTAGAGGAGTGCAAGTTTCTGGGTTTAACTCTGTCTAACGACCTGAAATGGGTTAAAAACACTGACCGAGTCGTTAAGAAAGCTTGTCAGCGTCTCTACTTTCTGCGTAAACTTACCACTAACTCTAAGATTCTGCTTAACTTTTATCGCTGCACCATTGAGAGTTTACTTGTTGGTTCTGTGTCTGTGTGGTTCGGTAACATCACAGATAAAGAAAAGAGAGCGTTAAACAAGGTGCTCCGCTCTGCTAAGAGGACTGTAGGCTGTGAACTTCCTGTCCTGGAGGCTCTTTATCAATCCAGACTTTTTAACAGTGCCCTGAGAATTATCAATGACTCTTCTGGCCACCCAGGAAAAGCCTTGTTCCAGCTTCTTCCCTCTGGCAGAAGATACTGTTCTCTGAGATGCAGGACATCTCGTTATGCTAATAGTTTTTTTCCACGAGCTGTTATCAGTTTGAATAGAGCACTTTAATGTCTTTGCACTTGTATAGATCTGTTTTAGTTGGTCAACTTCACAGTGACATTTGTTTACTGTTTTTAAAATTTGTTTTATTTTTGTCTTTTAATGTGGTTTTATGTCTGTACTTGTCCTGTGCACACTGGAAACTTTTACTAATGTATTCCAATGTAGTGTTACTGCAAATGGCGAATAAAATGAATCTTAATGATTTGCACTTGTTTTGAAACTGTTTTAGTCGATCAATTTCACAGTGACATTTGTTTGCTGTTTTATTTGTTTTTATTTTTGTCTTTTAATGTTGTTTTATGTCTGTATTTGTCTGTGCACACTGGAGACTTTTTGCTAATGTATTCCGATGTGGTTCTTTTACTGCAAATGGCAAATAAACTGAATCTGAAATAAAAAACTGAAAAGTGGGGCGTGCAATATTATTCGGCCCCTTTACTTTCAGTGCAGCAAACTCACTCCAGAAGTTCAGTGAGGATCTTTGAATGATCCAATGTTGTCCTAAATGACTGATGATGATAAATAGAATGCACCTGTGTGTAATCAAGTCTCCGTATAAATGCACCTGCTCTTTGATAGTCTCAGGGTTCTGTTTAAAGCGCAGAGAAAACCATGAAGACAAAGGAACACACCAGGCAGGTCCGAGATACTGTTGTGGAGAAGTTTAAAGCCGGATTTGGATACAAAAAGATTTCCCAAGCTTTAAACATCTCAAGGAGCACTGTGCAAGCAATTATATTGAAATGGAAGGAGTATCAGACCACTGCAAATCTACCAAGACCCGGCCGTCCCTCCAAACTTTCATCTCAAACAAGGAGAGGACTGATCAGAGATGCAGCCAAGAGGCCCATGATCACTCTGGAGGAACTGCAGATAACTACAGCTGAGGTGGGGATGGTGTGTTCAGGGTGATGAGTTGTGTTGCTTTTACGCCAAACATATCGTTTTGCATTGTGGCCAAAAAGTTCGAGTTTGGTTTCATCTGACCAGAGCACCTTCTTCCACATGTTTGGTGTGTCTCCCAGGTGGCTTGTGGCAAACTTTAAGGGACTTTTATTGGATATCTTTGAGAAATGGCCACTCTTCCATAAAGGCCAGATTTGTGCAGTGCACGACTGATTGTTGTCCCATGGACAGACTTTTTTCAGTCACTTTGATGCTGCCTCTGACACGTCCCCCAACCCCCACTACTCTAACGACCCACCCATCAGCCCTGCCCCCACCCTGACAATAGCCTCTAAAGATATCAAACAACTCTTCTTGAGGCTGCACCCCCGCAAAGCTCCTGGCCCGGACCACGTGTCTCCGGCCACTCTGAGACACTGCGCCACTGACATTTTCAACTCCTCTCTGCAGTCCTGCCATGTCCCGGCCTGCTTCAAATCCTCCATCATTGTCCCCGTCCCGAAGAAGCCCAGGGTCACAGGACTCAATGACTACAGACTTGTGGCACTGACGTCTGTTGTCATGAAGTCATTTGAACACCTGGTCCTCTCCCATCTCAAGTCCTTCACCTCCCCCCTCCTGGACCCCTGCAGTTCGCCAACAGAGCCAACAAATCTGTAGACGACGCATTAACCTGGCCCTCCACCACATCCTACAGCACCTGGACTCCCCGGGGACCTACGCCAGGGTCCTGTTTGTGGACTTCAGCTCTGCCGTCAACACGATCCTGCCATCCCTGCTCCAGGACAAGCTCTCCCAGCTCAACGTGCCCGATTCCACCTGCAGGTGGATCACTGACCACCTGACAGACAGAAAGCAGCAAGTGCGTCTGGGGAAGAATGTCTAGGACTCTCGGATTATAAATACAGGAGCCCCACAGGGCTGTGTTCTTTCTCCCCTGCTCTTCTCCTTGTACACCAAGCACTGCAACTCCAGCCACGACTCCGTGAAGCTGATCAAGTTCGCGGATGACACCACCCTCATTGGACTCATCTCCAACAACGATGAGTCCGCCTACAGGAGGGAGGTGGACCGGCTGATGTCCTGGTGCAGTGGTAACAACCTAGAGCTGAACGCCCAGAAGACAGTGGAGATGATTGTGGACTTCAGGAAGAGCACTGTCCCCCCGCCCCCACCCGTGATTCTACACGGCCATCATCGAGTCCATCCTCACCTCCTCCATCACCGTGTGGTTCGCTGGAGCCACAGTCAGGGACAAACAGAGACTACAGCGCATTGTGCGCTCTGCAGAGGAAGTGATCGGCCGCAGCCTTCCATCGCTGCAGGACCTGTACGCCGCCCGAGCTCGAGGCCGGGCTGGTTGTATCACAGCTGACCCCTCTCACCCTGCACATGGACTATTCCAACCGCTCCCCTCAGGCAGGAGACTGCGGTCCATCAGGACTAGAACCTCCCGCCACAAGAATAGTTTCTTCCCCTCTGCTGTTGGACTCTTGAACACTTCTTAACCTGTGCCCCCGCCCTTTATAAAGTCACTTTACTGCCCATCATACGTCACTTTACTTCACTGTACTGCTGTCACCTTACATTGTGTGCACCATGTGCACTTGTATATTGTAAATAGTAACTGTAACTCTATTTTAAATTTAGATTTATTCCTTAGAAGTGTTTTTAATTCTTTATTTTTATCCTCTCTTTCTGACTGTTGCACTGAGCCAAAGCAATTTCCAAGTCTGTGACTTCCTGTTACTTACGTGGCAATAAAAATGATTCTGATTCTGATGAGAGACAGGGGATTGCAAGCTAGCGGCTAGGCTAGGTTAGCCCAGGCTACGGCACCGAAAGGAGTGTTTAATCCATGATATATAGTTAAATCAGCACTGACTTCAGGTCCTAGTTGGTAACAAAGGTTGAAACTAGTGATACGAAGGTATATCAATTTTATATATTCTAGTTTTAGTTTAGATGCAGCGCCCAGCCCGGACCCGAGTCCCGCACGAGAGGACTCCGAGACTAATAGGGATAATCAGTCAAAAACACACTCACCGGATATGGAAGCAAGTCCTCGATTGACACTCACCTATGTCCTTGTTCTAGTTCCTGGTTTTATTCAATCTTATATTACTTGAACTTTTAGAAGGTCCCTCAGGTGATAAATGATTTAGTATAAAGCAGGTACCAAAGACACATTTGAAATGTTTCCAGGTCCGGTGAAACAGTGTTTTAGACTTGTGAACAAGTTGGCCTTGTGATCATGTGGTTTCTGTCTAAATGAACAGAAACAATCGTGTGATTGGTAATGTGATATTTTAAACAAGAAATAAGTCGCGTTTCCACCGCAGGAGTTCCTGGTAAAAAGAGGGGGGTGGAACTTCTACAGGAACCATCCTCTCCCTTGACCCTCTCAGTGGCCCTGTCTCAACTGCGGAGTAGGACCCCACAGCGATGTCATGAGTTTCTATTGCTGCATAATCAATAATTATTATATTTACAGTCGGAAACGCTCCAGTTGTTGTGGTCTTAAAGTTTTTTATAGCCCTGCTTCATTTTCTTTCTGCTTTGCTAATGCCTCTGGGTTAATGCTACTAGGCCTATGCTCCTGGATTGCTGGTGTCAGAGCCTGCTCTAGCTTTAGCCAATCAGCGCCAGGTTAACCTCAAGTACCTAGCATGGAGGAGGTACTCCGTTGGATCCCGTAAAAGTTCCTGTAAATGGCCCTGTAGGGGAAGTTCCTGCAGTGGAGACACGCACCAAAAGGGGCTGGCCCTGGAAAATTACCCCGAAGTTCCTGCGGTGGAAACGCGACTATATCGGTGTTTCCTATGTTTGTGGAGAAGCCAGTAGGAGGAGAGTGAAAAGGGTTAACAGAACAAAAATGTTAATGCTACAAACCTTTACGACATAAACATTGGATTCAACCAGTGGAACAATGTTCTTTAGAGGCTTCAGCTTCATCCTTCATAATGAAATCCAGAGATGTGACTTTACTCTAAAGTGTGAGCTGTCCTGAGTGACAAGCTCAAAAACATTACTAATATTGTGGTGTCATAAATTATTCATATGAGAGATATTGGTTTATGTGACGCTACAGTAAACAGGCCGGAGGTGTGACAAATGACTGTTTCCATGGAGACGGTCAAAAGTCACCATCAACATGGAAATGAGACACGCTTGTGGCTGTGTGTTTAAAACGAGCTGGATTTCTGTCTACAAACACTAATCACATGTGTGTGTGTGTGTGCGCGCGCACGCAGGTCTGTGTGTGTGTGTGTGTGTGTGTGTGTGTGTGTGTGTGTGTGTGTGTGTGTGTGTGTGTGTGTGTGTGTGTGTGTGTGTGTGTGTGTGTGTGTGTGTGTGTGTGTGTGTGTGTGTGTGTGTGTGTGTGTGTGTGTGTGTGTGTGTGTGTGTGTGTGTGTGTGTGTGTGTGTGTGTATGAAACAATAAAGGCATTGATGAGTGCTTGTCCTAAACACTAACCCCCTATGAAATAGAATACAACATAATCCACGTAACATTTTGCGTTCACTTCACAATACAATACTTTTTCAGGGCACTACGGGATATATTCATCAGTCTGTATAAGGTCCAGCGTTTTCTATTTTTTTTTTGTAGTTTAGTTCAGTTTTCTCCAGGTTAAAAGGTTCTAATTACAAATTGACCCTCGAGTGTCAAGCTTTGTAAATCCTCCCTGAGTCCTCTCTGAGGGCAGGCCGTGTTCTGCACATGACTTCAGAGACAGAGGTGAAGGAGCTGAATAATGGGGAGAAGTGAGCAGTGTCCTCTGTGTGAAGGGTCCTCTGCTCAAGTGCGCACACACCACACACACACACACACACACACACACACACACACACACACACACACACACACACACACACACACACACACACACACACACACACACACACACACACACACACAGGACAACAGGCCCTCCAGAGCAATCAGGCAGCCCCAACTCAAGAGCCTGCCACTGACCAGGCTAGAAGAACCGGCGAGGACCAGCAAAACTCTAGGCATAACACTAGGAGAAGGACAGGAGGGGAATGGTAAAACTTGAGGATAAAGAGAGGAGAGGACCAGCATATTGGTAGGCGAAAGACAGGAGAGGACCAGCATAACATTAGGAGAAAGACAGGAGACAACTGGTATAACACTTGGAGGACCAGCATGACTCTAGAAGAAAGAAAGGAGAGGACTGATTTAACACTAGGAAAAAGACAGAGGACCAGCACAAAACTAGGAGAAAGACAGAGCACCAGCTTAACATTAGGATAAAGACAGGAGAGGACCGGCATAACACTAGAAGAGAGGTATGAGAGGACCGACATAACACTATGAGAAAGACAATACAATTAATTCTTGTATAGCCTTAAACCACAACAGTAGTAATCTCAAAGGACTTAACGAAACCATTTAAATCACCAACACAAATCAGAGAATCAACTGTTAAAAAAAAAAATAGAACACACGTTGATAAATGTCCATACATGTTGTAGAATGTAAAAGTGTCCTGGATCATCACCACAGTTCTTTTTTGTTAGACACTAACTGTCCAACAGACCCTCCTGCATCAACAAGGAAAAACTCACAAAAATCCAGTGGGAAAAAAGTTAGAAACCTCAGGGAGATCCATCTTGAGAGAGGGATCCGCTCCACACGAAGTCTCGTCCCAGAGGCACTTCCGGTTCATTGCTCGGATACAAACAAACCGCCAGCTGTTCAAAGAGGCTGTTTAAATGAATGGTCCAAAATGCTCTGCTTTGTTTTCGGCTGTAATCATCAAAGTTTACGCGACGCATTCTCATTTTTTAGGTTTCCCAAAGACCAACTGAAGCTGTGGGAAAAGCTATGCAGTAAAAAATTGCCTGATTATACAGACGGTAAACTTGAATATGTATTAAAGCTAACTTGTAGCTAATGCCAACCTGTAAATAGTGCGTGGCCAAGCTTTTAATTGTGGCTTATATTTTAAGATAAGATAAGATAGACTTTATTGATCTCACACAGGAAACATTTATTTGAGAGTTAAAGGAGGAACAATGCATATTAAATAACATTTAACTAGGGCTGTCAAACGACAATTTTTTTTAATCGAGTTAATTACAGCTTAAAAATTAATTAATCATAATTTATTGCATTTCAAACTATTGGCAAAATTATGCCATATTTTTCTGTAAATGGTTGTTTGAATGGAAAGATAAATGACAGCTTAGTGAACATATGAACTGTATTTGTTTGTTATAACAATAAATCCATATAAAATGGAATTACTGTCACAATATTAACATTCTGTCTTTCTGTTTAGACTCAGCCCAAAACCATTGTTTGTTACAGATGAGGGACATTTCAAAATAGTCTGATGCAGAATGTCATTCAATCTGTTTGATTTGCTCACACCATTACTTTTTTTTGGAACAACCAGCATGAACTGGTAGTGGAAGAGAAAGTTAGGTACCTCAGCTTTAATTTAGCGAGTGCGCTTCGGGAGAAGACACGGAGGAGACTGAGGCTCCGCAGTCCAGCTTCTGCTCTGTAGATATTGTGTGCATCGGTTACGCAAACACACGTACGCACACTAGAGAATAGTTCTGTGCGTGGTCTTGGAAATGATCCCATTACGCAGCGCCGTTCGCCGTGATCACAGCCGCTGGAAGTGGGAACTGCTGTCCAGAGCGCTGTCGCGGCCGCAGCTCATCATGCAGAGTTCATACAGGAAACAACAAGTGCCCCGCGGTCACGCGTGTATTCTTTTAAAACTTGGATTTCTCAGAGGGCCTACCTGCTCTGTCCCCATCTTACACACGCATGTGTCCGCGGCATTCTGAGTGTTATTATGGGATGAAAGGGCATGCGTCAAATGCGTTAATTTTTGTAACGCGATTAATGAAAAAAAATAATTAACGTGCGTTAACGCAATTATTTTGACAGCCCTACATTTAACATTTTTTCAAATATAACAGAAAACGGACAATCATTAGGATTAAATGAATAGGTAACCCAACTACATCATGTTATTTTTGACAGCACAGCAAAAAGGAAAAAGGCCCAATGTGAAGCTGCAATGGGTGTGAAGTGGAGATGGAGCTAATGAACAGATGGAAAACTATGATCATTCATATTGTGAGATTTCATAACACTTTGAAGCAACTGTTGTTAAAGTTAAACACCGTTTTTTTGTCCCAGAGACAAAATGTGTCCAAAACAACACAGAAAAATCCACTAAGGAGGAAGAAGTCTCCGATCTCAGCACCATACAACTGGCATGTGTGGTTTATTTGTATCCGCGGGTGGAAATCTTGCAAAATCTCGCACTTCCGCTTTCCATCCCTATAGATCAAGGACCTAGGCTACAGAACGTGAACAGGTCCGGTGCAGGACTGAAGCAGCTTCCAGGCGGGTCGGGCAGGTGTAGTCCGCAGGTGAGGAGGCCAGTTTCAGAGGTTCCGTCATCGCACCATGAAACAGACAATGGTACAACGGGTGAATAGCAATGAACAGACTACAGTCAAAATCCTAATATCGCAAACGGATAAAGTAGGAAGGAGGAGAGGATAGTGCTCAAGTTACCATAGCAACTGACTCCCTACGCAACTTGATTGACAGTCTAAGATTTTTAACCTACCCTGGGTCTTACCTTCTTAACCATATGCTAAACTCAAGAGGACTGTTTTAGCCTAGCCTAGAACGTGGTTTTGAAGATGCTGCGGACTGGGTCCCATACAAGCAGACTCCAAGAACAGACAAGACCTGACCAAAAAAACAACCAAGTCGCATGCTAAACTGAAGAAGAGAGTTTTAAGCCTGGCCTTTAATGTAGAGGCCGTGTCTGCTTCCTTAACGTGGATGGGAAGCTGATCCCACAGTAAAGGAGATTGGTAGCTAAATGCTCGGCCATCGACTGTGTTTTTTGAGACCTTAGGAACCACCAGATGTCTGGCGTTTTGCAAGCGCAATGACATGTCTTGAAGTCAAGAAGGAGCCAAGCCGAGCCATTTATGGCTTTGTATGCCAAAAGAAGAATTAAACTTTATTCTGTACTCCTCAGGAATCCAGTGGAGGGATTGTAACACCAGAGTTTTTGGTGCCTTTTAAGATCCTTGCTGCTGTATTCTGAACGAGTTGGAAGTTCTTCAAAGAGGTTTTAGGGCACACTGCCAATAAAGCGGGACAGTAGTCAAGCCTTGAGGTGACAAAAACATGGATCAGTAAGGACCAGGAAAACACTATAGGAGAAAGACAAGAGAGGACCAACATAACACTAGGAGAGGAATGGTACAACACTAGGAGAAAGACAGAGGATCGGCATAAGACAGGAGAGGCCCAGCATGACGCTAGGAGAAAGATAGAGGAGGACAAACATAACACTAGGAGAAAGACAGGAGATGACCGGAATAACACCCAGAGAAAGATAGGAGAGGGCCGGCACAAGACAGGCGTGTCCCGCACCAGAGGCTTTGTCCTACTCTCCTTCTTCATTTCAAAGTCCATATGTTTCACAGAATTATTCTTTGAGCAAACCTTTATGTCTGCTCTCCATGTGGAGAAGCACTGGCTCTACTCCAAGCTCCTTCCATGTGACTGAGTTCCTCACCTTATGCCTAAAGGAGCTCCACTGTGGGTGTAACTCACGTGGATCACTTGCCCATGACCAGAGGTGAGCGAGGGGACATAGAGCTCTGTCTGCACACGCTGCTCCATCTTTACCACGACAGTCCAATATATCTCCAACTGCACACGTTGCTCCCTCATAACCAGAGATGAGGGTGGGGAAGATGATTTTAATGGCAAAATAATGAGGTATAAAATAAATGGTACAGACTGTAATAGGCAGAGATTTGGTGTTTTAGAGAGAGGGTAATAGATATGTCAAATGTTAAGTGTCTAGTCTCATAATGAGTTTCCAAGTGTAAAAGGAGGGCTACAGAATCATTTATCAATAATAATCACATTTGTCACTAGGTCTGATTATGCCATCAAATAAACAGAATTTTGACAACGTTCAGGTGTCACATCTGAGGCGAATCTCAGAAAAAGGAACTATTCACATGTAAGACTAGTGTTAGTTGAGGGTTTCCAATTTGTTATGTGAAGCACTTGAGTGTCCTGTGAATTATGCTATACAAATAAACTGTCCTTGCCTTATAATAACAGGAAGATACAGATTTGTCTGTTTTCAGTCTAAGTCAAGTCACCAACATAAAGTTATAATAACACAGTTTAAAAATCTCTGTACATTCCCAGTGGCCTTGGAGATCCTCCGCCCACCACCACCAGCTCTGTTTCTTTCGTTTCTGTTTCAGAGTTGGACTTTTTTTGAGCGGATTTCTGACTCCCCCAAAGCCGAGAGGTTCCTCATTTACACATCGTCCTTTCTGCAATAACAGAATACATATTCAGACCCCGCCTCGCCCCCCTTCTCTCCCTTGGAATGTGGCGGTGCCCCCCCCCCCTCCTCCTCTTCACCCTTCCAAAATGTTAATAACTTGTTAATAAAAGCAGCGACGTCGTATTTTGGGTTTGCGGCTGCCGGGGTGCTCTGTTAGGAAGAAGTAATAATGATGAGGTTGAAGTGTGATTAGAGTCAGAGGTGAGGAGAGAAGAGAGGAGATAAAAGGAGAGGAGGAGAGGAGGAGAACGGAGAAGAAGAGAGTGGAGGACAGAGGATAAGAAAAGAGAGGAGGAGGAGTTGCAGAGAGGACCCATATAGAAAAGATGTAAAACATATTTAATACAAGTTTTGGACTTGCTTGAAAAAATACAAATATGACAATCAAACAACATAGAAAGATTGTATACTCCAAATTATACATGGAAGACCATGTTTAAAAAATGTTTGACAGTCAAATCCAACACAAAAATGATAGACTATTGAAATAACCTTTTGTTTCCCAGGCACCATCATCACCCAGGACCTCAAGTGGCCTCATCAAGAAGGCCCAGTAGAGGATGTACTTCCAGAGGCAGCTCAGGAAAGCCAAGCTTCCTGCACAGATGTTGGTGCAGTTCTACACGGCAATCATTGTGTCCATCCTCGCCTCCTCCATCACCGTGTGGTTCGCTGTAGCCGCTGTCAGGGACAAGCAGAGACTACAACGCATCGTGCGCTCTGCAGAGCAGGTGATCTGCCGCAGCCTCCCATCACTGCAGGACCTCTACGACCTCGGGCAGGAGCCTTGCGGTCCATTCGGACCAGAACCACCCGCCATAAGAACAGTTTTTCCCCTCTGCTGTTGGACACTTCATAACCTCGTCCCCCGCCTTTTATAAAGTCCCTTTACTTCCCTCTATAAAGTCACTGTCATAGATCAAGCACACAGAGACAGGATCGTGGCACACCCGAGCTCTTGGAAGTTTTTACAGTTTCCTTCAGGTTTCAGTTTTTTCAGACGGAACAAAATCAGGACAGGGTTTATATAGTCATTGTTACGTCACAAAAGGCGTACGTGTCGCATCCAGGAACATATCAGAGTCATAACATAGATACACAATGGGACCTTGTGACTTTGAGGGCCAGATATGTTGTCTTGCGTTTGTCCACCTGCGTAGGCCATAGCTATCTATCCATCATATCACTTTACTGCCCTTATAAAGCCACCTTACTGCACTGCTTGATGGACATGTATATTGTGTGCACCAAGAATTGATATAGTAATAATCGTAATAACTATGAAGCTTAAGCGTAAATTCAGAGTGGAAGTCCTGAGAACCCAGCTCAGGTCTACTGCTGTTACAGCAATCAATCACACTCAGCTGCACAGCTCCTCACGCAAATCCTCACCTGCAGCAATCAGGCACTGCCCGCATCAGCTTCATATCACGCAGAAGCTCCATCCAAGCAGCAGCTTCATTCATGCCGCAACCCTTCTCCTCCCCATCTCCGCCTTGTTCTAGGCCAGCTCATTCATCCTTCTAGCTACCACCACCAGGGTCTAGGCCCCGGGGGATTTCATCTCTTAATCTCTTTCCCCTTCTGCAATCGTGCAGTGCTCTGCCGAGGTCTAAGCGCCAAATCCCAACCACATTCTGTTCAGCACAATAAATGTAATCGTGAAAATATTGTATTTAGTGTCATATATGTAATTCATGCAGTGTCAGATTATCTGCCAACCAACATACAATTTTAATACTATGTTTGTCTGTTCGAGTCTCTCCAGGTTGAATTACTTTTAACTCCTATTTTAGAAAAAGCTTTACTTTAGAGATGTTTAGAAATATTTTAGTATGCCTTATTATGCCTCATTCTTCTCTACTTTTGACTTGTTTTCACCGAGAGCCAAAGCAATTTCCTAGTCATGTTACTTACATGGCAATAAAAATGATTCTGATTACCCTATTGCACCCCTATCAGACTATTACACCCTTATTACTCTATTATGGTATGATGAATAGAAAATACACACATTATCCATATACAGTATGTATGACATACAGATTTTGTATTAATTATTTATTGTAAATTTGCAAATTAAACAAAGACTGTATACAATTGTTATATTGACAACATAAAACATTCTTTTTTGCCATTTATGAAAGATGTGCAAAAGGTGCCACTTTCAGGAGATAATCATACAAACGTCAGGACATAATCATACAAACATGACACAAAATTCATATTAAATGTGATGTTTTATGATTTTTTTAAATTAAATGTTTTACGTGCAACTTTTCCATATGGGGAGGAAGAGGGAGATGGGAGGAGAGCAACACTGGCAGGGATGTAACATGTATCATTTTGCTTTCACCTCACAGTTGTGTTACTTATTCACCCTCGCTGTGAGGAGAGGTTTTGCAGGTCTTTCCTTCCTGCTGCTGTTAGATTCTACAATGAGAACTGCTGAGCCTGTACCTGTAATCTCATCTGTATATTGTAAATACTGTAATTCAGCATTCAGCAGGCACTCGGCTTTTGACCACTGGCTGTCTGGTTGGTGCCCTCGACGTGGTGTTGTCAATTAGAGTGCCTTTTGGGGAAAGCCCGGTCTCATCGGCTCCGATGATATCCACCCGACATTGGTGGGTATATCCCTTTTAGCTAAGAATCTGGCTCTGGCTCTAAATTCTTCTGGCCGGCTCAAAAGATGGTCCAGAACAGAGGCCCCGGGTGCAGAGCTGCTCTGCCACAACGTCCGAGCTCCCATCTGTTCATTTACTTACTGGTGTAGTCTTAATTTTTCCGGTGGGTATGCTGTGATTTTTGGCTGGTTTGCCGTCGCTCACTTGGGGAGTTGGGGGACAGGAAACTATCAATATGTGGGATAGTAACATGAAAACTGGACAGCTATTTACATAAGCTATTGTATTTTTTTATGTATGGAATTATTATATTTTAGGAGTCCCAAATCCGTTAATTCTCTGATATAAACGTTTGTATTCACCTCCATCATGGCGTTTGTCCATGATGGAGGTGAATACAAACTGCACCGGACTGTAGAAGAGCTGAGGAGCTCCTTCAGTGGAAGGCTAAGGCACCCACAGTGCAAGAAGTAGCGCTACTGCAGGGCCTTTATCCCCACCGCTGCCAGACTGTACAATGAGTCACTTTAAGTCACTTGCACTAGGACTGAAAACTTGAAATACTAAATATAAAAGACTATTTTTTGCCTTAGCATGTTTGCACACTTTTGTCTTTAGCAAAAATCTTGAGTGATTCTATCCATGCCACATGTGACATGTACATTTCTCCTGTGTGAGATCAATAAAGTCAATCTTATCTTATGTTATTTGTTATACATACACGCAAACACATGTTTTTCAACATTTTGTTTATTACGGTTGTCATTAGTGCGAAGCGACTGGAATCTGATATGGCCACTCCTTTCTCAGTGAAGACGAAAGTGGATTTGATGGCCAAGCACACTCCACAGCCATGAGCATATGCTTACATATATTGTGTAGAATTAGTGATAACCTTTATGAATAATTAAATATATATTTCAAAAATACAATCATGGATGACTTTTATTAATAAAGCTACACTTTATTCTGCAATTTTGTCACTGAATTACAATTACAATACAATTTATTCTTGTATAGCCCTAGGTCACAACAGAAGTCATCTCAGAGGACTTAAACAAAACCATTGAAATCACCAACACAGGTCAGAGAATCAACAGCCAAAACACATGGAGAATATAAAGCACACACAGAAGAAAATGTCCATACATGTTGTAGAATGCTAAAGTGTCCTGATCATCACCAATCCTTTCTGTTGGACACTAACTGTCCAACAAGACCCTCCTGCATCGACAAGGAAAAACTCTTAAAAAACCGAGTGGGAAAAAGTGAGAAACCTTGGGGAGCACTAGGGAAACCCACAGGGAGGGAGACCCATATGAGAAAGGGATCCGCTCCTCCGGACGGACAGGCTAATGATCTAGGACCTAAGCTAGCTACAGGACGTGGACCAGTGGCCGCTGAACGTGGACAGGTCCGGTGCAGGACCAAAGCACTCCCAGGCGGGTCGGGCGGGGCAGTCCGCAGGTGCAGATGAAGGAGGCCAGGCTCAGAGATCCCGTCATCGTACCATGAAACAGACAATGGGACAGCGGGTGAATAGCAATGAACAAACTACAGTCAGAATCCTAAAAGTGCTAAACAGATAAAGTAGATAAAGTAGGAAGGAGGAGAGGATAGTGCTCAAGTTACCATACTTCTCCCAGCAAACTGACTCCCTATGCAGCTTGACTGACAGTCTGAGGAGTTTAGCCTTCCCTGAGTCTTACCTTCCTAACCATATGCTAAACTAAAGAGGACTGTTTTAAACCTAGCCTTGAATAAAGAGATTCATGGATTGCACACCAGGTGTGCAAACCGATCCAAGCAAACCTAATTATATATTATATATCATATACATCATATATACCATACATACCATATATATCATATATAATACACAACATAACATACAGCATAATATATAACATAATATACAACATAACACAATACATTATTGTATAATATATAACATAATATATAACATAATACAGCATACATATATAATATATACACCATATATTATATATTACCTAATTATATGCTAAATAAAAGTAAAGTGCTTTAAGCCTGGCCTTGAAGCCTGGCCTAATTATATGCTAAATTAAAGTAAAGTGCTTTAAGCCTGGCCTTGAATGTGGAGACCGTATCTGCTTCCTTAACATAAATGGGAAGCTGATTCCACAGTAAAGGAGCTTGGTAGCTAAATGCTCTGCCGCCAACAGTGATTTTTGAGACCTTAGGGACCACCAGACGTCTGGCGTTTTGTGAGCGCAACGCTCGACTTGGTTGATACGACACTAACGTGTCTTGGAGATAAGAAGGAGCCAAGCCATTTATGGCTTTATATGTTAAGAGAAGGATTTTAAACTTTATTCTGTACTCCACAGGGAGCCAGTGGAATTGCTTCTGACGTGCGTCCAGAAGTGTTCTGGAGGTGCGTCACACGCGTCCAGAACACTAGAGGACAGACTGGAGGCACGTCAGGGAAGATAACGTTTTGGGTCGGGGCTTCTCTGTTCAACTCAACTCAGAGCGGAGAGGGAAGGACACAGCGGCCGTGATGGAAGGTAAAAAGTTTAAAATACGCTTTAATTAGGACATTAAAGTTAATTCTAATAACATTTGAGGCGAGAAATACACCCCTCTATTGTCATATCAGAGGTTTGTTTGGTGATAAAATAGACAATTGTCAGACATTTGTTCTAGGGCGAAGCTACGGTGATAGCTAACACCGGGGGGCTAAAACCAAGCCCCGGCGATCCAAGATGGCGCCCTATTCAAATGAATGGTTGTGCTCAGTGGCGCTTTGTGACGGCATGGGGGCTGAAAGATTAGCGGAAGTTGCCTGAAACTCGCAAAGATCTACGGGAAACTCGCCTGTATTTGGGCATCGTCTGGTCCTCCCGGTTCTGCGCAGTGGATGATCTCCCATAATGCGTTGCGCCAAACACGCGTGTGTGGGTCTCACACCGGGTCTCACGCACGTGCAGAGAGGGGCTCGGCTGCGCTCTGACCAATCAGAGCAGGTCATCGGAGCGGGAGTTAGAGCGAGAGCCAGACGAGAAGAGTTTGTGGCACTAAAGTGTGGATTTAAACAAAACCGAAGGATTCAAGAAGAAAAAAAGTTCAGGATGACAAGGGACACTTAAATCCCCACAAAATCCGACCTTTATGAAAGCTGTAGGTTCTCTGTCAGCTGAGGTTGAGCTGTTTTAATTTGCATTGAGTCCTATGGGGAAAATTTCTGGGTAGCCCACGTGAATTTAGTCTGGTTCAGTCTGCAGTACCGCGAGAATCCCCTGAGCACATGAGTTATTCAGCTACAAGCTAGTAATACCCTATCCAGTTAATATAATAGATCCATGGCTAAAACCCAGAACAGAGCGTCGAATCGCGGGTACACATTTTTGAGCTATCCTGATGTTTACAATCTTTATTACAGTCTTAATTATGAAAACCCAACGACGAGGCTTCTGTAACCGACCTTCTCTGTTAAAACAATTGTATTGGCAGTAATCATTTGTTTTTACATATTGATATTTTTTGTCACAAAACATCACATGTATGTAACAATGCACATATATGCATTCAATTATTATTATATGATTCATCGACAGTAGCTTTGTTGGTAGAGCATTGGCCAGAAGGTTGTGGGTTCAATTCCCACCTCTGCACCTTCTCCACCGATTCCCACTGATGACTGCTGTCGTTGTGTCCTTGGGCAAGACACTTAACCCCACTTTGCCGAAAGATCAAGGCTATGCTCACACTCAGAGAGCAGCTGCCCTCCTGTGGACTCACCACCTGCAGAGGGTCAGTGAGGGGCTGGTGCTATGAGGCTTGGGTGGCATCTCTGATTGACACCCCCCTGACCCAGAAATGGATTAAAGGGTAGAAAATGGATGGATGGATATTTGTTATGGCCCTCGTTTGTGCATCACTTAAAAGTAAATTGTATCAGGCCTAAATGTAATGTGTGTTTGCTGATGAGAAAGGAACATCAAGATCATGGATCTATTATATCTGTAAAATGGAGTTGAACACAGGAGAGGAAGTCTTGACGAGCAACAGACTGTTACTAATCAGATTAGAGTTTAATGTATTCAATTAGATGTATTGTAAGTACTGCAGACAAATATGTACCTGTGTAAATAATTCCTTATTTTTCATGATGCTTTACACTTCAGACACAAAATCATAATAAAACCAACAAGTTTAATTTTTATTATTTTTTTTATTTCCAGGTTCTTCTATGAAGCGCACACTGTAGAGGCAGGGGCAGACGCTCAGGACTCTGCTGTTGCTCCTCCTCCTGCTGCTCCTCCTGCTTCTGCTGCTGATGCTCCTCCTCCTGCTGCTCCTCGTCTTCAGAGATGCAGAGCCCACTGTTCTAACTATTCATGACTGATGATTAAATAAAACATGAAAATGTTTGTTGTAGTTCATATTGTAAATCCACAGTGAAGCAGGAGATGATGGAGGTGAAGCTGGAGGTGATGGAGGTGAAGCAGGAGAAACGATGGTGTGTGATTTTGTTGCTGTCAGAGAAAGTCAGAGTTCCGTTTCACCAGTAGTCTTTGAAAAAGAACGCAAACATCAAATTAAAACATGGACACCACAAAATAAAATACAGAAATCCATCCTGTATTAAATATTATAGCAGGGGCACCCAATTGGCGGACCGGGGTCCAGGTCCAGACCCCAAGAACCTTTTCTCCAGCCCTACATACATTTTTGTTCAAAAGCACATTATTAAAAGTATGTCTAAACTTTTCACCGAAAGCGATTTGTAAATAGGCGGGCGCAAGGTCAGCTATGTCCGCAAAGGGTCCTTTGGCGAAGGACCCCTGTACGGCGAACTCTACGGAGCTGTCAAAAGTAATAACACTTCAAGGAATTATGGCGTTGTCAAAAATCAGAAAGGTAGACTTAAGCCTGGTTCACACGAGCCGATTTTAAAATTGTCGGCCGATTTTAGAATTGACAGCCGATTTTTTCACTGTGTGAGACCCCACACACGGAGATAAAAAAATCATGGGTCTAACCACTTTGGTCGTACAGTGTGCGGTGCGCAGCCACACGGCAAAAATCACGCAAAAATCACCCCCCCCCCCCCCCCCCCCCGCGTGACTTCAGAGTAAACACACATGGCGGACAAAGAGGATGCAGTGGCGATAGTTTGTTTTTATCTGAGAAAAGACGAAATCAAAAGAAAAGGCGATGGTCAAAGAAGTGTAGACATGGCTACCCCTGATTGGCTACACGCCGCAGTCATGGCAACGCGCTCGTCTGTCCTTGGGGGACACCACACACAAGGAGAAATCGGGCCAAAATACAATACAATACAATACAATTTATTCTTGTATAGCCCTAGGTCACAACAGAAGTCATCTCAGAGGACTTAACAAAACCATTGAAATCACCAACACAGGTCAGAGAATCAACAGTTAAAACACATGAAGAATATAAAGCACACACAGAAGAAAATGTCCATACATGTTGTAGAATGCTAAAGTGTCCTGATCATCACCAATCCTTTCTGTTGGACACTAACTGTCCAACAAGACCCTCCTGCATCGACAAGGAAAAACTCTTAAAAAACCCAGTGGGAAAAAGTGAGAAACCTTGGAGGAGCACTAGGGAAACCCACAGGGAGGGAGACCCATATGAGAAAGGGATCCGCTCCTCCGGACGGACAGGCTAATGATCTAGGACCTAAGCTAGCTACAGAACGTGGACCAGTGGCCGCTGAACGTGGACAGGTCCGGTGCAGGACCGAAGCACTCCCAGGCGGGTCGGGCGGGGCAGTCCGCAGGTGTAGATGGAAGAAGCCAGGCTCAGAGATCCCGTCATCGTACCATGAAACAGACAATGGGACAACGGGTGAATGGCAATGAACAAACTACAGTCAGAATCCTAAAAATGCTAAACAGATAAAGTAGGAAGGAGGAGAGGATAGTGCTCAAGTTACCATACTTCTCCCAGCAAACTGACTCCCTATGCAGCTTGACTGACAGTCTGAGGAGTTTAACCTTCTCAGAGTCTTACCTTCCTAGCCATATGCTAAACTAAAGAGGACTGTTTTAAACCTAGCCTTGAATAAAGAATAACATACAGCATAATATATAACATAATATACAACATAACACAATACATTATTGAATAATATATAACATAATATATAACATAATACAGCATATATATAATATATACACTACATATTATATATTTCCTAGTTATATGCTAAATTAAAGTAAAGTGCTTTAAGCCTGGCCTTGAATGTGGAGACCGTATCTGCTTCCTTAACATAAATGGGAAGCTGATTCCACAGTAAAGGAGCTTGGTAGCTAAATGCTCTGCCACCAACAGTGACCTTTGAGACCTTAGGGACCACCAGACGTCTGGCGTTTTGTGAGCGCAACGCTCGACCTGGTTGATACGACACTAACATGTCTTGGAGATAAGAGGGAGCCAAGCCATTTATGGCTTTATATGTTAAGAGTAGGATTTTAAACTTTATTCTGTACTCCACAGGGAGCCAGTGGAGTGATTTTAACACCGGAGTTATGTGCTCCCTCCTTTTGGTACCTGTTAAGATCCTAGCTGCTGTATTCTGAACGAGCTGGAAGCTCTTCAAAGACGCTTTAGGGCACGCTGCCAGTAAAGCGTTACAGTAGTCGAGCCTTGAGGTGACAAACGCGTGAATGAGTTTTTCCGCGTCACTTTTAGGAAGGAAATGCCTAATTTTAGCGATGTTCCGTAAGTGGAAGTACGCCGTTTTAGTTGCTTGGCTTATATAAGCCTTGAAGGAGAGTTCTTGGTCAAAAATGACTCCAAGATTCCTCACAGTGTTACTGGGTATTATACTGACATTATCGAGAGTAACCATCTGGTTAGTGAGGGAGTCACGCAGGCGCTTCGGACCGAGTAGGATCACTTCTGTGTGTGTTCATATTCAACATGTTGGATATCGCCGATATTGAGATCGGAGCAGTCCCGAAGTCCTTCCGAGCGAGGAGCGCAGTGACACACCACACACGGCAGGAAAATGCATCAGATTTTTTGTTACGATATTCGTTGCATTCTCAAGATTGTCGTAGGGGTAAATCGGGTCCAAAATCGGCCTAATTATCCTGCCGTGTGAACCAGGCTTTAGAAAACCGTATCTTTCGTGATGAGTGGACGGAAGCTTATGCTTTTATTTTGCCTGCATCAAGTTCTACGAGGCCCTTCTGTCTCTTATGTACAGAGTCTGTTGCCCTGGTTAAAAGCGCAAACATCAAGAGACATTTTGAATAAAAGGCACAAAAGTTTTGACGCAAGTTACCCACCAGGATCCGCTATGAGGATGAAGAAAATAAATGAACTCAAAGTACAGCACAAGAATGCTACGCGGGTAATCACACATTCCCTCACAGCACAACAGCGAGTACAGTGGATATTTGGATATTGGGAAAGCATAAAAAGCCTTTCACGGACTCCGAAATGGTCAAAGAATGTATGGAGGCATTGGCAGAAACTATTTTTGAAGGAAAAGAAGGACTGCAAATTAAACAAAAGGTACGCCAAATACCCCTCTCATCCTCAACAACAACAAGGAGAGCAAAACTCTTATCGGAGGATGTGCAGTCTCAGCTCGACAGCGCCATTCAACGTGCTCAGTGCATAGCTTTAGCTGTGGATGAAACAACTGATGTAAGTGACAATGCTCAACTTTTGGTATACAGTATGTACGATTCTATCACCAGGAAAGTATGTGTTGAGGACATCTTAGGCATGACAGCTTTGAAAACAAGGACGAGAGGAGAGGATATATATTTGGCCATAAAGGAAACGCTGAACCAGAGGGGGATTGATCTGAAAAGTGTTGTCTCCATGACAACTGACGGGGCGCCATCCATGATAGGACATGAAAAGGGTGCAGTTGCTCGACTAAAAGAGAACAATCCAGAACTCTTGTCATATCAGTGCATCATCCATCTGTCTGTTCTCTGCTCCTCACTTTCACAGCACTAACCAGAAGCAATGAGCACTCTCACCAAACTGGTGAACTTTCTCAGGGCTTCATCAGCTCACCAGCATCGTCTGCTCAGAGACTTTTTAGCAGAAGTAGAAGCACGAGCCAATGACCTATGCATTCCAATGTCTGATTGTTGATTAAAGGAAAGGTTCTTGCTCGTTTTTGGGAGATAAGAAATTAAATGAAAGCTTTTCTGGCACAGCAAAAGAGTCAGAAGGCGCTGGTGTTTTTATATTTTATGGAGGAGGAGCATGGAAACACTGGCCTTTCTGGTGGACATGACAGGATACTTAAATGACTTAAATCTGAAGCTTCAGGGAAAAGACAATTCAGTATGTGACTTAGTAGCTACTGTCCGGTCTTTTCAGAAGAAATTGGAGCTTCTGTAAAATTACCTTGAAGAGGACTGCACATGTTTTCCGTCCTTGAAAGGGATTTATGGGATCAATGTCAAAGGTCATTCCGACTTTATCCAAAAGTTGATTGAAAACTTGGCTGCTCATTCAAAACTTGGCTTTACATTGAGAGACCAGATGGTGCTCTTTGTCAGGAATCCCTTTCTAGTTAAAGGTGTTACCACTTTCTCAAAGGAGGCAGCACAGGTTTACAGATGGGCAAATACACAATCTCTACAAATGGAATTGTTAGATTTGTAGTCTGATATAGTGTTAAGATGTAATGTAAATTCTCTGACCCAGTTACATTTTGGCTCAAAACTGTGCCAAAGTGACCATGTTTGGCTCTACCTATAGTTGTGAGTCTGCCTTTTCCACTCTTAACATGATCAAGAATAAGAACCTCTCTAAACTGACCAATGAAAATGTGCATGCTTGTCTGAGAATTGCTTTGACACCATTCATTCCACAATTTCAGGTTAGTTCCAGGTTATTACTTGAATCTTGTTTTAATGTGAATTTATTTCACTTCCTGGGAAGTGTATCTACAAAAAAAATTCTCACTATAGTTATATTAAGTAATAATTTATAATGAACTTGTTTGCACTTTATTAAGTTAAGTTGGACCACAGTTAAAAATAAAAACTGTTTTGTCTTTGTTGAATGTTTTGGGGTGAATTACCTTTTTCATTTTTTTATTTTTCAAGTTTATGTGCAATTTATATTTTTTTTAACTCATCCTTCTCTAGATGTTTTAGAAGGGTTTCATACATTTCTTTTTGCAATTAAACAATTAATTAATATAGCTTTTTAACTGACAGATCTCAGAGAGTGAAAATCAATGACTGTTTTTCAGATGTTGTTTCTGTGAGCACTGGATCTCCTCAGGGATGTATTTTGAGTCCTTTACTTTTTACACTGTACACTCATGATTGTGTGTCTTCCTCAGACTCTAACCTGATCATCAAATATGCTGATGACACCACCATCATCGGTCTCATCAGTAATAACGATGAATCCTCTTATAGAGCCGAGATACAAAATGTGGTTCAGTGGAGTAAGGCTAACAACCTCCAGCTGAACGCATCCAAAACATGCGAACTGGTCTTTGATTTTAGTCGCAATAGTTCTCATTTGCCTGTCGCAATCGATAACTCCCAAGTGCAGATTGTAGAGGAGTGTAAGTTTCTGGGTCTAACTCTGTCTAATGACCTGAAATGGGTTAAAAACACTGACCGAGTCGTAAAGAAAGCTCGTCAGCGTCTCTACTTCCTGCGGAAACTTAGAGAATTTACCACTAACTCTAAGATTCTGCTGAACTTTTATCGCTGCACCATTGAGAGTTTGCTTGTTGGTTCCGTGTCTGTGTGGTTCGGTAACATCACAGATAAAGAAAAGAGAGCTTTAAACAAGGTGCTCCGCTCTGCAGAGAGGACCGTGGGCTGCGAGCTTCCTGTTCTGGAGGTTCTTTATCAATCCAGACTTTTTAACAGTGCCCTGAGAATTATCAGAGACTCTTATGGCCACCCAGGAAAAGCCTTGTTCCAGCTTCTTCCCTCTGGCAGAAGATACTGTTCTCTGAGATGCAGGACATCTCGTCATGCTAACAGTTTTTTTCCACGAGCTGTTAACAGTTTGAATAGAGCACTTTAATGTTTTGCACTCGTATAGATCTGTTTTAAGTTGGTCAACTTCACGGTGACATTTGTTGTGACATTTGTTTACTGTTTTTAAAATTTGTTTTATTTTTGTCTTTTAATGTTGTTTTGTGTCTGTACTTGTCCTGTGCACACGGGGAACTTTTACAAATGTATTCCAATGTGGTGTATACATACTGCAAATGGCGAAATAAAATGAATCTGAATCATGAATCTGAATGAATCTAAACTTAGAAAGTTACTTGTTGGGTATCTTTTAAAACTGATGAAATAATAAGCTAAGTATGGTGCGAGGGCTGTGATATACTGGTGGATAATTTTAAATACTGGTTTGTTGCCAACAACGCCACCACGAAGGGAAAATAAAAAATAAAGGATTAAGGCTAACACAGGTAAGTAACTGAGGGACAGAGACAAAATTAGAAAAAGGTTTACAATATTTATTTGATTATATTAACATTCACTTAAGTTCATAATTAAAATAGTTTTTTTAAAAATGCAGTGCACAGTACACAAAACAAACACAATGACCCCAGATTAACTTGTTTTAAAGTGCATTGGTGCTTACATGTGCTTTTGGGCAAACTTACAGCAGCTAGTTCAAAAGTTACAGGCACCTCCTTTAACTGATGGCCACTAAATGGACCACACTGTATGGACACCAGGAAAACATGAGCCAAGGCAACTCAGGAGGAGAGGAAAAGGAGAGGCTCGAGAAGACTGGACCTAAAATAAGTGACAATTTAGAATTTACAGTACAGGTAAAACCCCACGTAGCAGCTCAGGAGCCGGGAAAATACGCACCATGAATCCTCTGCGTGAAGCGCTCACCTAGAGACCCAGCGCAGGAGGCGCGTAGAACCGGGTGCCCCACCTTATAAAGAGCGCTTAGTTAGCACTAAGTTTGGAAAGTAATGTTAATGGGCGGATACGCGGCACACACCAGCTTACCGTAATGGTATGTGACAACACGCACACCAAACATGCGGGAGGTGTCCTCAGTTGACCCTGCACCGCAACTGGGCCGCAAGACGCCACGTACAGAGCGCTGCGGGGAGCGTAGAGTATTTTATATAAAGCAGGATGGATAAGGAGACAATCAAAGGGGAATGGCACTGTACTTACTAGTTGTGAGCTCAATAGGAAGCGCGAATGCCAGCTTTAGGGCCGGCAACTGTGTTTGTCCAAGCTGTGGAGCCAGACTCCACGCTGTGCAGCTCACTGCTCCTGGGACAGCGGTGACGTCAGAGGCGGGCAAAGAGATGGTGCAGGTGATCCATCCTCCTTTTAAAGGGAGGAGACTGCACGCAATAGGCTGCCACCGGGCACGCAGGGCCTACTACTACATTCGCATATGTGTTGTTGTTGATTCAAACACATGCAATTTACAATTTAATAAAACCAAAGAAAACATTTTTTGTCCAGTTGTATTTTGATGTCCAGACCCTGGTCTACTGAGCTGATCAAGTTTGTGGACCTCTTGCCAATTTAATTGGGGACCCCTGGTCTTTACCTTTGCTCCAACATTTTTTCATTTGTTCCTTGTTAAGTAACAAAACAGACAGTTTAATCGTTATATCCTTCCTCTTCTTTCAACAAAGAATGTTTTATACATATGAAAACAAATGTCAGGAAATTGCACCAGGCGCCGATTGAGATCTACCGTTCAATTTTACCAACAGAGAAAAAGATGTCTTCTGATGCTCGTCCGAGTTCCCCTTCGCCATCCGGCGTCGGACGTCGTCGTTGCTCGACTTGTCGGGCTCAAGCTCCAGCGCAAGGACCAGCACTCCAGCTGCTTCGTGTGCCTGGGTTCGGGCCATGCGGCGTTTGAGCGCCACCCCTGCGCCTCGTGTCTCGCTCTCCCCAGGGAGGAGAGTGAACGCAGGCGCGCGTTCTTTCACGCCGCTAACACGCGCCCCGTCCGGACTCCTCTCAGGACGAGGAGTCTGAGATTGACTGGGCCCCACTTGACCTTCCGCCCGTGCCCGCGGAGTGGGGTGACTGCGAGGACGGAGAGGTTTCGGAGGTCGGCTCTCTCCTCACGCTGGACGAGGTGGTGTCCAACCCGGAGCCGGACCGCTTCCCGCTGGACCACATGCCTGGGCTCTACTCCACGGCGGCGGCCATCATGGATGCGCCCCTGCCACCGCAACCGAACCAGAGGGTGGAGGACTTCACCTCTGGTTACGCCACCACTCGAGGGAGGAGGAGGACGCAGCCCACGTTGTGCCCGCGGATGGACCCGATCGTCCATTACGCGACACGTGAGTGGCCAAAGCCCCTAGCGGCCAAGAGGCCCGCTTTGGGGTACGGCATGTACTGCAACGTGCAGGACTGGTCCTGGACCGGCGGGGTCCCGGACATCGAGGATTCGGTTCGAGTGGCCCTGCACCCCTCCGCATCCGTGTGGCCCGGCACCAGACCTCTCCTTCCCTCCGAGCGGGACAGGATGTCTTTGGCGATGCACGACAGATGTTACGCCAATGCGGCACAGGTCGTCGCTGTGGCGAACAACATGGCCTTCATCACCGGGCCCTGGATAGGTCGCTCTCTTCTGGCCAGGCGCTCAGTGGAGACACCTTATCTCAGGCGAGGACCACTTCAGCGGCGATCCTGCGCATGTGCCAGGCGCTAGCTGTCGATGGCGGCCGCACCATGGCAGCAGCACAAGTCGGGGCCAGGCACCTCTGGCTTGGGCTTGCTAACATCAGAGAGGCGGAGAAGAGGCAGCTGCTGGACCTGCCCATCTCCCAGACGTCGCTCTTTCGGTCCGGAGATGCAGACCCTGATGACTAGGCTGGACACCGCAACTAAGGACTCTGCTAGCCTAGCCCAGCATTTAGCAACGAGGCGCGAGGCCCGCCCTCCAGCGCGGAGCCGAGACAGAGGCAGGGAGCGCTCGCCCGGCAGGCGCCCCGGGCCATATCCACGCTCCGTGGCTCATCGTCCCCCAGCGACGAGGCCCCCAGGTCCAGACAGACACACGGGAGGCTCGCGGGACCAACGTACCCACCGCCGACCTCCCTATGGCAGAGGAGGTCGGGGCGGTAAGAATTCGTTCAATAAAAGCCGACCGGCATTTCATCAGTACTCGCTGTCTGAGTCTCATTTGGGGGTATGTAACATGTCAAATGATCTGAAATCTGTTTGTGGTACTTTTCGAGCACATAACGTGGCGCCGCTAGGCCTGCAGCCCCCAGAGAAGGGCGTGCAGCGCGCTACGCGGGCCACGAGCTCCGATTCACGGGTTCATGCTAGGCCCTCCCAGAGAGGCAGGCGGAGGGATCTGGTGAGTAATAAGGTGTGTGCTTCGGCCGAACGCGTGTTAGCATCTCCGAGCTACGAGGCTAACACGGGGTTTCCCACTCCAGGGGCTCGCCCCCCCCTCCATGAGGCAAGAGCCAGGGGGGGGCACAGCAGCCGAGTCACGTGTGGTGAGCAGTCCCGTACTTATGACGTCGGGCCTGCAGAACACGTGACCGCCCCCGGCGCTCACGGTGTGACGCAGGGGCCCCCCCGGCCCTTTCAGCCACCCCCCCTCCCTGCTAGGAACACCAGGAGAGGGCGGGGCCGTGACGTCTCGTGTTCCAGCTCCCGTTCCGCCCCTCACAGACTTCTACAGCATCTGGAGGGAGCAGGGCTTACTGACAGATATTTGGCTGGAGAAAACTTTGCGCAGGGGTTACGCACTGCAATTTTTCCGAAAGCCACCACCATTCCGAGGCGTACGGGCAGTACGCTCTCAGGTACGGGGATCGATAGAGGCACTACAAGCGGAGGTCTCCTCTCTGCTGAGTCGAGGCGCAGCAGTGGAGGTAGACCCGCAGGACGCCACCAGGGGCTGTACTCCCCTTACTTCTTAGTGCCAAAGAAGTCAGGCGGGGTGCGTCCCATTCTGGATCTGCGCGTGTTAAACGAGTGCATTTCCAAACGGCAGTTTCGGATGCTGTCCACAAGGCAGCTCCTCGAGTGTGTCAGGGAGGGAGACTGGATGACATCCATAGACCTGACAGATGCGTACTTCCACGTGCCCATAGTGCCAGAACACAGGAGGTTTCTGCGCTTCGCAGTGGGAGAGAGGAATTACGAGTACTGCCGTCTACCCTTCGGGTACGCACTCGCGCCTCGGACTTTTTCCAAATGTGTGGAAGCAGCTCTGGAGCCGCTCAGACGCGCGGGGGTAAGAATATTAACCTATATAGACGACTGGTTAATTCTGGCCTCATCCAGAGAAGTGGCCGTGAGCCACACGCACTGGGTCCTGTCCCACATACAGCGTCTGGGCTTTGTGGTGAACAGGGAGAAGAGCAAGCTGCAGCCAGCCCAACGCATGATTTATCTCGGCCTGCAGCTAGACTCTGTGACATTCCGTGCTGCATTGTCCGTGGACAGACGGATGAATATTACCCGTCTGGCCCGGGAGGTTCTGGCGGGCCCCAGAGTCCCCGCTCGGCGCCTCAGGTCCCTGCTGGGAATGATGGCGGCGGCTCATGCTGTGGTGCGGCTAGGCCTGCTCCACATGAGAAATTTTCAGAGGTGGTTCTCGCGCCTCAGGCTTCACCCCTCCCGGGACGGGGGGAGGCTGATCTGGGTTCCCCAAGTGGCAGCTTCGGACATCAGGTTCTGGCTCACTCCGGGTCTATTGCGGGACGGAGTGACTCTAGCCTGCGCCGTGTCTCACGTGGAGGTGTTCACGGACGCGTCGCTCGAAGGATGGGGCGGGGTCCTCGGCCAGAGCTCTGTAGGAGGCTGCTGGTCGGACTCAACCCGTCACATCAACCTGCTGGAGATGGAGGCAGTACACAGAGTACTGCTGCACTTTGCTCCTCAGCTGCAGGGGAGACACGTGATGGTTCGCTCAGACAACACCACAGTGGTCTCCTATCTGAACAGGCAGGGGGGCACCAGGTCCCCCGCTCTCCATCGCATGGCGACAGTGACGCTGCTGTGGGCGGCGCTTCACCTCCTGTCTCTCAGGGCGCGCCACGTCCCGGGGGTCCGGAACGTGGGGGCCGACAGGATGTCCAGGGGGGTCCGCTCCAGGACGAGTGGGGCCTGGCCCCGCGGGTAGCTGCGGAGATCTGGCGGAGGTTCGGCCGTCCAGCGGTCGACCTTTTCGCCAGTGCAGAGAACGCACAGTGCCCGTCCTGGTTCGCCTTAAGGGCCGCGGACGAGCCGCCCTTAGGCGTGGACGCTCTGGCTCATTACCCCTAGCCAGGCGGCCTGCTGTACGCTTTCCCACCGGTGCGTCTCCTGCCGGTCCTGCTGCGGAGGATCGAACAGGAGAGGAGGTCGGTGATCCTGGTGGCTCCGGACAGTCCGCATGCCCGGTGGTTCCCCTTCCTGAGGGGCATGGCGGTGATGGAGCCCTGGGCCCTCCCGGACGAGCCGGGGGCTCTAGTCCAGGGGGGAGGAGCCCTGTTTTTCACGCCCGATAATCGGCCGCAGGCTCCGGGTTTGGAGGCTGAGAGGCGGAGCCTCGTAGACCTGGGTCTTCCCCCTGCGGTGGTGGAGACCATTCAGGGAGCGAGGGCGCCGTCCACTGTGAGGGCCTACGCCACGAGGTGGAGGCTATTCAGTGTCTGGTGCGATTCCCGTTCCTGGGATCCCAGGTGTTGCCCGCTGGAGGGGGTCCTGGGATTCCTACAGGAGCTCTTCGACAAGGGGAGGGCTGTCGCTACCTTTGGCGGTGTTCGCGGCAGCCATTACTTCGGGTCACGACGGATTCGGGGGGTTCACAGCCCGTTCTCATCCGTTGGTTAAACGTTTTCTGCGGGGGGCGCGCAGGAGGAGGCCCCCGCTCCAGAGAACGCCTCCGATTTGGGACCTCAGGGTGGTCCTTAGGGGGCTGTCGGGTCCGCCTTTTGAACCGGCGGCGGAGGCGAGTCCCGAGTGTATCGCCTTTAAGACGGCCCTCTTGCTGGCGTTGGCGTCTGCTAAGAGGGCGGGCGATTTGTGTGCGCTCTCCGTCCATGCGTCTTGCCTGTCCTTTGGAGAGGACGACGGCATGGTGGAATTGTGGCCCAATCCGGCTTTTCTCCCCAAGGTCATCACGTCGGCCTTTAGGTCGAGAGTCATCAGGATTAGGGCTTTCCATCCGCCGCCGCATGCCTCCCCCGAGGAGGAGCGGCAGCACCTTCTGTGTCCTGTCAGAATGCTGAGGCATTACCTGGCCATGACGTCGTCATTCAGGTTGGGTGGTCAGCTGTTTGTGTGTCTGGGCCCCAAGAACAGGGGCGCCCCGCTGTCGGCTCAGCGGCTGGCGCATTGGGTCGCCACGGCTGTGCGGCGGGCGTATCAATCGCAGGGTCTGGCCCCCCCGGTGGGTTTCAGGTCGCATTCCACGCGTGGGATGGCGGCCTCTACGGCCCTTCTCAGGGGGGCGTCGGTCGAGGACGTCTGCCGTGCGGCTTCTTGGGCGTCGTCCTCCTCTTTCGTCCGGTCTTATCTTTCGGATGTGTCGGACCGGTCGGTGGCCCATTCCGTGCTGAGTGCAGCGGACTGAGTTAGACCGTTGGGTCCCTCCCCTGAGGGGGCCTTCGGTTTATTTCCGCCCTGGTGCAGGAGCTCTTGGGAGAGGCATCCTACAGGTGCGGTACATTTTTGTGTGTTTGGTCGGTCTGGTAGTCCACGTCAGGAGCTCTTGGGAGAGGCGTCCTGTGACTACGGATGACCTACGGCTTGTGTTACGTGGGGGTATCCTTGGTAGGAGTGGCCCCGTAACACGCTTAGTACAAATTACTATTTCGTATACGGTCTGGAGGGATCATTGAGCTCCGGTAACGTTGGGGGCAGGGTTAATCCTTTGCGAGTGAAACGATTGGATCTGGAGTTTTTGTCACGTATGTAAAAAAAAATGCGCCAGTGTACGATGTGGAGTCGTTAGCATTAGCATTTTGCCTAACCATCTCCTGATGCCCGCTAACGGACGCCCGTGGGGAGTAGGGCCACTATCTTTCGCCAAGCAATTCCATTTGCTAAACATTCCTCTTGCTCCGGCTTCAATTTCTGATAGAATCAGACCGGATTATTTTACTATCGCATTTTTTCGCCATTACCAAAAGCTACAACCTGCCTGTTCGACGCAACACTCTTAAAGTCAACCAAAACTAACTACAACACCCGCCTCCCGTGCTCACTGTGGTCGGTTGGGAAATTCAGTGATTGTAATCGCAACCCAGGAGACATACCCAGACGTTACATGCAGGGAAATGTTATTGATCGGAATGTACGGATGGTAAGGCCTGGCTAAACTGAACCCTCGCACCGCGCTTCTCCACTTGGAACCGCAGTGCTCCTAGGGGGGGGAACAAGCTTCATTAAGGCCAGCCGTTGCAGTTGAGTGCTGCGAACAATACATTTCCGTCATTCTTGGACAAAAAAGTTTTCAATGATGTGTCTCGCGATCTCTGGGACTGGTGATTTAAAAGATTAAACGCAATCAGGCAAACGGCATTTGTAGATCAGATATATAAAAGAGCGACAACGCGTGTCGTCTGAACCATTAAACTACAAAGCTAATTTAGCACTTTACAACACATTCAACACCTTACAACACATTTAGCACTTTACAACAAATTCAACACCTTACAACACATTTAGCACTTTACAACACATTCAACACCTTACAACACATTTAGCACTTTACAACAAATTCAACACCTTACAACACATTTAGCACTTTACAACACATTCAACACCTTACAACACATTTAGCACCTTACAACAAATTCAACACCTTACAACACATTCAGCACCTTACAACAAATTCAACACCTTACAACACATTTAGCACTTTACAACACATTCAACACCTTACAACACATTTAGCACTTTACAACAAATTCTACACCTTACAACACTTATAGCACCTTACAACACATTTAGCACCTTACAACAAATTCAACACCTTACAACATATTTAGCACCTTACAACAAATTCAACACCTTACAACACATTTAGCACTTTACAACAAATTCAACACCTTACAACACATTTAGCACTTTACAACAAATTCAACACCTTACAACACATTTAGCACTTTACAACACATTCAACACCTTACAACACATTTAGCACTTTACAACACATTCATTACAACACATAGCACTTTACAACAAATTCAACACCTTACAACACATTTAGCACTTTAACACAAATTCAACACCTTACAACACATTTAGCACTTTAACACAAATTCAACACCTTACAACAAATTTAGCACTTTACAACAAATTCAAAACCTTACAACACATTTAGCACTTTACAACACATTAAGCACTTTACAACACATTCAGCACTTTACAACACATTTAGCACTTTACAACACCTTACAACACATTTAGCACTTTACAACACATTCAGCACTTTACAACACATTTAGCACTTTACAACACATTAAGCACTTTACAACACATTCAGCACTTTACAACACATTTAGCACTTTACAACACCTTACAACACATTTAGCACTTTACAACACTTTCAGCCCCTTACAACACATTCTTCTTACTTCATCTTCTTCACTTCTTCCTCTTCTTCCCCTTCTTTCTCTTCTTCCTCTTCTTCCCCTTCTTCCTCTTCTTCCTCTTACAACACATTACCACACTAACAATTCATTACCACAGATACCATACATTACAACATCTTACAACACATTACAGCACCTTACAACACATATAGCACTTTACAACAAATTCAACACCTTACAACACATTCATTACCTTACAACAAATTCAACACCTTACAACACATTCAGCACTTTACAACACTTTTAGCCCCTTACAACACATTCTTCTTACTTCATCTTCTTCCCCTTCTTCCTCTTCTTCCCCTTCTTCCTCTTCTTCTTCTTCTTCTTCTTCCCCTTCTTCCCCTTCTTCTTCTTCCTCCTCCTCCTCTTCCTTCTTCTTCTTTCCTCTTCTTCCCTTTTCTTTCTTCTTCCTTCTTCTTCCCCTTCCTCTTCCTTCTTCATCCCTAACCCTTCCAACATCTATGCAGCCACTCACAATGGCTTCAGCCATTGTACCATTTCTAGTTGAGTGGCTGCATAGACTATGCAGCCACTATATGCTCTCCTACTGTTTATTGAGTGGCTGCATAGACTATGCAGCCACTATATGCTCTCCTACTGTTTATTCTTCTTCTTCCACTTCCGCCAGATTTTGTCACTTTTCAACTCTTCAACGCTTTCACCAAATTCAACAAATTATACATCGTTACGACCGGCTTCACCGTCTCATTATTGCTATTACTTTTCACACTTCCACCTTTAGCACTTTTTCAGATATTAACAAAAGTTCAAGCACTTTTTCCCATTGACTTACATTGGACCAGTACAACAGATTACTTCCCATACAACACATTACCACACTAACAATTCATTACCACAGATACAATACATTACAACATCTTACAACACTTACAGCACCTTACAACACATTTAGCACTTTACAACACATTCAACACCTTACAACACATTTAGCACTTTACAACACATTCAACACCTTACAACACATTTAGCACTTTACAACAAATTCAACACCTTACAACACATTTAGCACTTTAACACAAATTCAACACCTTACAACACATTTAGCACTTTAACACAAATTCAACACCTTACAACACATTTAGCACTTTACAACAAATTCAACACCTTACAACACATCTAGCACTTTACAACAAATTCAACACCTTACAACACATTTGGCACTTTACAACACATTCAATACCTTACAACACATTTAGCACTTTACAACAAATTCAACACCTTACAACACATTTAGCACTTTACAACACATTTAGCACTTTAATACACATTCAGCACTTTACAACACATTCAGCACTTTACAACACATTCAGCACTTTACAACACATTCAGCACTTTACAACACTTTCAGCCCCTTACAACACATTCTTCTTACTTCATCTTCTTCACTTCTTCCTCTTCTTCCCCTTCTTCCTCTTCTTCCTCTTCTTCCCCTTCTTCCTCTTCTTCCTCTTCTTCCCCTTCTTCCTCTTCTTCCCCTTCTTCCTCTTCTTCCCCTTCTTCTTCTTCTTCCCCTTCTTCCCCTTCTTCTTCTTCCTCCTCCTCGTCCTTCTTCTTCTTTCCTCTTCTTCCCTTTTCTTTCTTCTTCCTTCTTCTTCCCCTTCCTCTTCCTTCTTCATCACTAACCCCTCCAACATCTATGCAGCCACTCACAATGGCTTCAGCCATTGTACCATTTCTAGTTCTTCTTCTTCTTCTTCTTCTTCTTCTTCTTCCACTTCCGCCAGATTTTGTCACTTTTCAACTCTTCAACGCTTTCACCAAATTCAACAAATTATACATCGTTACGACCGGCTTCACCGTCTCATTATTGCTATTACTTTTCACACTTCCACCTTTAAAACTTTTTCAGATATTAACAAAAGTTCAAGCACTTTTTCCCATTGACTTACATTGGACCAGTACAACAGATTACTCCCCTTACAACACATTACCACACTAACAATTCATTACCACAGATACAATACATTACAACATCTTACAACACTTACAGCACCTTACAACACATTTAGCACTTTACAACAAATTCAACACCTTACAACACATTTAGCACTTTACAACACATTCAACACCTTACAACACATTTAGGACCTTACAACAAATTCAACACCTTACAACACATTCAGCACCTTACAACAAATTCAACACCTTACAACACATTTAGCACTTTACAACACATTCAACACCTTACAACACATTTAGCACCTTACAACAAATTCAACACCTTACAACACATTTAGCACTTTACAACACATTCAACACCTTACAACACATTCAGCACTTTACAACACATTCAGCACTTTACAACACATTTAACACTTTACAACACATTCAACACCTTACAACACATTTAGCACTTTACAACAAATTCAACACCTTACAACACATTTAGCACTTTACAACAAATTCAACACCTTACAACACATTCAGCACTTTACAACACATTCAGCCCCTTACAACACATTCTTAATTCATCTTCTTCACTTCTTCCCCTTCTTCCTCTTCTTCCCCTTCTCCCTCTTCTTCCTCTTCTTCCCCTTCTTCCCCCTCTTCCCCTTCTACCCCTTTTTTCCCTCTTCTTCCCCTTCTTCACCTTCTTCTTCTTCCCCTCTTCCTCCTTCTTCCCCTTCCTCCCTCCTCCTTCTACCTCCTCCTCTTCCTTCTTCTTCTTCTTTCCTCTTCTTCCCTTTTCTTTCTTCTTCTTCTTCCTACATCTTTCATTTCTTTCAACTTCTTCCTTCTTCCTTCTTCATCCCTAACCCTTCCAACATCTATGCAGCCACTCACAATGGCTTCAGCCATTGTACCATTTCTAGTTGAGTGGCTGCATAGACTATGCAGCCACTATATGCTCTCCTACTGTTTATTCTTCTTCTTCTTCCACTTCCGCCAGATTTTGGCACTTTTCAACTCTTCAACGCTTTCACCAAATTCAACAAATTATACATCGTTACGACCGGCTTCACCGTCTCATTATTGCTATTACTTTTCACACTTCCACCTTTAGCACTTTTTCAGATATTAACAAAAGTTCAAGCACTTTTTCCCATTGACTTACATTGGACCAGTACAACAGATTACTCCCCATACAACACATTACCACACTAACAATTCATTACCACAGATACAATACATTACAACATCTTACAACAGTTACAGCACATTACAACACATTTAGCACTTTACAACACATTCAGCACTTTAGAACACATTCAGCACTTTACAACACATTCAGCACTTTACAACACATTCAGCACTTTACAACACATTCAGCACTTTACAACACATTCAGCACTTTACAACACATTCAGCACTTTACAACACATTCAGCACTTTACAACACATTCAGCACTTTACAACACATTCAGCACTTTACAACACATTTAGCACTTTACAAAACATTTAGCACTTTACAAAACATTCAATACCTTACAACACATTTAGCACTTTACAACACATTCAGCACTTTACAACACTTTCAGCCCCTTACAACACATTCTTCTTACTTCATCTTCTTCACTTCTTCCCCTTCTTCCCCTTCTTCCTCTTCTTCCCCTTCTTCCCCTTCTTCCTCTTCTTCCCCTTCTTCCCCTTCTTTCTCTTCTTTCTCTTCTTTCTCTTCTTCCTCTTCTTCCTCTTCTTCCCCTTCTTCCCCTTCTTCCCCTTCTTCCTCCTCCTCTTCCTTCTTCTTTCCTCTTCTTCCCTTTTCTTTCTTCTTCCTTCTTCTTCCCCTTCTTCCTCTTCTTCCCCTTCTTTCTCTTCTTTCTCTTCTTTCTCTTCTTCCTCTTCTTCCTCTTCTTCCTCTCCTTCCTCTTCTTCCCCTTCTTCCTCTTCTTCCTCTTCTTCCCCTTCTTCCCCTTCTTCCTCCTCCTCTTCCTTCTTCTTTCCTCTTCTTCCCTTTTCTTTCTTCTTCCTTCTTCTTCCCCTTCCTCTTCCTTCTTCATCCCTAACCCTTCCAACATCTATGCAGCCACTCACAATGGCTTCAGCCATTGTACCATTTCTAGTTGAGTGGCTGCATAGACTATGCAGCCACTATATGCTCTCCTACTGTTTATTCTTCTTCTTCTTCTTCTTCTTCTTCCACTTCCGCCAGATTTTGGCACTTTTCAGCTCTTCAACGCTTTCACCAAATTCAACAAATTATACATCGTTACGACCGGCTTCACCGTCTCATTATTGCTATTACTTTTCACACTTCCACCTTTAGCACTTTTTCAGATATTAACAAAAGTTCAAGCACTTTTTCCCATAGACTTACATTGGACCAGTACAACAGATTACTCCCCATACAACACATTACCACACTAACAATTCATTACCACAGATACAATACATTACAACATCTTACAACACTTACAGCACCTTACAACACATTTAGCACTTTAAAACTAATTCAACACCTTACAACACATTTATCACTTTACAACAAATTCAACACATTTAGCACTTTACAACAAATTCAACACCTTACAACACATTCAGCACCTTACAACACATTCAACACCTTACAACAAATTTAGCACTTTACAACACATTCAACACCTTACAACACATTTAGCACTTTACAACAAATTCAACACCTTAGAACACATTTAGCACTTTACAACAAATTCAACACCTTACAACACATTTAGCACTTTACAACAAATTCAACACCTTACAACACATTCAGCACCTTACAACAAATTCAACACTGTACAACACATTTAGCACTTTACAACACATTCAACACCTTACAACACATTTAGCACTTTACAACAAATTCAACACATTTAGCATTTTACAACACATTCAACACCTTAAAACAAATTCAATACCTTACAACACATTTAGCACTTTACGACACATTCAGCACTTTACAACACATTTAGCACTTTACAACACATTCAGCACTTTACAACACATTCAGCACTTTACAACACATTTAGCACTTTACAACACTTTCAGTCCCTTACAACACATTCTTCTTACTTCTTCCTCTTCTTCCCCTTCTTCCTCTTCTTCCCTTCTTCCCCTTCTTCCTCTTCTTCCCCTTCTTCCCCTTCTTCCTGTTCTTCCCCTTCTTCCTCTTCTTCCCCTTCTTCCTCTTCTTCCTCTTCTTCCCCTTCTTCCTCTTCTTCCTGTTCTTCCTCTTCTTCCCCTTCTTCCTCTTCTTCCCCTTCTTCCTCTTCTTCCCCTTCTTCCTCTTCTTCCTCTTCTTCCCCTTTTTCCTCTTCTTCCTCTTCTTCCTCTTCTTCCCCTTCTTCCTCTTCTTCCCCTTCTTCCTCTTCTTCCTCTTCTTCCTCTTCTTCCTCTTCTTCCCCTTTTCCTTCTTCCCCTTCTTCTCTTCTCCTCTCTCTTCCCCTTCTTCTTCTTCCTCTCCTCTTCCTTCTTCGTCTTTCCTTTCTTCCCTTTTCTTTCTTCCTTCTTCATCCCTAACCCTTCCAACATCTATGCAGCCACTCACAATGGCTTCAGCCATTGTACCATTTCTAGTTCTTCTTCTTCTTCTTCTTCTTCTTCTTCTTCCACTTCCGCCAGATTTTGTCACTTTTCAACTCTTCAACGCTTTCACCAAATTCAACAAATTATACATCGTTACGACCGGCTTCACCGTCTCATTATTGCTATTAGATTCAGATTCAGATTCATTTATTTGCCATTTGCAGTAAAACCACATTGGAAAAACTGTGCAAGACTACCCCGGTGTGCACCAGACAGAGGAGACGACACACACCAGAGCTCTTGCCACGGCGCCATCTTTACGGCGCCATGCGACAAACAGTAGAATAAACAGCAGAGAGCAATAACATACAGTTTCACAGACAGTTGGATAGACACATTGTGCCTTGTATAAAGCACGGATTTTTTCTCGGGATGAAGCACCTCCTACAGCCGGCCCAATGTGGCTGTCAGAGGGGGGCGGGGTCAGGGAGGGGGGTGAGTCGGAAACACAGTGAGGAGTGGAGGGGAGGGAGGGAGCAAGATGGAGCACGTCTTTGCTCGACGGAGGCGGAAGTGAGACTTTTCACACTTCCACCTTTAGCACTTTTTCAGATATTAACAAAAGTTCAAGCACTTTTTCCCATTGACTTATATTGGACCAGTACAACAGATTACTCCCCTTACTACACATTACCACACTAACAATTCATTACCACAGAAACAATACATTACAACATCTTACAACACTTACAGCACCTTACAACACATTTAGCACTTTACAACAAATTCAACACCTTACAACACATTTAGCACTTTACAACACATTCAGCACCTTACAACAAATTCAACACCTTACAACACATTTAGCACTTTACAACAAATTCAACACCTTACAACACATTTAGCACTTTACAACAAATTCAACACCTTACAACAAATTCAGCACCTTACAACAAATTCAACACCTTACAACACATTTAGCACTTTACAACAAATTCAACACCTTACAACACATTTAGCACTTTACAACACATTTAGCACTTTACAACAAATTAAGCACTTTACAACACATTCAGCACTTTACAACACATTCAGCACTTTACAACACATTCAGCACTTTACAACACTTTCAGCCCCTTACAACACATTCTTCTTACTTCATCTTCTTCACTTCTTCCTCTTCTTCCCCTTCTTCCTCTTCTTCCTCTTCTTCCCCTTCTTCCTCTTCTTCCTCTTCTTCCCCTTCTTCCTCTTCTTCCCCTTTTTCCTCTTCTTCCCCTTCTTCTTCTTCCTCCTCCTCTTCCTTCTTCTTCTTTCCTCTTCTTCCCTTTTCTTTCTTCTTCCCCTTCCTCTTCCTTCTTCATCCCTAACCCTTCCAACATCTATGCAGCCACTCACAATGGCTTCAGCCATTGTACCATTTCTAGTTGACACTTCCTCTCGTCCCAAAACTTTGAGCTTTTGAGCATCAAAGTGGTGTTTGAGGTGTTTCCCCCTCAAACAAAACAAACAAACACACATTTGTTAATACATTTCAAACTTAGCTTAGCTAACCCCAAAAGAAAAAGTTGTTTTCTTAACAGTTAATGAAGGCAGTTCATGTAAACAGTCCTATTTCTGTATATTTTCTTGTATCAGTAATGAACACATCACAATTAATTATTGAATTAATGTATGACTAGTTACATTCAGATTCAAACAAATTTGCATTTCTTTGACGAAACCATTAAACATGCTACAGAAACTTCCCTTACTGTTATATATAAACCCTTCAGATTAAACTAAACATGATTATTATCTGAATATTAAAATTAAACTGCTTATTTTCAGAGTGTTTTCTACTTATCTGAATGCTCTTGTGTCAGCATCAGTCAGAGATGACCATCCAGGGGCTCGGCTCCCCGTACCCATCCACAGCACCTCCACTGCCGATGCTTCTTTTTGCCATTGCTTCGCTCCCTCCTTCACATCTGGATGGACTCTGCGTCTTCTGGTTGGAGTGAGGTGAGGCACTGGCTGTGGGGCTTGGATATGGAGCTGTGGCTGGGAATGACCAGACCATCTGCCCCCAAGTGTCTCTCTTCGACTGGCTGTGATGGACTCAGAAACAGAAGAAAACATTAGTTGGCGATTCCTGTGTTGTTAATCTTAATACATGCACTCAGGAACTTCTTTTGCTGTTTCAACGTTTGTTCCTGCATATCAAAAATCATTTCTAACCTGCTGTTAACATTACCATTATCCATTGCTACTTCCTTAGTCTTTCTCCTAACATACTCAACACTTTCTGTACAATCTCTCTTCCAGTGTCCTCTCTTGTGACATTTTAAGTATAAATCATTGCTTCTGTCTTTGCTATCTCCCTTTTTTTTTCCTCTCTATTCATCTTAGAGTCTGTTAGTTTAGTCAGTTAAGTCCAAGACACAGAAGACACTCACATACATAAAAGACATGAAGTAACAAACAAAAACAAACACCACTCACATAAGTCCATAGTTCAAAATTTGTTTTCTCTCTGAGGATGTTTATTCACCCAGAGGATAGAAGTCTCATCAATCTGTCGCTTTGTTGGTACAGATGAACTAACCAATCGGGGACTTTCACCCTTTTAAATTCTCCACTTTTTGGAGGTGCGTGACATCTCACTGCTGCAATGCTTTTTGAGGAGATACATTGGATTACCTGCCTTCAAAGACGATTTAATTTTAGTTTTACCTTGTCCGATGTGGCTATCCAGAAACTGTAGTTCTGCCGTCAACTTCAATCCGGGCACTGATCGAACCTCAAAACTGGAGACTCTGTAGTTCTCACCCAAAGTCACGTTGCTCCAGAACTCCAGGTTTGAGCCCACTCAGCTTCTGGAGGAAGTGTATTGACATCCGGGGCAAGAAAGACCAAAAATTGTTAAAGCTAGTTCTAAACTACAGAACCTGGACAAAACCACACAACAAACAGGGTAATAGTTTTATACTTGCATGCAACAAGGAGGAGATGGTTTCATGGCAGCGAGGAGGCATCTGCGTCCTCTGCAGCCCAAAACCAAGACCTATTCGTTTGCTCTACAGGCAGCTTATTTATTTCAAAGCAGATAACACACCTTCACACATGGAAAAGCCCAAAACTAGGTGAAGTTACACATTAACCACTTCTTGGACAACTTCTTGCCACATAGTTCTCACAAAACACCCCAACTGTGGATAATTTTTAACTTTGTTTAAACACCTGAATGGTAGATTTCGGCATTCCAATGTAGGTCAACCCAAAAGTTGTCTAGACTATATAATCTCTAGATTATATACACATTAATTTTAATGAAAACCCAAACAATACCATTATCATTTTGTTACATTACAGCCTTTAGTTCAATGTTTTTTTAATCTGAATTTCATGTGATGGATCAGAAAACAATAGTCTAAGTTGGTGAAGTGAATTGAGAAAAATATATACATACGCGCGGTCCGAGAATTCATTCCCTGAAGAAGTCCGCTAGTTTGAGGACGAAACGTCGGGAAAACTTGCTAAGAAGTACAGATGATGGGTGAGAAACCTTCCTTTGCTTTGACTAATCCCTGTACGACTGAGAGCTTACACAAACTTATATACATAAAACTATTTTTCAGAAATTGGAAATTGGCATGTGCATATGCATTCACCCCTTTGTTATGAAGCCCATAAAAAGCGCTGGTGCAACCAATTACCTTCAGAAGTCACATAATTGGTGAAATGATGTCCACTTGTGTGCAATCTAAGTGTCACATGATCTGTCAGTACATATACACACCTTTTTTGAAAGGCCTCAAAGGCTGCAACACCTAAGCAAGAGGCACCACTAACCAAACATTGCCATGAAGACCAAGGAACTCTCCAAACAAGTAAGGGACAGTGTTGTTGAGAAGTGCAAGTCAGGGTTAGGTTATTTTAAAAATATCCAAATCTTTGTTGATCCCCGGAAGCACCATCAAATCTGTCATAACCAAATGGAAAGAACATGGCACAACAGCAAACCTAACAAGAGACGGCCGCCCACCAAAACTCACGGACCGGGCAAGGAGGGCATTAATCAGAGAGGCACAGAGACCTAAGGTTACCCTGGAGGAGCTGCAGAGTTCCACAGCAGAGACTGGAGTATCTGTATATAGGACGACAATAAGCCGTATGCTTCACAGAGTTGGGCTTCATGGCAGAGTGGGCAGAAGAAAGCCATTACTTTCAGCAAAAAAGTAGAGTTTTCGAAAAGGCATGTGGGAGACTCCCAAAATGTATGAGGAAGGTGCTCTGGTCTGATGATACTAAAACTGAACTTTTCGGCCATCAAGGAAAACGCTATGTCTGGCGCAAACCCAACACATCACATCACCCACAACACCATCCCCATAGTGAAACATGGTCATGGCAGCATCATGCTGTGGGGATGTTTTTCAGCAGCCGGGACTGGGAAACTGGTCAGAGTTGAGAGAAAGATGGATGGTGGTAAATACAGGGATATTCTTGAGCAAAACCTGTACCACTCTGTGCATGATTTGAGGCTAGGACGGAGGTTCATCTTCCAGTAGGACAATGATCCCAAACACACTGCTAAAGCAACACTTCAGTGGTTTAAAGACGCTATATACCTGTTTCTGCAAGGTTTGAATGTTTAGCACCGCCCCCCAACTCGCTCAATGGCTTCTCATTTCCCCTACGCTCTCATAACACAGAGCCATCTAGCTCAATTTGCGATCTGACATGTATGCTAACATTAGCATTAGCACAACTTCTTGTAAGCTGTACAACAATCACTGATGAAATGGTACTAAAGCAACGCACTGCTAACACAATATATAGGTAAAAGAATACCGCTAGTTTCGCTTCCAAATGTATTAAAACATTAGAATATATTTGAAAATGTAATTATAATTTATTATACAGCTCCTCACGGCAGCAGTAGAACACTCCATTGACTTGAATGTAATTCTACCGATCATTTTTCTTGATAACAGAACTCGCAAATCAATAATGACCGCTGCCCTTTGACAATGCAATCTCTGTTTGTAATTCAGGTGTGTAAAATACTGCCATTACTCCGCAAGTACAACGAGAGAAGCTAGCCGAGCTAGCCACGCTCAATAAACAACTACATATCTATCAATCAACACCGTTAAATGTTAATCGGACAATACAGTATACATATGCATCCGTAACACACATGCACAGACTTTTTCAGAATTTAATGTTATCGTTTTCATGACCAAATTACTATTTTAATGTGACAAAAAGCGATCGCGAAAAACCCAGAAGTAACCATTAACATGACGTTCCAGGGAGCCTGTTAGCTGTTACATGCCTAGCACGTCCCGGTGAAACTTTTGGGAGCCAACTATTTTATTTTCAGTTATTGAATTTATTTCGAATGGTAAGGGCTGTCTAGTATGTGTTTGAATATATATATATATATTGTTTTAAATTTTAGAATTATATTTGAATTTCGAAGCCGAAGCCCTAGTTTTTAGCAGTGCTGTTCGCTGCTCGTTCTCTGAGCGGAGGAGAACGAGCGGCCCGCTCAGACTCTACTCAGCACTTTTCACTGCTTGTAATTCTTACACAGCTGAATCAATTACCTCAAGTTTTCAATTAAATTACGGATTATAATACAACTTGTATGTAGTAATAAGCATTTTTATCAACTTCGGGTATAGCTTCTTTAAGGGGAAACATGTAAATGTGTTGGCATGGCCTAGTCAAAGCACAGACCTCAATCCAATAGTAAAATCTGTGGTCAGACTTAAAGATTGCTATTTACAAGCACAAACCATCCAACTTGAAGGAGCTGGAGCAGTTTAACAAGGAGGAATGGGTAAAACATCCCAGTGGTAAGATGTGGCAAGCTCATAGAGACTTATCCAAAGCGACTTGGGGCTGTGATTGCCGCTAAAGGTGGCTCTACAAAGTATTGACTTTAGGGGGGTGAATAGTTATGCACATTGACCTTTTCTGTTATTTTGTCCTATTTGTTGTTTGCTTCACAATAAAAAAAAAAGACAACATCTTCAAAGTTGTGGGCATTTTAGCTGTAAATTAACTGATGCAAATCCTCAAACAATCCATGTTAATTCCAGGTTGTGAGGCAACAAAACACACAAAAGGCACTGTATATGGGCCTCAAGCGATCTCCTCTAAATTAATGAGAGGGGGAGAAGGGGGAATGGGTGGTAGACAGAAGTGATTTAGGGCCTGTGATATCAACTGCTTCGTTCAAAATAAATTATTGATTGAAAGAAATATTGCATCATATACATCATGACCTTTTTTAATTGTAAAACTGTTAAGTGGAAGTAAGCCATTTCTGGCTAAATCCACTGGTCTCGCCTCATTTCATATGGATCCAAATCTCCGATCACACTCAATTTCTCCAAGGATCTTGCCTCAAAGATTACCCCAGTGTATCAATATTCTTAACGCGGTTAGCGTTGGCCGAATTCGTGGCTTTAGATGACATGGGGACAAATGATCCGTGACAAATTGTTCGGGACAAATGATCCGTGCAATATAAGCCAGACTCACATCATGGCGTTCGCTCAAAGCATCGTGGGTAATAAGCATGTGATGGAAAACCATCTATTGACAGTGCTGACTCCTGTGTGAGCAGCAGGAGGATATGGCAAAGTTACTGGGTTCCATATTGCACATTGACATCACGCCATTATTGCTCAAGGTGACATGTGAGGTCAGTTCTCAATGTTCATAGGGCAGTCTGATAGCACAGGAAGGAAAGGAATTGTTTTTGAATTGTTACAAAATAAACAGGTGGTTATTACTAAACAGTAATTGTAATAATTAGCCTACCTTTGGCCATTAATTTGTTTGTGCCCCAAAATGAGCCTTATTTAAATAAAACATTGTGTATAGACATTTTGTAATTACTTTTCTTTCTACAGCAAAATTAGCTAGCCGCCGGGAGTTCTGGCAACCCGGATCACGGACTTCCTGACTTGATGGTGGGCGGGATATGGAAAATAAAAAACAATAACAAGATTTACGGGCTGTAAAACTAATTTTGAAGTTCAAAAATCTCAGCTGAACTACTGTTATCCGTTAAAGAAGTATTTGAAAAGAGCATGGTTTATTAATGCCTTTTGAAATATTCGGGCTGACTGCACATGCAAATATTACATTCTGCTACTTTAAGCCCTGGAATTTGGACACGTCTTATGTCTCCATGCCTAGACCCTCTTGCATCTGCATGGAACCACTCAGGAACCCAGCTGCAATAACTGTGAGGGATATGTTGAGAGAGGGATCCACTTTCACAGATGGACAGACTGTGTGCTGTAGACATGAGACGGGGCATATTCCAGATGTATTTGCTTCTGTAAAAGTTGATCCATGACACAGGCACCCACATTTCAGTCCATGTACATTATAACATTTATCTGATTGGTGCATCTTGTCTGAAGCAGCCTCAGGTGTAAAACCAAGTCAGCATTTTTTTTCTCCAGCCCAGCAGCCAATAGGTTTAACAAGAGACCAGTTGGTCAATAAGCTATCAATAACTATCTACTGCCTGACAACACATTAGTGTGTGTGTGTGGCAGAGCAGGAGGAGGGTCCATGAACTGTGCCAACGATGGAAATTAAGAAACTCAGAAGCCCCAGAGTGTTGGCAGCAAGGCACTGGTCAATAATGTCTCGGAGAGAGAAGTGAATATTTCAGCAGGAGGAGGACTACCCAACCTTCATGATCATGAAGAACCACGTCATGGTTTACAGGATTAAAGAAAAATTAATTTAAAGTGGAAGATATGGATAACTATTCACAGTCACTCCCAAAGTGAACTCTTGATCACTCCCAGAGCAATCAATTTTACGCTTTTAGTTTTGGAAGTGTAATTGCTCTGCTCATATACATTTTTAGTGTTCATAAATTTGTGACCTTTTCTGTATCTATATGAGGTTTATTTCTGTGTCCTTAAAGCTGCACTAACTGACTTTGGGATTTTGAAGCCGCGGACTCGCTGGCCTCTCTCTTTCTCCTCCCCTCCCCGCACCCACGAAGCTATCGCCCCCCACACACACCCACTGTTGGGACATAATATGGATAATACATGGACATGGATTTGCACGTGGATGGCGTGACCATAGAACGATAGAACCGGGAAGCGCGGAGGAACGAGACTTTCTTTTGGATGGCTGTCTCGCTGTGTAAGCAGTAACCGGTGACGAAGACGAGGAAGTTTCACGTTAGCTCCGCCGCTTGTTGTGCTAACTTAGCCGTCTGTGCTAACGGACCTGTAGATTTCTCACGAAAGTGGGGGCTAGTGGTGCGCTGTGATTGGTCACAATCTGCGACCCGAAACACATTCTCTTCCTTGTTTCATCAAAACTCGATCTAAAATATAATGTCAGGCCAGCACAAATCTGCACTACTTTTTCTTCAAAAGGACGTATATCCCAATGCACTACATGAACATGGATAGCATTTTCATAATGAATACAAAAATAAAGTCAGTTAGTGCAGCTTTAAATTCAGGAAATATCAGTGTTGTGCCAGTTCACAGCTTTTCTGAACTAGTTCAAGTTCAGTTCATACATGCTCAAAGTGAACAGTTCACGTTCAAAGTTCACATTTTTAATTCTGAACTAGTTCAAAGTTCAGTTCATTTTACTTTTTTGGTGAGATACTTAAATACATATGTTTTTCACACTATGAGCTCTATTTATATATATATATATATAATCTCCTGTACACCCACAGGAGGAGAGCCTTTTGACTACAAAACAGACTAGATTTACATGGTTTTCAATGGGAGCAAAACGGAGTTGCCCCATCTCTGCTCATAAACTACAGACAGTAATGCGCTGCAGTGCGTGTGTCTATACTTTATGTCAAATGTAAACGGTGTAAACTTTGTCGCTAACTCACCCTGTGTTTTCATCACGACTCGGGCACATGTGAAAAGCACCAGCTCACAGCGCCGCACCGCAACAATGAGTCGGGTGCGTTCACAGACGGTGGAAACCGTAGGAATTTTTATATTTCGGCGGAAAAAGTGCGAGAATACAGGAGGGAGGAACTTTCTCTCGTTGCATTTCAAAAGAGAAAACAGATTCCAACGTTCATAGTGATGTCTGCCGTTCATGACACATAAAATGAACTAATTCACGTTCAAGTTCTTTTTTAAAAAAATTGTTGCGTTCAGTTCAACGTTCACGAAAAAATTAGCGTGTTCAATGAACGCGTTCTTTTGAACTCGTTCACGCATAACACTGGAAATTATCTAGTTCTACCTTTAACTCATGGACTCCTATCGTTTTCCACCGGAGAAGAGCAAGTTGTACAGTAGTTATCATAGCAATGTGCAGTTTACATGCTACCAGTGATTTCATGGATTTTCAACTAACTTCTTTTTGCTATATTTCAAGTTATATTTGCCAGTTTTAGCACTTGAACTTTTTAAATTATTTACCTGGAATAAAATTGAAAGGACATTTTTCTGGGATTTTCAGAATTCAATAGAGATCTCGCACCGCCACATGACATAGCAACCGTTACTACGCCGCCATGTTAGATGGCAGTCCTTCTTTACAATATTATATTAAAAGAACTGTTTGCATGTGACTTATTTATTTTAATAACTGTACAATAAAACATAAAGAGAACAGACTGGCTCATAAGTACAACATACAAACTGCAAAATGAGTTACATGTTATCTTTCAATAAATTCTGAAATTCAGCATACTGCAATTAACACAGCCTGATTCTTTAATCTGTGACGCCTCCCTCTAAGTCGTGCAAATCTGTCAATGACTCTCTGAGTCATTGAATTTTGAATTTTGTCAACTTCCTTTTCAATTGATATAACTTCCAGGTTGTGAATCCTACCTTGACCAGAGATCCTTCTCAAACAAGTGTGCAACCTGCGCAGCACACTAACTGTTAATTTCCACAGCGCGTAAGCATTGACTGCGCGCATATGCGCATAACATTACTTGGCTGTATGTCCACTGCCCGTGCGCGCAGGTCCGCAGCTTTTGAAGTTGTCCCTGTGTAGTCTATGGAGAAGTGTAGAGGACAGTACTGGCCAGAGGACTGATGTAGAGCAACACAAATCACATGCATGTGTTTGTCTTCATGGTCTTGGTGCGCTGGTTTGGCCAGACGCAAGACTTTATAAATGAAAATTAAAAAACAATGTCCAGAATCACTGTAAAACCTGCTGCTCCTGCGTGCGTGCGTGAGTATGGATGCGATCTAGAGCCAAGGACCGCTAGAATAAATGTTTCCTATGTGTTTTGACTGGGAGATGCGTTACTAAATTAGGCACAGCCTCGCGTCATACGTCCGTCATACGCGTGTATAACACTAGTAGTGTAAACATCCCCATTGGTTTACATGTAAAAAATGTACGCGCGTCTGCTGCGCGTACAACGCGTACGTGCTGTAACGCCTCCTGTGTAAATTAGCAGTAACAGTCCTCTCACAGCTACAGCTTCTGATGGAAATTGTCAATGCAACCCGTAAGACTGTTTTTAGGGACGGAAACATCTCATTTTCCAAGTGGTTGTACACTGAGACCATGACTTGCATTGGCTTTGCCTAGCTCTTGCGCTTAAGGTAATTTTGTAGCTATCACTTCTTCTGTCCTCAGATCAATGTGATAATGTTATGCCAATGTCCTAACATGTTTGTCAACACATGTCAGACAAGAAAAGGGAAGATATAGGACTGCAGACTTGAATACCTTAAAGCAACATCTGACTAACACCACTCAATCGCTTCCCAAGTTCAGCCAGCATGCGATCCAAACAAGGACACAAAAGTTTCCTTTAATTCCCAGCTTCCCTCTTTGCTCCACATGAGGATTCCACGACATAATCATCTAATCTTCTTGACGTAGCTCGTTTACCTGAAGAAGGTTCTGGAATCTCATTTGCCTTACACAGAATCTTTGCTCTTGTATGAATGTCTGCAGCCATGACATCAATGTGTTTCTCTTTCAGGGAATCAATAATGACATCTTTGTAAGCTAAGGCCTGTGCTAAGTCAAAATTCTCTTTTTGCAACCCTGCTGTGATAGAAAGTAGAACCTCAAAAACTATAAGCTAATACATAATTGAAAAATGCTAGTTTTGTTAATCCCACAGCTGTATCTGTCCTGATTGTGCTCAAACATTCTACAACATTCTACAATGGCAGTGAACGACTTAGTGACTGCAGTGACGGCTTCACTTGACATGCCCAGCATGTGTTTCATAGTGCCACAAGCTCATTTGGTTGCAGCCCAAGTTGTTTTTGAGTGTCCTTAAACTTGTGGTGGGGAATGAGTGATACACTGAAAAAAAGTGAATGTGTGAGGGCTGTTTGCCAGTTGGACACTCACACTTACCAAGGCATCTTTTATTTTTATTTTTGTACCAAAAACTACAAGCAAAGCAATAGGTACTTTCTTTCCTTTTCGAGTACTCAAGCCAGTTACTGTATATGTTGTAAACCAGCTTTTGTGGAATGATCTTTCTTGTTTTCCAAATTGTGTCTGAGGGTAGTCATTCAGGTCCAACTGTGTTGGACCATTGTCTCGGTCTCCCAAATCACAAGCAGTCCGTGCAGTTGGCCTTTCTGTTCCTGTTCGGTTGGACACTTGCACTGCTTCTCCTAGGTAAAAGATCAGCCATATTAATTATATACTGTATAACTCATTGACTTTACAATGATTACTAATAGAAATCGTCTACATTAATGCCTGACATCCACTTCTCAAAAATGTCTTGACTCTCAAAACAGTTTGGTTCAATTACTAGTTTTGTGTGAATATTTGTCCTGTAGCATCTTTAGATCAGCTTGTTCTATACAGAAAAGTGAAAGCGGGAGGACCACCCTCACTCAGCCAATCAACTTGCATCCAAAAGAGTCAAAAAGTGACTCACATGGCTCTTGTATACAAAATGCAATATGATTTCTGATAAGATAAAACGGCGTGTTGTGCTCTGATTTGTTCAATAAATATATGTTTTACACTTCTTTCTAATTGATTTAGAAGGTTAGGGACCATGACCACCTTGACAATACAATACTCCCTCTGTTGGTCGTGGTCCAAAGTATAAAACATGCATCTGTATGTGTTGTTGTAGATTACTGTTCCAAAACCTGTTGCTCTCCGGATCGTCCTCAATTCATTTGTGGGCTTTTGGTGCCAAAGTAGAGGCTCTTTTCCTTAATTCTACTACTGTATCCCTGAAGCAGGTGCAGTTTTCTTTCATCTGAAAAACAAACATTTAGAACACAAGAAACGCCCCCTTCCTCTCGTCGCCATGGTGCGGCCGTAAATCAAATCCCAATTGGGCAAAACAAACTGCATTGACAGACGGTGTGTGACATCAGGGCAGAGGCTGTAGCCAAATACAGACTTAACAATATGTATGTTTCTAATTTTACACTCCCCTAAAGTGAGTTACAAACCAAAGTTTGTCCTCCGCCCAATGACGCTCACTGCGGTTGGAACGGAATCAATGTCGGACAAAAGCAGAGGGACGGGCTACCAGTACCTTCAGGAGGTATTTCATCTCAGAGTACTTTCCGCAGAGTTACTTTTTACAGAGTACTCATCCCAGATTACTCTCAACTTTACACCTGATCAATAAAGCATGTCATCTTTGAATCTCTAGTACTTACCCGTATGTGTTGACAAAAAATAATTATTCATGATCACATTAAACCATTACAGAAAACTTTTGTTTATTCCATGATTCCGCTTCTGCATTCCTCAGTTCACTCCACAACACACTCACAACACACTCAACAACCCACCCCACGTTAGTATTGGTCCAGTTGTTAATCCTCATTTCACTGCCACATCGACGACAAAAAGTCGTTCTATTGTATAGAGACGCTCACTGCCCAAGAGACTTAGACGACTTTTTCGTGTTATTACACGGTAGGCTGCGTAATGTCTGGGCACCTTTATAGATGACCCACAACACTATATATAGTGCAAATGTACCAGTAATGATAAATCACCACCAGTAGGTGCAGTATTGCCCACAGGAGAGGTCATAAGTCAGTGGAGAGAAGGGGAGGAGAGTGGTGTCTTTGGAGAGCGTGCTGCTGTAGCAGAGCGATGATAGCGTCCTGTAGCATTGAGGACGGATCAGATCTAGTTTAGCGATAGTATGCAAGAGTGATGGCAAAAAAGAATAGTTTACTAAGCAGTATACACTGCTTCAGGATTGACTTCGCGGATCAGTGAGTGAGGTCGAGGAGGGGAGAGAGGGGAGACCCGGTGGGGTCCGTATCTGCAGCCATATTTGCGCGGAGCAAGAGCCCCGAGCAGAGACACACCTTCCGCCTCTCGCAGCGTATCGCTGCTGTTGTTACTGATGCCTCGGATTCGGTCAGCAAACCTGATCATGATTTTATCGGACACACTCACAAACACTCTCACGCACTCACTCACTCACTCCGCACACAGACACTCACTCGCACACTGACACTCACACACACAGAAACTCACTCGCACAGACACTCACTCGCACACTGACACTCACTCACACAGACACTCGCTCGCACACTGACATTCACAACACACACTCAAAATCACATGCTTCATTTATTTTACTACATTATATTTTTAATGATCTTTGTGTTGTTGTTGTTTGACGTTGTTGGTTGATGGTATAGAAGAAAGTTAAATTTTCTATAGTGAATAAATTGCCAACAATTTGCAAGCAAAAGTTATTATTTCAGAGTCATGTTTTTATAATTTTTGTAATGGAACAAGTGTGAAGATGTTTTGAGTTGTCCAATAAAAGCAGCAAAAATGCATCTAAAGTCTCTTTTCTCGCTTTGATATGTTCCTGTTTAACATACCGCTCGTTTCCTCTGTTTTCTTGCTCAGACCAGTTGTTATGGGTGAAAGTATGCTTTGTTCTATGGCGAATAAACTCAAGAAACCGGTAAGAGGGTAGAAACAAAACTGTTTTTTTCACGAGTAAAGCAGGAGAGGTGAATCCTTTAATTTGGTGCCCTTGGTGTTTACATCGTCTAAAAAAATGAATATTCTGTGGCACTTCAAAGTGGGTTCTTAAACACTGAATTGCCTGGCAGAAAGCACTTCTCAATCTGAAAATGCCTGGCAGTCAGTGAGTTAAGGTCAACGTAGTGTTTTTGACATGACGCCACAAACATATAACCTACACAAACATATCACCATACACAAACATATAACATACACAAGAGGCCTGTAATTTTAACTTTGTTATATTTTTCCATGTCCAATTACCAATTGTTCCTGGGCTATTTTATAGTTGCAACTTTCAGAGCCTGCAGAACATGCAATGCTTTGAGAGATTTTTCCTAAAAGGAACCATTTCAAACTTTAGTGTTTAAACCACGTGGTCTTTACTCGGTTGTCACAAACAGCTGTCCCCTATATATTAATGAGCTCTTGTTACTTAACAAAAAACTCATGCCAACGTGAAATAAAATGTGTTTTTCACCTTTTTTTTTAAAGCCGTTCGGATTCCTCTAAAAAATGTAATTAGTTTTCAAACTTTATATTCACCCTTGTTATACTTTTCATGTGGAGAAAAGACCATTGTCCTAGGTGTGTTGTTGTACTAGCCACCAATCCATGTCTCACGATAAACGCCAACAGTTATATCAAAGACATAATTGTCCTAATTGTTTCAATTTAGCTATTGGAGAGAAACATGTCATAAAAGATTTCAAAAACTGTCCCTCCATCTTTGTTTACAACCAATGAACATGTTGCGTCTACTGTGTTATCAGAACTGATTCCAATATTCACCTATAGCAAACTTCCAGAAATGCTTTAATCATTTTTCAAACTTTAATAGTCGGAACAAACCATTTTGTACTAAAATGCAGCGTCCATTATAAGCTGCAGTTCTCTTTCTAGCAACAGTTTGCAACTGAGCATGTGACTGGTTTTTAAATAATTATACGACCACGTTTCAAAGGTTGAAAAACACTGCTTTAAATATCCGTATTCCAAGTTCATGCAGTTAAAATCAATAATTCTAAACTTCTCCGGCGTCTATATACTTTTAAATAATACTAGTTTCAATCAAAGAGCTCTCTACCTTAAAATATACTGCTGTGTCTACATCTCCTTTGTTCATGCTAAAGCAAGAGTTAATAATTCTACGATTGTCCTGTATTCTATAATGCAGCTAAATGTGGTGTATGAACGAATGACCTAGCTAAATGTGTAAATCTGACTTAATATGTCGCTGTGCGTATGTTGCCTGTCTGTATATTTACCTTTGTGCGTTCTCATTTAGGCCAGCCACCGTCTCAAATGTCCGTATAATGTTTCTTTTACTATGGCGTCTTTTCAATGTCTTTGTCTCAGAGAGTCCCATGTCTTTGTCTCCATGTCCTATTTCCTTCTTCTATAAACAACACTTTCTTTCTTCTCCCCCCCCCTCTTTCAAATAATAACCTTTCTTTTTCTTTCAATCACATTCTCATGTCTTACTTTGACTCTGTGTGTGTCCTTCTTCTTCTTGTTAGGTTTACACAACGTTCTTCTCCGTGCACATAACGTTGGACACTCACGCTTTGTGCAAAAGTATGGTTCTTCTCATGAAATGGAGGCCGGAGAGTCTTCTTCGAGAGTGTCCAGTAAGCTGCTGCGCCGATGCTGCAGTTTTGCTGCCCCCTGTGGTGAAACGGGGGCAGATACGCAGATGGTCCCGTGCTGATGGCGCCGATTGGGTCTTTGTGCAGACGATTTTGGCCAAAGAGACAGACAGAAGTTTTATCGGAAAAAACAGACAAACAAGAAGCCAACACAAGTGTGTTAATTTTACATACGAAACCAATGATTAATTACAATTCAAAATAAACATATGAAATCTTAATATAACATTTTAAACATTAAATTCTGAAACCCAATTCTGCATTCAACTGCTATCCTAAGCCCTACTTTTTCAAAAGTATAATGCTCTCTAAGATCATTCTAACTTTTATATCACAAAACTGTAGGGAAAAAAAAACTAGGTCCAGATAAAAAATTAAAAATAAAAATAATGCCTCTTAATAATCTAACTCAAAAGTTCTGTGCTCCTATGACTCCATGTCAGTCAAATTATCGTGTGTATATATAGTAATTTTCTACAAAAATTTCTTTCTTCACCGAGAGGAGAGAGGAAAGACAGAGAGAGAGAGAGCGAGAGAGAGAGGAGAGAGAGAGGAGGAAGGGGAGAGAGAGAGGACAGAACGAGGGAGGGGAGGGGCCGAGTGGCTTGTATGCCTTCAAGCATTTTCAGAGAGGGAGGCCAGGAGGGAGAATGAGGGGCTGTGGGGTTTCTCAAAAGAGGAGTACATGCTTTAGACTGAAATACACCAAATTCATGAACATCCCCTTAACAATTTGCTACATTTTCCTCGTTTTTATCGTGACAATGTGTTATCAGTGGTGAGAGTTCTCTCACGTCAACGGACACTTTACACATTTATTTAAATACGTCAGTAATGGAAAACATTACAATTTGCTACCTGATTAATGTATCGAGGGTTCCTGCAGAATCTTTTTTTTCCTGATCTCTGTAACTATCGAAACCATTAATCACGGTAGCAAATTGTACTGTTTCTATTCTGACGTACCTTAAATAATGTAATAGTGTCGTTTAGATCGTGAGAGACTCTCACCACTGATTAAAACATTGTCCACGATAAAAACGAGGAAAATGTAGCAAACTTAAAGGGGATGTTCATGGAATTTGGTGTATTCCCTCAGTCGTACATGTACTCCTCTGTTTGAGAAACCACCAGCCCATCCTTCTCCCTCCTGGTCCCTCTCTGAAAAATGCTTGAGGCATACAAGCCACTCGGCCCTCCTCCCTCGTTCTGTTCCTCTTCTCTCTCCCTTTCCTCCCTCTCTCTCTTCTCTCTCTCTCTCTCTCTCTCTCTTGTATCATTCTTTCTCTCTCGTGAGATAAGATATTGTTTTGTAGAAAATTACATATATACAACCACCGGGGATATGTTACTGACCTGGAGTCATAGGATCACAGAACTTTGAGTTAGAATATAAAGGAGGCTTCTTTTTTATTTTATTTTTTATCTGGTCAAGTTTTTTTTCCCTACTTTTTGGTGATATAAAAGTTTAGAAAGATCTTAGAGAGCATTTATACTTTTGGAAAAAAGTAGGGCTTAGGATTAGCAGTTGAAGTGCAGTATTGGTTTTTCAGAAGTTTAATGTTTACAAATGTTATATTAATTTATTTTCATAGGTTTATTTTGAATTGTAATTATCATTGGTTTGCGTATGGTAATAAACACCACTTGTTTGTGCTTCTTGTTTGTCTGTTTTTCCGAGAACACTTCTGTCCTGTCTCATTTGGCCAAAAAAATCGCCTGCCACAAGACCTCAATCGGGCGCCCATCAGCGGACAACTGCGGTCTCCCCGTTTCACCCACAGGGGGCAGCAAAGACTGCGCCATCGGCTGCCAGCAGCTAACAGGAACTCTCGGAAGAAGACCTCTCCGGGGAATCTTTCATGGAGAAAGAACCAGACTTTTGCACAAACGAGTGGAGTTATGTGCACGGAGGAAGAACGTTGGGTTACAACTCAACAAGAAGAGACAGGAACACACTGAGAAAAGAAAGACATGGAGAAAGTGATTTGAAAGAAGAAAGAAGGTGGATTATTGAAAGAAAGAAAGAAGGAAAGTGCATTGTTTAAAGACAGGAAAGGAAAAAGACATGGAGACAAAAGGACATTGGCACATTTGGACAAAGACATTGAAGGACGCCATGAGTAAAAGAAAGACATTTATACGGCAATTGGAGGAGTGGCTGGCACTAAATGAGACACACCAGAAGGTTAAATATACAGGACAGGCAACAAACGCACAGAGACATATTAAGTCTAATTTACCACCATTTAGACTAGGGTCATTCGTACATACACCACATTTAGCTGCATGAAAGAATACAGGACAATCGTTAGAATTACATTAGACTTTGCTTTTAGCATGAGACACAAGGAGATTAGACCGCAGTACTATTTAAGGTCGAGCGAGCTTATTATTGAAACTCGTATTATTTAAAGTTATAGACGCGGGAGAAGTTGTAGATTATTGATTTTAACTGCATGATCTTGGTAATCGGATATTTAAAGCAGTGATTTTCAACCTTGAACCGTTGGTTCGTTAATTATTTTTAAAAACAGTCACATGCACAGTTGAAACTGGTGATAGAAAAGAGGACTGCAGCTTTCTAATGGACGCGTGCATGTTAGTACACAATGGTTTGTTCAGACAATTAAAGTTTGAAACAATGATTTTAAAGCATTTCTGCAATTTTGGACTAAAGGTGATATTCGGATCATTTCTCGATAAACACATAGACGCCAACACTGTTCATTGGTTGAAAACAAAGATGTAGGACATTTTTTGAATCTTTTATGACATGTTTCTCTTCCCAAATAGCTAAATTAGTAAACCACAAAAATTTAGGACAATTATGTGTCTTTGATTCATAATCGGTTGGCAGTTTATCTGAGACATGTTTGGGTGCAAGTACAACAACAACAACATAGGACAATGGTCTTTTCTCCACATGAAGTAAAAACAAGGGAGAAGTATTAAAGTTTGAAACTCATTTACATATTTTTAAGGAATCGAACTGGCTTTAAAAAAAAAAGGGAAAACACATATATTGCACGTGCATGAGTTTTTAGTAAGAAACAGAGTCATAAAAAATTAGGGAGGGACACAGTTTGTGACAAGCCCGAAGTAAAGACCACGTGGTTTTAAACCACTAAGTTTGAAATGATTTCCTTTTAGAAAAATCTCTCTAAGCTTTGCATGTTCTGCAGCTCTGAAAGGTTGACAACTATAAAATAGCTATGAGACAATTGTAATTGGACATGGAAAAATATAACAAAGTTAATTATTTACAGGCCTTCTTGTCGCTATGTTATATGTTTGTGATGTAATATGTTTGTGTATGTTATATGTATGTGCTGTCATGTCAAATACACTACGTTGACCTTTAACTCACTCGACTGCCAGCGCATTTTCAGATTTGAGAAGTGCATTCTGCCAGCAAATTTCAGGTGATTGACCCAACTTTGAAACTCTTTGCAGAATGCCATCAGAATATCCTTTTTTAGACGATGTTGTGTAAAAACAAGGGCACAAATTAAAGATTCACTCTCTCCTGCTTTACTCTGAAACAAAATCAGTTTGTTTTACCTCTTACCGTTCTGAGTATTCGCCATAGAACAAAGCTACTTTCTCACCCATAACTCCAGGTGCCTGAGCAAGAAAAAGAGGAAACCGAGCTGTATGTAAACAGGAACTATCAAGCAGAAAAGAGACTTTAGCTGGCATTTTTGCTGCTTTAGTGACAACTCAAAACACTTCACACTTGTTCCATACAAAAATTCATACAAAACTTGACTCTGAAATAATACTTTTTGATGGCCAAATTGTTGGCATATTATTCACAGATAGAACATTTAACTTTCTTCTTATACCCTCAACCCAAAACGTTCAAAACAACAACAACACAAAAGATCAATAAAACTATAGATGTATAAAATAGAATGAAGCTGTGAATTTGAGTTGTGTGTGTGTGAAATGTCAGTGTGCGATGCGACGTGGTCCGGTGTGAAGGTGAGTGTTCAGTGTGTGAGGGACGTGTCTGTGGAAGTGAGCTTGTCTGTGTGTTGTGAGTGTCAGTGTGCGAGTGAGAGCTGTCTGTGTGCCGGTGAGTTGAGTGGTGTGAGGTGCGTGTGAGTGTTTGTGAGTGTTGTTTTCCGATAAAAATTCATGATCAGGTTAGCTGAACGACAATCCGAGGCATCAGTAACAAACGAGCGCTGATCGTGCGAGAGGCGGAAGGTGTAGTCTCTGCTCGGGGCTCTTGCTCCCGCGCAATATGGCTGCAGATAGGACCTTCCACCGGGTGTCTCCCTCTCTCCCCTCTCGGATCCATCACTGATCCGCGAGCTCAATCTCTGCAAGCAGTGTATAACTGCTTTATAAAAACTATTCTTTTTTGCCATCACTCTGGCTTTACTTTCGCTCTAAACTAGATCTGATCCGTCTCAATGTACGTCCGCTGATATCGCTCTGCTACAGCAGCACGCTCTCAAAGGACCCCCACACTCCTCCTCCTTCTCTCCACTGGACTTATGACCTCTCCTGTGGTGCAATACGGCTTCATCTACTGGTGGTGAATTTATCATTACAGTACATTGCACTATATATCAGTGTGAGGGTCATTAACAAGGTGCGCCGTCATTCAGCAGCTCCCGTGTAATAACACGAAAAAGTGTCTAAGTCGTCTAGGGCAGTGAGCGTCACTATACAATAGAACGACTTTTGTCGTCATGGGCAGTGAATGCGTTCAACAATGGACCAATACTAACGTGGGGTGTTAGAGAGTGTGCTTGTGAGTTTTTGTGAGACGGTGAACTGAGGAAGGCTGAACGGAATCATGGAATAACAACAGTTTTCAGTAATGTTTTAATGAGATCATGGATAATTATTTTTTGTCAACAGCATACGGTGTAAGTACTAGAGATTCAAACGATGACAAGCTTTATGGAACAGTGTGTTTTAAAAGTGAGAGTACTCTGGACGAGTCCTCTGAGAAAAGTACTCTGCGGAAAGTACTCTGAGATGAAATACCTCGCCTGAAGGTACTGGGAGCCCCTCCCTCTGCTGTTTGTCGGGACAGTGTATTTCGGTCCAAAACCTCAGTGACAGCGGTCATTGGGAGGAGGACAAACTTGGTTTGTAACTACATTTCGCGGGAGTGTTAAAATTAGAAAACATACATATGGATAAGTCTGTATTTGGCTACAGCCTCTGCCCTGATGTCTACACACCGTCTGTCAATGCCGTTAGTTTGCCCAATTGGATTGATTGACCAGGCCGCACCATGCGACGAGAGTGAAAAGTGGGCGTTTTTGTGTTTCTAATGTTTGTTTTTCAGATTGAAAGATAAACTGCACTGCTTCAGGGATGAACAGTAGGATGAATTAAGGAAATGAGCTCTACTTCTGGCACAAAGCCCACAATATGAAATTGAGGACGAGCCGTGAGGCAGCAACAGGATTGGAAACAGTAATCTAACCAAACACATTTACAGATGCATGTTATTATACTTTGGAACACGACCAACAGAGGGGAGTATTGTATTGTCATAGGTGGTCATGGGTTCCTCATTTAACCTTCCAAATCATAGAAGACAGTGTAAAACATATATTTACGAAGAACAAATAAATAGAGAAAGGGAGCCTAAAAAAGCAAAATGGGAAAAATTATTAAGTAATTTTCGGAGTTGCCAAAATGAAATAAAATTCATATTTGTCCCATAGGGGGTGTCATTCTAAATTTCTTGTTGTGCAATTCAAAAGGGATGTTGTGCAAATTCAAAAGGAAGAGAATAATACTCGCTTATAACATCCAAACAGATCCTACTCTTTAAGATAATAGATCATTCATTATAATTAAGATAATATAGGAATAGAATGAGAATAGTCAGGAGCTATAATGTCAGTGGATTCGAGGGAGCTATAGGTTGAAGTGTCAGAATAAAACAATAGTAATTTAGTTAGATTGGAATAATCAAAATGTTCTATTGTGAAAATAAGTATCAATAATGTCAAAATTTATTCTAATAACTAAAGTAAAAGGAATCAAATAGAGTTCAGATTTTAGTAGCTATTGTTTTCCACATCTGTAGGAACTAGTGCGATGTGTTTTATAGAGAGTAGTATTAAAATTGCAGACATAGAACGGACAGGCTTTAACACAATTTTTAATCTAAAAAATGCTCAAATATAAACATCGCTTTTGACGCAGCCTCTGAGCCTCGCTCATTGCGAGAACAGGTCAAATAGTTATTGTTTTTACAAACAGCTGATGTATTTACACATATTAAGTTGTGGGACATCTCCTTTAAACAGTTCATAAGCCAGTGGACAGAATCCTATGAATGTGCTTTGTTTATTAAATCATAATTTCCTAGCCTTATAATCGTAGAGAAACGTTTTAAAATAGTTAAAATCCCTTTCCAGGCAACTTGATTTAGATGTATATTGTCTTTAATATTTCGGGAGAACGACTGTGTTGTTTTTGGAATTGTTCTGAAATACAATACATAGAATAGTGATTTGCAGAACAAGAACGGCGCAATAAAAAAAATCGTCTATTCGCAATGCTATTTTTACAATCAGAACTCAAAGTTGCGGGAATTGCTTTGCTCAAACTACAACCCAAGATTTGGGAGTCACAATAGAGTGTAAAATAGATAGTTGCTTTGTCAAAAAATAGAGCATTATTTTTAGACAGGGTACTAATTTCAAACCGGTAAAAGGACCATTTCTTATATAATGTCCAAAAGTATTTACTTCAAAGGTAGATAACGTTCATTACAGTTTTGCAAAGTTTTATAGGATACTGTTCAAATTCAAAGTTTCAAACATAAAGCGTGAACTGTTGACAATGCAAAAAGCTAATGAGATAGATTAATGAGATCGATTAGAACAACACAGAAATTTCAAAAACATTTGATAGCATTTTAATGAATTTGGGTATAGCACAAAAGTAGATCTTTGGTTAGTTTTGAGAATTTTAAGGTCAGCAACAGATTAGAGAATCAAAATCCCGTTGTATAGGGACTATACCCCAGAGAAACCTGCTAAAATAGATTCGCTCCTGTACGGATAATACCAATTTGATTACGATGTACATTTAACCCAAACGGTCTGAGAGAAGGAAGTGACAGCACTCTCTGTTTCAACAAACAATGTGTTTGGAGAAAAATGAGCAAAGCCCCACAAAATGGCACAGAGCCACTGATAATGACCAGCAAACCACAGTTATAGATAGATTTATTAGATAAAAACATATGTTTAAGATTATGGCTCAATAACCCAGCAAAGATGCAAACATAGTGGTAAATAGATTTTAGAATAGTTTAAAAACTATAGTGAATAGCTATAGTGCATTAACATTACAGACCGAGGTTGAAGAAGGATCAGGAATGACAGCAGTGTTCATCAAAGAGTTTTTAGTGAAGGATATGTTCAATGTGGTTGTGTGTTTGTTCGTCTTCCTGTATTAACTCTTTCACCAGATATCGAGCCAGAAAATAGGATCGATGGAATTCCCCAGTCCCGCTCAACCCACGTGGAATATTTGAAGATTGTGGACCTAGTTGGTTAATATAGGTTCAAAAAGAGGGGACTGGACGAATATTCACAAACTGCTGCACATCAGACAAGGAATATGCACTCAGGAATCATAAGAGAAGACCAGCTTACAAACACAGACAATTTTGACTCCAAGAATAAACAAATGTCTCTCCACTCCTCGACGAGGGCAAAAAAGGTCCAACCAATCAGGCGCCCCCCGTGGTGGGGGCATTGTTTGCTCAGGGTGGAGATGGGCAAGGGGGGGGACCCGGGGTCCAGACCGGACCAGGGGCCCGACCAGTCCCAGATCTGTGAACGTCATCGGACCCTTTGATAGAAACTGCTGGGAGGAGATTGGGCAGTCAGTCAGCCGAGGGCCAGTGAGCGGAATATTTGTGTTAGGTAGCCACTTTTTTTGGTTTGAATATTCTGTATCTGATTGTTAAAGATAATTAAATGCAGATGGTAAACGTGAAGATCTCTTGTCTGCTCTTGCATGACTTTGGATACGTTCAGTCAAAGGGAATTATTGACTTCAGTACGGGTTTTAAGGTTAGGGTTAAGATGGTCTGGTTAGATGGTTAAGGTTAGTGGTTAAGGTGGTCTGAGTCGTGCGTTAGGTTAGGTTTAAGGCGGTCTGAGTTAGATGGTTAGGTTTAGGTTAAGGTGGGTCTCGAGGAAAGAGGTTAAGGTTAGGGTATAGGTGGTCTGAGTAAGATGGGTTAGGGTTAGGGTTAAGGTGGGTCAGAGGACGATGGTTAAAGGTTAGGGTAAAGGTGGTCTGAGTAGATGGTTAGGTTGAGGGTTAAGGTTCAAGGTTAAGCGCGGTTATGAGTAAGATGGTTAAGGTTAGGGTTAAGGCTGTCTGAGTAAGGATGGTTATGGTTAGGTTTAAGGCGCGGGGTCTGAGTAGATGGTTAGGGTTAAGGCTTCCAGGCGGGTCTGAGTTAAGTGGTTAAGGTTTGAATTAAGGTTAAAGGCGGTCCTGAGTAAGAGGTTGAGGTTAGGTTTAAAGGCGGGTCTGAGTAAGATGGTTAAGGTTAGGGTTTAGCGATCTGAGTAAGATGGTTAGGGTTAAGGTTAAGGCGGGTTCTGAGTAGATGGTTAAGGTCTTTGAGTTAAGGTTAGGCCGCCGGTCCTGAGTAAGATGGTTGAAGGTTAGGGTTTAACGGCGGTCCTAGTAAAGAATGATGGTCTATGGTTAGGTTTAGGCGGTCTGAGTAAGATGGTTCCGGGTTCAGGTTAAGGCGTCTGAGTAAGGATTGTTAAGGGTTTGAGTTAAGGTTAAGGTGGTCTGGGTAAGATGGTTAAGGTGTCTGAGTAAGAAGGTTAGGGTTCATGTGTTTTAGCTGTGATTGAGCTGACTTGTGTTACAGGTGATTCAATGGTTTTTGTTAAGTTCTCTGAAGATGACTTCTGTTGTGAACCTAGGGATATACAGAATAAATTGGTATTGTATTGTAGTAAGTCTGGTTAAGGTTAGGGGTTAAGGGCGGGGTCCTGGTGTAAGATAGTTTAGGGTTAGGTTTAAGGCGGGTCTGTGTTAGATGGTTAGGGTTTAGGGTTAAGGTCGGGTCTGAGCTAAGTTGGTTAAGGTTAGCGGTTAAGGTGGTCTGATAAGTGGTTAAGGTTAGGGTTAAGGTCTGGTCTGGTAAGATGGTTAAGGTAGGGTTAAGGTGGTCTGAGTGAGCATGGTTAAGGTTAGGGTTAAAGCTTGCACTAACTGACTTTGGGATTTTGAAGCCGCACAGACTCGCTTGCCTCTCTCTTTTCTGCTCCCCTCCCCGCACCACGAAACTATCGCCCCCACACCACACCCACTGTTGGGACGGAGCTAGCGTCATCTACCAATATGGATAAATAACATGGACATGGATTTGCACGTGGATGGCTGTGACATAGAACGATCGAAACGGGAAGCGCGGAGGACCGTAGACTTTCTTTCTGGATGGCTTCTTTCGTCTCGCTGTTTGTAAGCAGTAACCGGTGACGAAGACGGAGGAAAAGCTTCGGTTAGCCCGCCACTTGTTGTCGCTTGCTAACTCAGCCTTCTGTGCTAACGGGACTGTAGATTTCATCACGAAAGTGGGGGCCTGTGGTCCTGTGATTGGTCACAATTGCGACCGAAACACCATTCTCTTCCTTGTTTCTGTTTATCAAAACTCGATCTAAAATATACATGTCACGCCAGCCCAAATCAGCGCTACTTTTTCTTCAAACGTACGAATCTCCCAATGCACTGCATGGACATGGATAGCTTTTCCGTTAATGAATACAAAAATAAAGTCAGTTAGTGCAGCTTTAACCCTACCTTAACCCTCACTCAGACCACCTTAACCTAACCTTAACATTTACTCAGACACCTAAACCCTACCTTAACCATCTTACCTCTAGCACCACCTTAACCCAAACATAACCCCATCTTACTCAGACCACTTAACCCAACCCTAACATCTAACTCAGACCGCCTTAAACCTACCATAACTATCTTATCGACCGCCTTAAACCCTACCTTAACCCATCTTACTTACATACAATACCCAATTATTTTTGTAAAGCCCTAGGTCACAACAGAAGTCATCTCAGAGACTTAAACAAACCATTGCAATCACCACCACAAGTCAGTCAATCAACAGCTAAAACACTATGGAACCCTAACCTTCTTACTCAGCACTACCTTAGACCATCTTACTCAGACACCTTAACCTTAACTCAACCTTAACATTTACTCGACCGCCTATAAACCTTACCCTACCATTCTACTCAGACCGCCTAAATCCTACCATAAACATCTTACTCAGACCGCCTTAACCCTAACTCAACCATCTTACCTCAGAACGCCTTAACCTTAACTCAATACCTTAACCATCTTACTCAGGACCGCCTTACTTAACCCTAACCATCTACTCAGACCGCCTTAACCTAACCTTAACCATCTTACTCAGACCGCCATAAAACCTAACTCAAACCCATCTTACTCAGTACCGCTTAACCTTAACTTCAAACCTTAACCATCGTACTTCAGACCGCCCTTAACTTAACCTAACCCCATCTTACTAGGACGCCTTAAAACCTAACCATAACATCGTCTCAGGACAGCCTTAACCCTAACCTTAACCGTCTTACCCTCAGACCGCCTTAACCTTAACCTTAACCCTAACCTTAACCATCTTCCTCAGACCACCTTTACCCTAACCTTCATAACCATCATCCTCAGACCACCTTAACCAACCCTATACCATCTTACTCAGACCACCTTTACCCTAACTGAACATCTTCCTCAGGACCCACCTTAAACCTAACCTTAACCATCTAACTCAGACCGCCTTTAAACCTACCTTAACCATTCGTACTCAGACCACTAAACCCTACCTAACCATCTAACTCAGACCCACCTTAACCTAACCTTAACCATCGTACTGAGTAATTATTCCCTTTGACTGACGTATCAAAGTCGATGCCAAGAGCGAGGAAAGAGATCTTCACGTTAAACATCTGCATATAATTATCTTTACAATCAGATACAGAATATTCATAACAAAAAAGTGCTCCTAAACTAAAATGTCCCTCTCCCTGGCCCTCGCTGGAATGACTGCCAATCTCCTCCCAGCGTTTCTATCAAAGGGTCCGATGACGTCACGATCTGGGGACGGGTCTGGCCCATGTCCTGGTCTGGACCCGGTCTTCCATCTCCACTGAGCAAACAATGCCCCCACCACTGGGCGCTGATTGTGTTGGACTTTTGCCCTCGTCGAGAGTGGAGAGAGCATTTGTTTTTCTTGGAGCTCATAATTGTCCTGGTTTTGTAACTGGTCATCTCTTAATGACTTCCTGCGACTCAGTGCATATTCCTTTGTCTGATGTGCAGCATTTTGTGAGATTCGTCTGTCCCTCTTTTGACCTATATTAACCAACTAGGTCACAATCTTTACATATTCTCTGGGTGACGGGACTGGGGAGATTCCATTCATCCTAGTTCTGGTCTGAAATCTGTGACGAGTAATACAGGAAGACGAACAACACACAAACCACATTGAAACATTCATTCACTAAAACTCTTGATGACCACTGCTGTCATTTCTGATCCTTCTTCACACTCGTCTGTAAGGTTTGCACTAAAACATTCAATATAGTTAAACTATTCCTAATCTATTTTCCAAAATATTTGTTTGCATCAATGCTTTTATGAGCCATATTCTTTAAACATATGTTTTATCTACTAATCTATCTATACCTGTGGCTTTGCTGTTCCAGTATCAGTGGCTCCTGTGCCATTTTTGTCGGGCTCTTGCTCATTATCCAAACACATTATGTTGAACCAGGGAGTGCTGTCACTTCTTCTCTCAGACCGTTTGGGATAATTGTACATCGTCATTAATTCAAATTGAATTATCGTACGGAGCTAATCTATTTTAGCAGGTTTCTCTGGGGTTAGTCCCTATACAACGTATTTTGCTTCTCTAATCTGTTGCTGACTCATAAATTCTCAAAACTACCATAAGATCTACGTTGTGCTATACCCATATTCATTACAAATGCTTTCAAATGTTTTGAATCTGTTGGGGGGGTGGTTCTAATCGATCTCATAATCTATTCATTAGCTTTTTGCATTGTCAACATTCACCTATGTTTGAACAAGTGAATTTTGACTGTATCTAAACAAACTGTGCATAAACTGTAATGAACTTTATCTACCTTAGAAGTAAATAACTTTTGGACATAACTATGAAGGACAATGTCCTTTAACCGTTTGATATTAGCCCTGTCTAAAAATAATCTCTATTTCTGAAAGATCTATCAATTTTACACTCCTATTGTGACTCCAAAATCTTGGTTGTAGTTTGAGCCAAAAGCATATTCCAACTTTAGAGTTCTGATTGTAACAATAGCATTGGCAATAGACGATTTTTTATTGGGCCGGTTTTGTTCTGCAAATCACTTATTCATGTATTGTATTTCAGACAATACCAAAAAACAACACAGTCGTTCTCAATATTAAAGCATAACATCTAAATCAACGTTGCCGGAAAGGGGATTTTTACCTATTTTAAAACGTTCTCTACGATTTAAGGCTATGAAATTAATTATTTAATAACTAAACGCACTTTCTGGCTTCTGTCCACTGCTTATAACTGTTTAAAAGAGTTGTCCCAAACTTAATATGTGTAAATACATCAGCTGGTTTGTACTAAAACAAATAACATGTTGACCTGTCTCCAATGGGAGCAGTCAGAGGCTGCGTCAAAAGCAATGGTATATTTGAGCTATTTTTAGATTTAAAATTGTGTTAAAGCCTGCGTTCTATGTCTGCATTTTACATACTACTTCTATTTAAACACATCTGCAACTATTTCCTACAGATGTGGAAAACAGACGCATCTAAAAATCTGACTTCTATTTGATTCCTTTTTACTTTAGGTTATTAGAATAATTTGACATTATTGCAATACTTAATTTTCACAATAGAACTATTTGGATTATTCACTAGTCTAAACTATTATTACTATTGTTTATTCTGACACTTCAAACATATAGCTACTCGATCCATGACATTATGCTCCAGACTATTTCTTTCTATTCTATTATTATCTTATATTATATGATCTATTATCTTAAAGAGTAGCTCTGGTTTGATGTTATAAGCGCTATGTATTTCTCCTTTTGAATTTGCACAACACCCTTTTGTAATTTGCAATAACCACTAAATTAAGAATGACCCCTATGGGCAAATATAGTGATTTTATTTATTTTGGCAACTCCGAAAAATTACTTAATAATTTTCCTTTTTGCTTTTTTAGGCTGCCTTTCTAATCTTTATTTGTTCTTGTAAATATATGTTTTACACTTCTTTTCTAATGATCTTAGAAGGTTAAGGACCTTCGGACCACCTATGACCATTACAATACTCCCCTCTGTGGTCGGTGGTCCAAAGTATAAAAAATCGCAATCGTATCGTGTGTGTAGTTCTACTGTTCCAATCCTGTTGCTCCTCCCGGATCGTCCTAATTCAATATTGTGGGCTTTGGTGCCAAGTAGAGCTCTTTTCCTTAATTCTACTACGGTCATCCCTGAAGCCAGGTGCAGTTTATCTTTCACTGAAAAAACAAAACATTAGAACACAAGAAAAACGCCCACGTTCCTTCGTCGCATGGTGCGGCTGTCAAATCATCCAATTGGGCACAAACATAACTGCATGGGACAGACTGTGTGTGACTTCAGGGCCAGAGCTGTAGCCAAATACGACTTATACAATATGGTAAGTTTTCTAATTTTCACACTTCCCCTAAAATGTGAGTTACAAACCAAAGTTGTCCTCCTCCAATGACCGCTCATGCGGTTGGAACCGAATCACTGTCCGGACAAACGCAGTAGGGAGGGCTTCCCCGTACCTTCAGCGAGGTATTTCATCTCAGAGTATTTCCGCAGAGTTCTTTCTCAGAGTACTCATCCAGAGTACTCTCACTTATACACGTTCAATAAAGTTGTCATCTTGGAATCTCTAGTACTTACACCGTATGTCTGTTGACCAAAAAATAATTATTCCATGATCCATTAAACATTCAGAAAACTTTTGTTATTCCATGAATCCCGTTCAGCATTCCTCAGTTCACTCCCACAACACACTCACAAACAACACTCCCAACACCCCACGTTAGTATTGGTCCCGTTGCTTAACTCATTCATGCCATGACGACAAATTGTCGTTTCTTATTGTATAGTGACGCTTCACTGCCCAAGACGACTTAGACGACCCTTTTTCGTGGTTATTACACGGGAGGTGCCCAGTAATGTCTGGACGCACCTTGTTAATGACCCACAACACTGACTATATAGAGCAAATGTTACTGTAATGATAAATCACCAACAGTAGATGCAGTATAGCAACAGGAGAGGTCATAAGTCAGGGAGAGAAGGAGGAGGTGTGTGGGGTCTTTGTGAGTGCGTGCTTGCTGTGCAGAGCGATGTAGCGTACTGTAGCTATTGAAGACGGAATCAGATCCTAGTTTAGCGATAGTATAGCAATGAGTGATGGGCAAAAAAGAATAGTTATAAGCAGTATACACTGCTTCAGAGATTGACTCGCGGATCAGTGAGTGAAGGTCGAGAGGGGCTGAGAGGGAGACCCGGTGGAGGTCCGTATCTGCAGCTATTTGCGCGGAGCCAGAGCCCGAGCGGAGACACACCTTCCGCCTCTCGCAGCGTATCAGCTGCTGTCGATACTGATTGCTCGGGCTTCGTTCAGCAAACCTGATCATGATTTATCGGGACACATCACAAACATCAACCGCACTCACTCACTCACTCACGCACACAGACAACTCACTCGCCACTCTGACACTCTCACACACAGACACTCACTCGCACAGGACACCATCGCACTGACACTCACTCCCACGACACTCGCAGACACTGACTTCACACACACACACTCCAATTCAATGCTTCATTCTATTTTATACATCTATAGTTTTATTGATCCTTTGTGTTGTTTTGGTTTGACGTTTGGTTGATGTTATAGAGAAAGTTAACTTTTCTATCTGTGAATAAATTGCCAACATTTGCCATCAAAAGTATTATTTCAGAGTCATGTTTTTATAATTTTTGTAAATGGAACACAGTGTGAAGATGTTTTGAGTTGTTACATAAAGCAGCAAAAATTGATCTAATACTCTTTTCTGCTTGATATGATCCTGTATACAGACAGCTCGTTTCTCTGTTTCTTGCTAGCCAGGTGTTCTGGGTGAAAGTATGCTTTGTTCTATGGCGAATAACTCAGTACGGTAAGAGGTAGGAAACCAACTGTTTTTTCAGAGTTTAAGCAGGAGAGGTGAAATCTCACCTTTAATTTGGTGCCCTGGTGTTTACATCGTCTAAAAATTGAATATTCTGTGGCACTTCAAAGTTGGGTTTGTTTTAAATCACCTGAATTGCTGGCAGAATGCACTCTTACTCAATCTGAAACATGCCTGGCAGTCATTGAGTTAAGGTCAACGTAGTGTATTAGACCTGACGCACAACACATGATAACCATACACAAAACATATAACATACACAAACATCTAACTTACACAAAGAGGCCTGTAATTTTAACTTTTGTTATATTTTTCCATGTCCCTTACAATTGTCTCATGAGCTCATCTTTATAGCTTGCCAAACTTTCAGAGCTGCAGAACATGCAAAGCTTTGAGAGATTTTTTCATAACAGGATCCATTTCAAAACTTTAGTGTTTTAACACACACGCTGGACTTTACTCGGTTGTCACAAACTGTTGTCCCCTATATTTTTAATGAGCTCTTGTTACTTAACAAAAAACTCATGCACGTGCAATAAATGTTTTTCCCTTTTTTTTTTAAAGCCAGTTCGGATTCCTTAAATATGTTAAATTAGATTTCAAACATTAATTCTTCACCATGTTTCTACGGTTCAATGTGGAGAATAAGAACCAGTGTCCTATGTGTGTTGTCTGTACTTGCCACCAATCAGTCTCAGATAAACGCCAAACAGTAATATCAAGACATAAATTGTCCTAATAGTTTTCTAATTTAGCTATTTGGAAGAGAAACATGTCTAAAGATTTCAAAAATGCTCCAGGTCATCTTTGCTTTTCAATCCAATGAACAGTGGTTTGACGTCTATGGTGTTTTCAGAAATGATCCAGATATCACCCTTTAGCCAAAATTCCAGAAATGCTTTAAATATTTTTCAAAACTTTAATTGTTGAACAAACCATTTTCGTCTAAATGCAGGTCTCTTAAAAGCGCCAGTTCTCTTTATAGCACCAGTTTCAATGGGCATGTGACTGTTTTTATATAATTAACGAGACCACGGTTCCAAAGGTTGAAAACACTGCTGTAATATCCTGATTACCAAGATCTGCAGTTTAAAAATCAATAATTCTAACTTCTCCGCGTTCTATAACTTATAAATAATACTAGGTTCTCATATTAGAGATCCTCTACCTTTAAATATACTGCTGTTCTAATCTCCTTGTGTTCATGCTAAAGCAAGAGGTCTAATTAATTCTAACGATTGTCCTGTATTCTTTCATGCAGCTATATGTGGTGTTTGACGAATGACCTAGCTAAATGTGTAAATATGACTTAATATGTTCTCTGTGGCGTTTTTTGCTGTCTGTATATTTACCTTCTTTGTGTCTCATTTAGGCAGCCCACGTCTCAAATGTCCGTTAATGTCTTTTATTACTCATGCGTCTTTCAATGTCTTTAGTCTCAAAGTGTCCCAATGTCTTTGTCTCATGTCTTTTTCCTTTTCTTTAAAACAATCACTTTCTATCTTCTGTCTTTCATAATCACCTTCTTTATTCTTTCAATCACTCTTTCATGTCTTTCTTTGTCTCAGTGAGTGTCCTTCTTTCTTCTTGTTAGGTTTACACAACCGTTCTTCCTCCGTGCCATAACTCACTCGGTTTGTGCAAAAGTCTGGTTCATCTCCATGAAATGGAGGCGGAGAGGTCTTCTTACGAGAGTTCCTGTTAGCTGCTGCACGCCGATGCGCGTCTTGGCTGCCCCTGAGGGTGAAAAAGGGGAGACGCAGATGGTCCGTGCTGATGCCCGCCGATTGAGGTCTTGTGGCAGACGATTTTGGCCAAATGAGACAGACAGCGTTTTCTCGGAAAAAAACCAGACCAAACAAGAAAGCACAAACAAGTGTGTTAATTACCATACGAACAATGATTAATTACAATTCAAAATAAACCTATGAATAATTAATATTAAACATTTTAAACATATATTAAATTCTGAAAAACCAATTCTTCATTCAACTGCTATCCTAAGCCCTACTTTTATCCAAAAGTATAATGCTCTCTAAGATCATTCTAACTTTTTATATCACCAAAAATGTAGGTGAAAAAAAACTTTGTCCAGATACAAAAATAAAAAAAAAAATAATGCCTCTTTATAATCTAACTCAAAGGTTCTGTGATCCCCATGTCCATGTCAGTAAACATTATCGTGTGTACATATATGTAAATTATCATACAAAAAATTCTTTCTTCACGAGAGAGTGAGAAAGACAGAGAGAGAGAGAGAGAGAGAGATGAGAGCGAGAGCGAGGAGGAAGGGGAGAGAGAGAGGACAGAACGAGGAGAGGGGGCGGGGCCGGTGGCTTGTATGCCTCATGCATTTTTCAGAGAGGGAGCCAGGAGGGAGAAGGAGGGGCTGTGTGGTTTCTCAAACAGAGGAGTACATGTCCGACTGAATTCACCAAATTCAAGGAAATCCCCTTTAAAATTTGCTAACATTTTCCTCAGTTTTTTTTTCGTGACCAATGTTTCATCAGTGGTGGAGTTCTCTCACGTTCAAACGACACTTTACATTATTTAAATACGTCAGTAAAGGAAAAACATTACAATTAGTTACCTGCTTAATGTATCGCGGTGGTTCCAGCAGAATCTTATTTCCTGATTCTCTGTAACTATCGAAACATTAATCAGGTAGCAAATTGTAATGTTTTCCTTTACTGACCGTATTTAAATAAAATGTAAGTGTCGTTTGACGTGAGAGAACTCTCACACTGTTAACAACATTGTCACGATTAAAAAACAACGAGGAAAATGTAGCAAATTTTAAAGGGGATGTTCATGAATGTGGTGTATTTCAGTCGAACATGTACTCCTCTGTTTGAGAAACCACACAGCCCCTCCTTCTCCCTCCTCGGCTCCCTCTCTGAAAAATGCTTGAGGCATAACAAGCACTCGGCCCTCCTCCCCTCGTTCTGTCCTTCTCTCTCTCCCCTTCCTTCTCTCTCTCTCTCTCCTCTCTCTCTCTCTCTTATCTCTGTCTTTTCTCTCTCTCTCGTGAAGACAGAATTTTTTGTAGAAATTACCATATATACACACGATAATGTTACAGAATGGAGTCATCGGATCACAGAACTTTGAGTTAGATTATAAAGAGGCATTATTTTATTTTATTTTTTATCTGGAACAAGTTTTTTTTCCCTACATTTGGGTGACATAAAAGTTAGATTGATTTAGAGAGCATTGATACTTTTGGAAAAAGTAGGGCTTAGGATAGTCAGTTGAAAGGCAGAATTGGTTGTCAGAATGTAAAGTTTAAAATGTTTTTAATATTAATTATTTCATAGGTTATTTTGAATTGTAATTAATCAATGGTTTGTGATGGTAATTAACACACTTGTTTGCTGCTTCTTGTTTGTCTGTTTTTTCCGAGAAAGAAAACTTCTGTCTGTTCATTTGGCCAAAAAATTCGTTCTGCCCACAAGACCTCATTCGGGCGCCATCAGCACGGACCATCTGCGTCTCCCCCGGTTCCCACCCACAGGGGGGCAGCAAAAAGACTGCAGCAATTGGCTGCAGCAGCTACAGGAACTCTCGAAGGAAGACCCTCTCCGGCCTCTTTTCCTGGAGAAGAACCAGACTTTTGCACAAACCGAAGTGGAGTTATGTGCACGTGAGGAGAAGAACGTTGGTGTTTCAAAACCTAACAAGAAGACGGAAGGACACACACTGAGACAAAGAAAGGACCTGAGAAGTGATTGCAAGAAAGAAAGAAGGTGATTATTGAAAAAGAGAAGAAAGAAAGTGATTGTTTAAAAGAAGAAGAGAAAAAGACACCGAGACAAAGACATTGGACACTTTGAGACAAAAGACATTGAAAAGACGCCCATGATGTTAAAAGAAAGCACATTAACGGACATTGAGACGTGGTGGCCTAAATATGAAGACACACAGAAGTTAATTGACAGACAGGCAACAAACGCACCAGAGACATATTAAGTCATATTTACACATTTAGCTAGGTCATTCGTTCATAAACACCACATTTAGCTGCAATGATAAGAAACAGGACTATCCGTTAGTATTAATTAGACACTAGCCGTTAGCATGAGACACAAGGCAGATTATAGCAACTCAGCAGTCTATTAAAGGTCGGAGGAGCTCTAGTTATTGAAACTAGTATTATTTAAAGATATAGACGCGGAGAAGTTTTAGGAATTATTCGATTTTAACTGCATATGATCTTGGTAATACGGATATTTAAAGCGAGTGTTTTTCAACCTTTTGAACCGTGTTGGTTCGTTAAATTATATTAAAACACAGTCACATGCACAGTAAAAACTTGGGTGCTAGAAAGATAAACATGAGCTATTTAAGGACGCTGCATTTAGTTACAAATGGTTTAGTTAGACAATTAAAGTCTTGAAAAATGATTTAAAGCATTATCTGAATTTTGGCTAAAAGGTGATATTGGATCCATAACTGATAACCACATAGAGCAAACACTGATCATTGGTTGAAAACAAAGATGTTGGGGACATTTTTTGAAATCTTTTATGACATGTTTCTCTTCCAACAAGCTAATATTAGAAAACAATTAGGACATTATGTCTTGGATATAACTGTTGGCAGTTTATCTGTGACATGATTGGTGCAAGTACACAAACAACAACATAGGACAATGGTCTTTTCTCCACATGAACGTTAAAAACAAGGGTGATGAAGTATTAAAGTTTTGAAAACAATTTACATTTTTTAAGGAATCCGAACTGGCTTTAAAAAAAAAGGGAAAAACATTTATTGCACGTGCATGAGATTTTTGTTAAAGTAACAAGAGCTCATTAAAAATATAGGGGGACACAGTTTGTGCACACAGCGCCGAGTAAAGACCACTGGTGTTTAACACACTAAAGTTTGGAAATGGATCATTTTAGGAAAAATCTCTCAAGCTTTGCATGTTCTGCTGGCTCTGAACGTTAGAACTATAAAATAGCTCTATGAGGACAATTGTATTGGACATGGAAACAAAATATAACAAAGTTAAAATTACAGGCCTCTCGAGTATGGGTTATATGTTTGTGTACTGTTATATGTTTTTGTGTATGTTATATGTTTGTGCGTCATGTCAAAATACACTACGTGGACCTTAACTCACTGGACTGCCAGGATTTTCAGATTTGAGAAGTGCATTTCTGCAGCAAATTCAGGTGATTTGACCCAACGTTGATGTGCCACAGACATTAAATTCATATTTTAGGACGATGTAAAACACCAAGGGCCCAAATTAAAGATTCACCTCTCTGGCTTTTATCTGAAAAAAAAAACAGTTTGTTTCTAACTCTTACCGTTCTTGAGGTTATTCGCCAAGAACAAAGCATACTTATCACCCATAAAACATGGTACTGGAGCAAGAAACAGAGGAAACGAGATGTATGTAAACAGGAACATATCAAGCAGAAACAGAGACTTTAGATGCATTTTTGCTGCTTTAGTGACAACACTCAAAACATCTTCACATTGTTCCATTACAAAAATTATAAAAACATGTGACTCAGAAATAATACTTTTGATGGCAATTGTTCGGCAATTTATTCACAGATTGAAAATTTAACTTTCTTATATACCATCAACCAAAACGTCACACACAACAACAAACAAAATGATCAATAAAACTATAGCTGTATAAAATAGAATGAAGCATGTGAATTGAGTGTGTGTGTCGTGAATGTCCAGTGTGCCGAGCGAGTTGTCCTGTGTAGTGAGTGTTCAGACTCGTGCGAGTGGACAGTGTCTGTGCGAAGTGAGTGTCTGTGTGTGTGAGTGTCAGTAGTCGCGACTTTTGTGAGGATTGTCTGTCGTGCGTGAGTGACTCCTTTTCAGTGCCGTGAGTGCGCCTGTGAGTGTTTGTGGAGTGTGTCCGAAAAATCATGAACAGGTTTGCTGCTGAAACGAATCGCCACTGGCTCAGTAACAACAGCAGCTGATACGCTGCGAGAGGCGGAAGGCTGTTGTTGGCTCGGGGCTCTTGCTCCGCGCAAATATGGCTGCTCAGATACGGACCACTCCACCGGGGTCTACCCTCTCTCCCTCTCGACCTCCCACTGATCCGCGAGTCAATCTCTGAAGCAGTGTATACAGCTTATAACTATTCTTTTTTGCCATCACTCATGCTATACCATCGCTAAACTAGATCTGATCGTCTCAATGCTACACGTCGCTATCATCGCTCTGCTACAGCAGCACGCTCTCCAAAAAGACCCCCCACTCCTCCTCCTCTCTCCACTGACTTATGACCTCTCCTGTGGTGCAATACTGCATCCTACTGGTGGTGGATTTATCATTACAGGTCCATTTGCACTATATATCAGTGTATGTGGGTCATTAACAAGGTGCCGCCAGGGACATTTACTGCCAGCATCCAGATGTAATAAACACGAAAAAGTAGTCTAAGTCGTTCTTGGGCACTCTTAGTGAGCGTCACTATACAATTAGACGAACTTTTGTCGTCATGGGCAGTGAATGAGGTTAACAACATGGACCCAATACTAACAGTGGGGTGTTGGGTGTGTGTTGTGTGAGTGTGTTGTGGAGTGAATCTGAGGAGATGCTGGAACGGTATCATGGAATAACAAAGTTTTCTGTAATGTTGTAATGTGATCATGGAATAATTATTTTTGTCAACAGATACGGTGTAAGTACTAGAGATTTCAAAGATGACAAGCTTTATTGAAAGTGTGTTAAAAGTGGAGTACATCGGGGATGAGTACACTGAGAAAAGTACTCTGCGGGAATAGTACTCTGATATGAAAATTACCTCGCTGAAGGTTATGGGAGCCCCTCCCTCTGCTGTTTGTCGGACAGTGATTCGGTTCAACCGCAGTGGAGCGGTCATTGGGAAGGAGGACAACTTTGTTTGTAACTCACATTAAGGGAGTGTAAAAATTAGAAAAACAACATATTGTTAAGTCATGTGATTTGGCTACTGCCTCTGCCCTGATGTTCACACACCGTCTGTCAATGCAGTTATTGTTTTGCCCAATTGGATTGATTGGACAGGCCGCACCATGCGACGAGAGGAAGTGGGCGACGTTTCTTGTGTTCTAATGTTTTGTTTTTCAGATGAATGATTAAACTGCACGCTGCTTCAGGGAAGGACAGTAGTATGAATTAAGGAAATGAGCTCTCTACTTCTGGCACCCAAAGACCAACAATATGAATTGAGCGATCCGGGAGGAGCAACATGGATTGGAACAGTAATCTACCAACAACATACTGATGCTTGTTTTATACTTTGGACCACGAACAACAGGAGGGAGAGTCTTGTATTGTCATAGGTGGTCGATGGTGGTTTTATTCCCCCTTTTTCCCCTTTTTTTAACTTCTAAATCATCTCGAAAGGAAGGGTAAAAACATATTTTACAAGAACAACTAAATAATTAGACAGGGCAGCCTAAAAAAGCAAATGGGGAAAAATATTAAGTAATTTTTCGGAGTTGCCAACTGAAATAAAATTCTATATTTGTCCCATAGGGGGTCATTCTAAATTTAGTGTGTGCATATTCAAAAAGGGGTGTTGTGCAAATTTCAAAAGGAGACAAAAGATAATAGCGCTTATAAATCAAACAGATTACTCTTTAAAGATAATAGTTCATATTAAAAAATAAGATAATAATAGAATAGAATGAAATAGTCTGGAGAGCTATAATTGTCATTTGGATTCGAGGAGTATGGTTGAAGTGTCAGAATAAACAATTGTAATAATTGTTAGATAAAGTGGAATAATTCACAAATAGTTCAATTGTGAAAAATAAGTATCAATAATGTCAAATTATTCTATAACTTAAAGTAAAAAGGAATCACACTAGACGTCAGATTTTTAGATGGATTCTGTTTTCCACATCTGTAGGATAGTGCAGATGTGTTTATAGAGAGTAGTATTAAAATGCAGAACTTAGAAAACGACAGGCTTTAACACAATTTTAAATCTAAAAATAGCTCAAATATAACAATTGCTTTTGACGCGCCTTGAGCTGCTCCATTGTCCAGAACAGGTCAAAATTGTTATTTGTGTATTACAAACAGCTGATTGTATTTACACATTATTAAGTTTGGGACAATCTTAAACAGGGTTATAAGCATTGGACAGAACCATTGAATGTGCTTTTGTTTATTAAATTAATTAATTTCATAGCCTTATAATCGTAGAGAAACGTTTTAAAAAATAGTTTAAAATCCCTTTCCAGGGCACACTTGATTTAGATGTATGTCTTTAATATTGAGAGAAGAATGTGTTGTTTTTGGAATTGCTCTGAAATACCAAATAAATAGGAATAGTGATTTTGCAGAACAAGAAACCGTCCAATAAAAAAAATGTCTATTGCCAAAGCTATTGTTACAAACAGAACACCAAAAGTTGGGGAATATGCTTTGGACTCAAACTACAACCAAGATTTGGAGTTCACAATAGAGTGTAAAATAGTAGATGTTACAAAAATAGAGGCATTATTTTTTAGACAGGGCTAAATATCAAACGGTAAAGGACCCCATTTCCTTCATTCCTATGTCCAAAAGTATATATTCAAAGGTTCGATAAAGTTCATTTACAGTTTATGCACAGTTTAACTTAGATACTGTCAAACTTCACTAGTTCAAACATAGGTGAATGTTGACAATGCAAAAAGCTACTGAGATGATTAACTGAGGATCGAATTAGAACCACACAGATTCAAAAACATTTGAAGCATTTTAATGACTTTGGGGTATAGCACAAAAGTAGATCTTTAGGTAGTATTTGAGAATTATAAGAGGTCAGCAACAGATTAGAGAATGCAAAATACCGCTTGTATCAGGGGACTACCCCCCAGAGAAAACCTGCTAAAAAATAGATTAGCTCCTGTCACGGATAATACCAATTTGATTAACGATGTACATTTATCCCAAAACGGTCTGAGAGAAGGATGTGACAGCACTTCCCTGGTTCAACAAAATGTGTTTGGAAAAATGAGCAAAGCACCACAAACTGGCACAGAGCCACCTGATAATGACAAGAAACCTCGTATAGATTAGCTTTACTTAGATAAAAAACATATGTTTACAGGAATATGGCTCATAATAAGCCAAGATGCAAACATATTGGTAAATCGCATTAGAATAGTTTAAACTATAGTGAAATAGTTTTAGTTGCATACATTACAGACGATGGTTGAAGAAGGATCAGTCGAATGACAGCAGTGGTCATCAAAGAGTTTAGGTGAAGGAATGTTTCAAATGTGGTTCGTGTGGTGTTCGTCTTCCTGTAATAACTCGTTCACAGATATCGAGCCAGCAGAACTAGGATGATGGAATCTCCCCAGTCCCGTCCACAGGAGAATATTGAAAGATTGTGACCTATTGGTTAATTAGGTCCAAAGACGGGCTGACGAATATAACACAAAATGCTGCACATCCAGACAAAGGAATATGCACTCAGGGAAATTCATAAGAGATGACCAGTTACAAAACCAGACAATTATTGGACCTTCCAAGAATAAGAAATAAGATGAAATTCTCTCTCCCACTCTCGACGAGGGCCAAAAGTCCAAACACAATCAGTGCGCCCAGTGGTGGGGGCATTGGTGTGTCAGGTGGAGATGGAAGACCGGGTCCAGACCCAGGCACCATGGGGCCAGGACCAGTCCAGATCTGTGACGTATCCCGGACCCTTTGATAGAAACTGCGGGAGGCAGATTGGGCAGTCAGTCCGCCGAGGGCAAGCGAGAGGGGACATATTAGTCTAGGAGCACATTTTTTTGTTGAATATTCTGTATCTTGTTTGGTAAAGATAATTAAATGCAGATGTTAAACGTGAAGATCTCTTGTCTCGCTCTGCATCGAATTTGGAAACGTCAGTCAAAGGAGATTATAGACTTCAGTACGATGGGTTAAGGATTAGGGGAAGGGTTAAGGTGGTTGAGTTAGCTGGTTTAAGGTATAGGTTAAGGTGGTCTGAGTACGATGGGTTAAGGTTTAGGTTTTTAGGCGGTCTGAAGTTAGATGGTTAAGGTTAGGTTTTTAAGTTGGGTCTGAGGGGAAGCTGGTTAAAGGTTAGGGTAAAGGTGCCTAGTCTGAGTAGATGGTTAGGGTTTTGGTTAAGGTGGGTCTGAGGAGATGGTTTCAAGGTAGGGTAAAGGTTGGTCTGAGTAAGATGGTTAAGGTTAGGGTAAGGTCTAAGGTTAAGGGCGGTCTGAGTAGCTGGATAAGGTTAGGGTTAAGGCGGGTCTGAGTAAGCATGGTTATGGTTAGGTTTAAGGCGGGTCTGAGTAGATGGTTTAGGGTTAAGGTTTAGGCGGGTTTGAGTAAAGATCGGTTAAGGTTTGTGTTAAGGTTAAGGCGGGGTCTGAGTAAGATGGTTGAGGTTAGTTTAAGGCGGTCTGAGTAAGATGGTTAAGGTTAGGGTTAAGGCGGTCTGAGTAAGATGGTCTAGGGTTCAAGGTTTAAGGCGGTCTGAGTAAGATAGGTTACATGGTTTGAGGTCTAAGGTTAAGGCGGTCTGAGTAGATGGTTGAGGTTAGGGTTAATGCGGTCCCTGAGTAAGATGGTTATGGGTAGGTTTAAGGCGGTCTGAAGTAAGTGGTTAGGGTTAAGGTTTTAAGGCGTGGTATGCGTAAGTTGGTTAGGGGTTTGAGTTAAGGTTAAGGTGGTCCTGAGTATAAGATGGGTTAAAGGTAGTCTGAGAAAGAAGGTTAGGGTTCATGTGTTTTAGCTTTGTTGATTGACGACTCTGTGTTGGGGTGATTTCAATGGTTTTGTTACGTCTCTGAGATGACTCTGTTGTGACCTAGGGCTATACAAGAAATATAAAATTGTATTGTATTGTAAGTAAGATGGTTAAGGTTAGGTTCTTCAGGCGGGTCCTGAGGTAAGATAGTTCGGGTTAGGTTTAAGGCGGTTCTGAGTATAGATGGTTTGGTTTAGGTTAAGGGTGGGGTCTTGAGTAGATGGTAAGGTTAGGGTTAAGGTGGTCTGAGTAAGACTGGTTAAGGGTTAGGGTTAAGGAGGTGCTGAGAGTAAGAAGGATAAGGATGGTTATGGTTAGGGGTTAAGGTGTGGTCTGAGTGAGATTGGTTTAGGTCTAGGGTTAAAGCTGCACTAACTGACTTTTGGGATATTTTGAAGCCGCCAGACAGACTCGCTGGCCCTCTCTCTTTCAGATCCCCTCCCCGCACCCACGAAGCTATCGCCCCCCACACACACCCTCTGTTGGGACGGAGATAGCAGTCCTCCCAATATGGATAAAATTACCATGGACATGGATGTTGCACGGTGGGATGGTGGTGACCATAGACCGATAGAACCGGGAAGCGCTGAGGAACGAGAATTTCTTTAGGATGGCGTCTCGCTGTTGTAAGCAGTTAACCGGGGGTGACGAAGACGACGGAAGTTCAGGTTAGCTCCGCCACTTGTTGTGCTAACTCAGCCTTTCTGTGCTAACGGACTCCTGTCCAGGATTTCTCACGAAAGTGGGGGCAGTGGTACGCTGTGATTGGTCACAATCTGCGACCAGCAAACACATTCTCTTCTTGTTTCATCAAAACTCGATCTAAAATATAATGTCACGCCACCAGCCCCAATCTGCGCTACTTTTTCTTCAACAGGACGAATATCCCTATGCACTGCAGGACATGGATAGCTTTTCCGTAATGAATACAAAAATAAAAGTCAGTTAGTGCAGCTTTACCCCCTAACCTTAAACCATCTCACCTCAGACCCCTTAACCCTAACCTTAACCATCTTACTCCAGACCACCTTAACCCTAACCTTAACCATCTTACTAGACCACCTTAACCCTAACCTTAACCATCTTACTCAGGACCCACCCTTAACCCTAACCTAACCATCAAACTCAGACCGCCTCTAAACCTAACCCTAACTATCATACTCCGGACACGCCATCACCCTAACTTAACCATCTTACCTTACAATACACTACAATTTATTCTTGTTATTAGCCTACGTGCACAACAGAAGTCCATCTCAGAGACTTAACAAAAAATCCATTGAATCCCTAACACAAGTCAGTCAATCAACAAGCTAAAACACATGAACCCTAACCTTCTTACCTCAGACTACCTTAACCTCTTACTCGACCTTAACCTTAACTCAAACCTTAACCATTTACAAGGACCGCCTTAACCTTAACCTAACATCTTACTCAGACCGCCTTAAAACTAACCTTAACCACTCCTTACTCAGACCGCGTAAACCCTAACCTCAACCTCTTACTCAGACGCCTTTAACCTTAACTCAAACCTTAACCATCTTACTCAGACCGCCTTACCTTAACTAACCATCTCTACTCAGCACCCGCCATAACCCTAACCTTAACCAATCTTACTCAGAACGCCTTAAACCTAACCTAAACCATTCGTACTCAGACGCCTTAACCTTAACTCAATCCTTAACCATCATTCAGACCGCCTTAACCTTAACCCTACCCATTTACTCAGACCGCCTTAAACCTAACCATAAACCATCTTTACTCAGACCGCTTAACCTAACCTTAACATATTAATAAGACCGCCTTAACCTTACCTTAACCCATAACCTTAACCATCTTACTCAGACCACCTTTTACCCTAACCTTAACCATCTTCCTCAGACCCAATTAAACCCTAACCCTACCCATCTTACTCAGACCACCTTTACCCTATCCCTTAACCATCTTCCTCAGACCCACCTTAAACCTAACCTTAAACCCATCTAAAATCAGACGCCTTAAACCTAACCTAACCACTCGTACTCAGACCCCCCTTACCCTAACCTTAACCATCTAACTCAGCCCAGACCTTAACCCTAACCTTAACCATCGTCTGAAGTCAATCATTCCCTTGGATGACGTTAAAAGGTCGATTGCAAGAGCGAGACAAGAGTTCTTCACGTTTAACATCTGCATTTATTTATCTTTACAATCAGATACAGAATATTCAACAAAAAAAGTGCTCCTAAACTACTATGTCCTCTCCTGGCCTCGGCTGACTGATGCCAATCTCCTTCACAGCCGTTTCTATCAAGGGTCCGATGACGTCCAGTCTGGGATGGTCTGGCCCCCTGGTACTGGTCTGGACCCGGTCTTCATCTCCACCTGAGCAAACAATGACCCCCACCACTGGCGCCTGAATTGTGTTGGACTATTTGCCCTCGTCGAGTGTGGGAGAGGGATTTGTTTAATCTTGGAGTCAATATTGTCTGGTTTTGGAAGCTGGTCATCTCTTATGTTCTGAGTGCATACTCCTTTGTCCTGATGAGCAGCATTTTGTGAATAATCGTCAGTCTCTTTTGGACCTATATTAACAATAGTCACAATCTTTCACCATATTCTCTGGGTGACGGGGACTATGCGAGATCTCCATCATCCTAGTTCTGGCCGAATCTGTGAAGCGTTAATACAGGAGACGAACAAACACACAACAAATTGAAACAATTCCTTACTAATCTCTTTGATGACCACTTCTGTCATTCTGTTCCTTAATTCACCTCGTCTGTATGTATGCTCTAAAACTTTTCACTCTTATAGTTTAAACTAGTCTATCTAATTTACCAATATGTTTGCATCTTTGCTTTTATTGAGACCATATTCTTAAAACATATGTTTTTATCCTTATAAATCTATCTATACTGTGGTTTGCTGTAATTATCAGGCTCTGTGCCCATTTTGTGGGGCTTTGCTCATTTTTCCAACACATTTTGTTGAACCAGGACGTGCCTGTCACTTCTTTCTCTCAGGACCGTTGGATAAATGTCATCGTTAATCAAATTGGTATTATCCGAACAGGGAGCTAATCTTATTTTAGCAGGTTTCTCTGGGTGTAGTCCCTATACAACGGTATTTGGATTCTCTAATCTGTTGCTGACTCTTAAATTTCTAAAACTACTAAAAGATTCTATTTTTGCTATTACCCAAATTCATAAATGCTTTCAATGTTTTGAAATCTGTGTTGGTTCTAATCCGATCTCATTAATCTATCTCATTAGCTTTTTGCATGTCACATTCACCTATGTTTGAAACAACGTGAATTTTGCAGTATCTATAAACTGTGCATAAACTGTAATGAACTTTATCTACCATTGAAGTTAAATTACTTTTGGACACCTAATATGAAGGAAATGGTCCTTTTACCGTTTGATATTAGCCCTTTCTAAAAATAATCTCTATTTTTGAAAGCATTATCTATTTTACACTCTATTTGACTCCAAATCTAGGTTGTAGTATAGCCAAAGCATATTTCCCAACTTTTGAGTTCTGATTTTAACAATGGCACTTGGCAACAAGACGATTTTTTATTGGCCGGTTCTAGTTCTGCAAATCACGTATTCTATGTATTGTATTTCAGACAATTCCAAACAACAACACAGTCGTTCTCAATAATAAAGATATACAACTAAAAATCAAGTTGCCTGAAAGGGAATTTTAAAATATTTTAAAACCGTTCTCTACGATTATAAGGTCTATGAAATTAATTATTTAATCAAAAAAAGCACATTCATCGGCTTCTGCCACTGCTTTTACCAGGTTAAAGAGTTGTCCCAAACTTTAATATGTGTAAATACATCAGCTGTTTGTAATAAACAATAACATTTGACCTGTTCTCCCAATGGAGCAGCTCAGAGGCTGCGTCAAAGGCAATGTTATATTTGAGCATATTTTTAGATTTAAAATTTCGTTAAAGCCTGTCGTTCTATGTCTGCATCTTTAATACTAATCTCTTAAACACTTCTGCACTAGTTTCTACAGATGGGAAAAACAGATCATCTAAAATCTGCTCTATTTGATTCCTTTGTACTTTAGTTCTTAGAATAATTTGACATTATTGAAACTTATATTCAAAATAGAATATTTTGATTATTCACTAGTTCTAACTATAATTACTATTGTTTATTCTGAACACTTCAACCTATAGCTCCTCGATCAACATGACAATTATAGACATACAGACTATTTCCAATTCCCTATTCTATTATTATGCTTATTATCTATATGATCTATTATTCGTAAAGAGTAGAATCTGTTTGATGTTATAAGCGCTATTATTTCTCCTTTTGAATTGCACAACACCCATTTGAATTTGCACAACACTAAATTTAGAATGACCCCTATGGGACAAATATGAATTTTATGTCATTTGGCAAACTCCGAAAAATTACATATAATTTTCCATTTTGCTTTTTTAGGCTGCCCTTTCTATTATTTATTTGTTCTTGTAAACTATATGTTTACACTTCTTTCTAATGATTAGGAAGGTTAAGGACCCTGACCACCTATGACAATACAATACTCCCCTCAGTTGGTCGTTGGTCCAAAGTATAAAAACAGCATTGTATGTGTGTGTAGATTACTGTTTCCAATCCTGTTGCTCCTCCCGGATCGTCCTCAATTCATATTGTGGGCTTGGTGCCAAAGTAGAGGCTCATTTCCTTTAATCATACTACTTGTCATCCCTGAAGCAGGTGCAGTTTATCTTTCATCTGAAAAACCAAACATTCGAACACAAGAAACGCCCACTTTCCTCTCGTCGCATGGTGGCGGCCTGTCAATCAATCCAATAGGGCAAAACATAAACTGCAATTGGAACAGACGGTTTGTGACACAGGGCAGAGGCTGTAGCCCCAATACAGACATAACAACTAGTAACTTTCTAAATTGTACACTCCTAAATGTGAGTTACAAACCCAAAGTTTTTGATTTCCTCCTCCAATGACCGGCTCACTGCGGTTGGGACCGAATCACTGTCCGGACAAACAGCAGAGGGAGGGGCTCCCAGTACCTTCAGCGAGTATTTCATCTCAGCGTATTTCGCAGAGTACTTTTCTCAGAGTACTCATCCCAGAGTACTCTCACTTTTACACCTGTTCAATAAAGCTGGTCACTTGAATCTCTAGTACTTACACGTATGCTGTGACAAAAAATAATTATTCCATGATAACATTAAAAACATTCACAGAAAACTCTTTGTTATTCCATGATTCCGTTTCAGCATTCTCGTTCACTCCACAACACACTCAAACACACTTCACAACACCCCACGTTCAGTATTGGTCCAGTTTTGTTAACACTCATTCACCTGCCCATGACGACACAAAAGTCGTTCTATTGTATAGTGACGCTCACTGCCCAAGACGACGTAGACGACTTTTTCGTGTTAGTACACGGGAGGCTGGCAGTAATGTCTGGCGCCCTTGTTAATGGACCCACAACACTGTATATAGTGCAAATGTACTTTAATGATAAAATCACCACCAGTTGGATGCAGTTTTTTTAAAAAATTGCACCACAGGAGAGGTCATAAGTCCAGTGGGAGAGAAGGAGGAGAGAGTGGGGTCTTTGGAGAGCGTGCTTGCTGTCGCAGAGGCGATGATAGCCGTACTGTAGCATTGGAGACGGAACAGTCTTAGTTTAGCGTTAGTTTATAGCAAGAGTGATGGCAAAAAAAGAATAGTTATAAGCCGTATACACTGCTTCAGGATTGACTCGCGGATCAGTGAGTGAGGGTCGAGAGGGGAGAGAGGGGAGGACCCCGGTGGGAGGTCCGTATCTGCCAGCCCTATTTGCGCGGGAGCAAAGCCCCGAGCAGAGACACACCTTCCGCCTCTCGCAGCGTCTGCAGCTGCTGTTGTTACTGATGCCTCGGGATTCGTTCAACAAACTGAACATGATTATCGGACACACTCACGCAAACACTACACGCACTCACTCACTCACTCACGCACACAGACACTCACTCGCACACTGACACCTCACCACACACAGACCACTCACTCGCACAGGACACTCACTCGACAATGACACTCACTCACACCAGACATCGCTCGCACACTGACATTCACACACACACACTCAAATTCACATGCTTCATTCTATTTGTATACATCTATAGTTTTATGGATCTTTGTTTGTTGTGTTTGACGTTTTTGGTTCGTGGTAGAGAAGAAAGTTAAATTTTCTATCTCGTGAATAAATTGCCAAACAATTTGCCATCAAAAAGTATTAATTCAGAGTATGTTTTTATAATTTTTGTAATGGAACAGTGTGAAGATGTTTGGAGTTGTCACTAAAGCAGCAAAAAATGCATCTAAAGTCTCTTTTTGTTGATATGTTCCTGTTTACATACAGCTCGTTTCTCTGTTTTCTTGCTCAGACCAGAGTGTTTTGGGTGGAACAGTATGCTTTGTTCTATGGCGAAAAACTCAAGAACGGTAAGAGGTAGAAACAAACTGTTTTTTTCAGAGTAGCAGGAGAGGTGAATCTTTAATTTGGTGCCCTTGGTGTTTCACATGTCTAAAAAACTGAATATTCTGTGGCAATCAAAGGTTGGTCAAAATCACCTGAAATTGCTGGCAGAATGCACTTTCAATTCGATAATGCCATGGCAGTCATGTGGTTAAAGGTCAAGTAGTTGTATTGACATGACGCCATAACTTATAACATTACACAAACATATAACATACACAAACATATAAAATACCAAGAGGCTGCTAATTTTAACTTTGTTATATTTTTGCATGTCCAATTACCAATAGTCTCAATGACAATTTTATAGTTGCAACTTTCAGAGCCTTGCAGGGAACATGCAAAGTTTGAGAGATTTTTCCTAAAAGGATCCATTTCAAACCTTTTGTGTTTAAACCACGTGGTCTTTACTCGGCTTGTCACAAACTGTGTCCCTATTTTTTTAATGAGCTTTGGTTACTAACAAAAAACTCAATGCACGTGCAATAAATTGTTTTTCCCTTTTTTTTCCCCTAAAAGCCAGTTCGGATCTCCTTATAAAATGTAAATTAGTTTCAAACTTTAATACTTCACCCTTGTTTTACGTTCAGTGTGGAGAAAAAGACCATTGTCCTATGTGTGTTGTTGTACTTGCACCAATCATGTCATCAGATAAATGCCAACAGTTATATCAAAAGACATAATAGCTTCCTAATTGTTTCTAATTTAGCTATTTGGAAGAGAAACATTCATAAAAGTTCAAAAAATGTCCCTACATCTTTGTTTCACCATGAACAGTGTTGCGTCTATGTGTTATCAGAAATGATCCATATCACCTTTAGCCAAAATTCAGAAATGCTTTAAATCTTTTTCAAACTTTAATTGTCTGAACAAACAATTTTTTGTACTAAATGCAGCGTCCATTTTAATGCTGCAGTCTCTTTCTTAGCACCAGTTTCTACTGTGCATGTGGACTGTTTTCTACATAATTAACGCAACCACGGTTCAACGGTTGAAAAATCACTGCTTTAAATATCCGTATTACCAAGATCATGCAGTTAAAATCAATAATTCTAAACTTTCCGCGTCTATAACTTTTAACTAATACTAGTTTCATAATAGAGCTCCCTACCTTAAATTTACTGCTGTTCTAATCTCCTGTGTCTCATGCTAAAGCAAGAGTCTAATATAATTCATAACGATTGTCCTGTATTCTTTCATGCAGCTAAATGTGTGTATGATACGAATGACTAGCTAAAAATTGTAAAATATGACTTAATATGTCTCTGTTGCGTTGTTGCCTGTCTGTATAGTTTACCTTCTGTGTGTCTCATTTAGGCCAGCCACGTCTCAACTGTCGTTAATGTCTTTCTTTTACTCATGGCGTCTTTCAATGTCCTTTGTCTCACAGTGATCATGTCTTTGTCTCCATGTCTCTTTTTCCTTCTTCTTTTTAAACAATCACTTCTTTCTTTCTTCTTTCAATAATCACCTTCTTTCTTATTTCAATCACTTTCTCATGTCTTTCTTTGTCTCAGTGTGTGTCCTTCTTCTTCTTGTTAGGTTTACACAAAAACGTCTTCTCCGTGCACATAACTCCACTCGGTTTGTGGCAAAAGCTGGTTTCATTCTCCCTGGAAATGGAGGCCGGAGAGGTCTTCTACCGAGAGTTCCTGTTAGCTGTGCAGCCGATGTGCAGTCTTTGCTGCCCCCTGTGGCGTAACAACGGGGGAGACGCAGATGGTCCCCCCCCCCCCCCCCCCATTCTGATTGGCGCCGATTGAGGTCTTGTGGCAGACGAGTTTGGACAAATGCGACAGGACAGAAGTTTTCTCGGAAAAACAGACAAACAAGAAGCACAAACAGTGTGTTAATTCCCATACGAAACCAATGATTAATTACAATTCAAAATAAACCTATGAAATAAGTAATATTAACATTTTAAACATTAAATTTGAAAACCAATTTGCATTCAACTGCTTTCCTAAGGACCTACTTTTTCCAAAGTATAATGCTCTCTAAGATCATTCTAACATTTTTAATATCACTCCAAAATGTTAGGCGAAAAAAAATATGGTCCAGATAAAAAATAAAAATAAATAACTGCCTCTTTATAGATCTAAACTCAAAGTTCGGTGATTCCTATGACTCCATGTCGTAAACACTTATCGTGTGTATATATGTTCAATTTTCTACAAAAAAAATTCTTTCTTCACGAGAGAGAGAGAAAGACAGAGTAGAGAGAGAGAGGGAGGAGAGAGAGAGACGAGAGGAGGGAAGGGAGAGAGAGAGGACAGAAACGGAGGGAGGGGAGGGGCCGAGTGCTTGTATGCCTCAGCATTTTAACAGAGAGGGAGCAGGCGGGAGAGGAGGGGCTGTGTGTTTCTCAAACAGAGGAGTACATGTACGACTGGAAATACACTAATTCATGAACATCCCTTTAAAATTTGATACATTTTCATCGTTTTTTATCGTGACAATGTTTTATCAGTGGTGAGAGTTCTCTCACGCTCAACGACACTTTACCATTTATTTAAATACGTCAGTAATGGAAATCCATTACCTATTTGCTCCTGATTAATGTATCGAGAGGGTTCCGCAGAATTGTTTTTTCCTGTTTCTCTGTCACAATCGAAACATTATTCTGGTAGCAAATTGTAATGTTTTTCCATTACTGACGTATTTAATAAATGTAAAGTTCGTTTGACGTGAGATGAACTCTCACCACTGATAAAACATTGTCACGATAAAAAACGAGGGGAAAATGTAAGCAAATTTTTAAAGGGGATGTTCAATGAATTTGGTGTATTTCAGGGTTCGTAACATGTACTCCCTGTTTGAGAAACCACACAGCCCTCCTTCTCCCTCCTGGCTCCCTCTCTGAAAAAATGCTTGAGGCATACACAAGCCACTCGGCACTCCCTCCCTCCGTTCTGTCCTCTCTCTCTCCCTTCTCCTCTCTCTCTCTCTCTTCTTCTCTCTATCTCTCTCCTGCTGTCTTTCTCTCTCTCTCGATGAAGAAAGAATTTTTTGAGAAAAATTACATTATATACAACACGAGATTTGTTACTGACATGGAGTTCATAGGATCACAGAACTTGAGTTAGATTTATTAAAGAGCGCATTATTTTATTTTTATTTTTTATTGGACAAGTTTTTTCTTCCTACATTTTCGGATGAATATAAAAGTAAAGAATGATCTAGAGCGCCATCTATAACTTTTTGGAGAAAAAAAGTAGGGCCTTAGGATAGCTGTTGCATGCAGAATTGGTTTCAGAATATGAATTTCTCGTTTTAATTGTTAATATTAATTATTTCATAGGATTATTTTGAATTGTTAATTATTCATTGTTTCGTTGTATGGTTAATTAAACACACTGTTGTGCTTCTTTGTTTGTCTGTTTTTCCGATGTAAACTTCTGTCTGTCTCTTTGGCCAAAATCGTCTGCCACAAGACCTCAATCGGGCGCCATCAGCACGGGGACCCATTCTGCGTCTCCCCCGTTTCACCCACAGGGGCAGCAAAGACTGCAGCATCGGGCTGCAGCAGTAAACAGGAACTCTCGAAGATGACCTCTCCGGCCTCCATTTCATGGAGAGAACCAGACTTTTGCACAAACGAGAGGGTTATGTGCACGGAGAAGAACGTTGTGTAACCTAACAAGAAGAAGAAGGACACCCACTGAGGACAAAGAACCAGACAGGAGGAAAGTGATTGAAAGAAGAAAGTAGTGATTTTTGAAAGAAGAAGAAAGCAAGTGATTGTTTAAAGAAGAAGAACGGAAAAAGACATGGAGACAAAGACATTGGACACTTTGAGGACAAAGACATTGAATGAATGACGCCATGAGTAAAAGAAAACATTAACGGACTTTTGAGACCGTGGCTGGCACTCAAATGAGACACACAGAAGACGTAAAATTATACAGACAGGCAACAAAAAAAAACGGGCCCACAGACGAAATATTAATGTCATATTTACACATTTAGCTAGGTCATTCGTTCATAAACACACAATTTAGCTGCATGAAAGAATACAGGGGACAATCGTTAGAATTAATTAGACTCTTGCTTTAGCATGAGGGACACAAGGAGATTAGACCAGCAGTACTATTTAAGGTAGAGGAGCTCTATTATTGAAACTAGTATATTTAATGTTTATAGACGGGAGAAAGTTTAGAATTATTGATTTTAACTGCGATGGATCTGGTAATACGGATATTTAAAGCAGTTTTCAACCTTTGAACCGTGGGTTCGTTAATTATTTAAACAACAGTCACATGCACAGTTGAAATGGTGCTAGAAGAAAGAGAACTGCAGCTCTTTAATGGACGCTGCATTTAGTACAAAATGGGTTTGGCAGACAATGTAAAGTTTCGATAAATGATTAAAGGCATTTCTGAATTTTGGCTAAAGGGTGACTATTGGATCATTTCTGATAACACATAGACGCAACACTGCTTCATTGGTTGAATAACAAAGATGTAGGGACATATTTTTGAAATCTTTTTATGACAAGTTTCTCTTCCAAATAGCTACATTAGAAAACAATTAGGACACTATGTCTTTGATATAACTGTTGGCAGTTTATCTGAGACATTGAATGGTGAAGTACAACAACACACACTAAGGACTCATGGTCCTTTTCTCCACCATGAACGTTAAACAAGGGTGAAGTATTAAAGTTTTGAAACTAATTTACATTTTTAGGAATCCGAACTGGCCTTCTTTAAAAAAAAAGGAAAAACATTTATTGCACGTGCATGAGTTGTTTGTTAAGTAACAAGAGCTCTTAAAAATATAGGGGGACACAGTTTGTGCAAGGCCCGAGGTAAAGACCACGCGGTTGAAACACTAAAGTATGAAATGGATCCTTTTAGGAAAAATATCTCAAAGCTTTGCATGTTCTGCAGGCTCTAAGAGTTGCAAACTATATAAAATAAGCTACACTGAGACCTTGTAATTGGAATGGAAAATATAACAAAGTTTAAAATTACAGGCCTTCTTGTCATTTGTTCATATGTTTGTGTATGTTATATGTTTGTGTTTGTTATATGTTTGTGCGTCAGTCCAAATAACACTCGTTGCACCTTAACTCACTGGACTGCAGGATTTTCAGATTTTTGGAGAAGTGCATTTCTGCCAGCAATTTCAGGTGATTTGACCCAAACTTTGACAGTGCCAAGAATATATCATTTTTAGACGATGTAAACACCAAGGTGCACCAAATTAAAGATTCACCTCTCTGCTTTACTCTGAAAAAAAAACAGTTTGTTTCTACCTCTTACCTGTTTTCTAGAGTTATTTCGCCCATAGTAACAACGCATACTTTCACCCATAACACCTGGTCTGAGCAGAAAACAGAGGAAACGAGCTGTATGTTAAACAGGAAAACATATCAAGCAGAAAACAGGAGACTTTAGTTGATTTTTGCTGCTTTATTGTGACAACTCAAAACATCTTCACACGTGTCTCCATTACAAAAATTATAAAAAAAACTTGACTCTGTAATAATACTTTGATGGCAAATTGTTGGCAATTAATACACAGATAGAAAATTTAACTTTCTTCTATACCATCAACCAAAACGTCAAACAACAACAACACAAGATCAATAAAACTATAGATGTAAATAAAATAAATGAAGCATAGTGAATTTGAGTTGTGTGTGTCTGTGAATGTCAGTGGCTGCGAGCGAGCTTGTCGGTGGCTTGTGTCTGTTGTGAGTGAGTGTCAGTGTGCGAGTGACGTGTCGTCTTGTCTGCGAGTGAGTGTCGGTGTTTGTGTGGAGTGTCAGTGTGCGAAGTGAGTGTCTGTGTGCCCGAGAGTGACGTGAGTGAGTGCGTGTGAGTGTTTGGTCGAGTGTGTCCGATAAATCATGATAGGTTTGCTGAACGAATGCCGACGGCGATCAGTAACAACCAGCAGGCCTGATACGCTCGCGAGCCGGCGGCAGGTGTGTCTCCTGCTCGGGGTTCTTGATGCGCGCAAATATGGCTGCAGATAACGGACCCTCCTCCACGGGGTCTCCCCTTCTCTCCCCTCGCGACCTCACTTCACTTGATCGCGTGTCAATCTCTGACAGCAGTGTATATGCTTATAACTATTCTTTTTTGCCATCACTCTTGCTATACTATCGATAAAACTAGATCTGATCGTCTCAATGCTACAGTACGCTATCATCGTCTCTGCTACAGCAGCACGCTCTCCATCACAAGACCCCACACTCCTCCTCCTTCTCTCCACTGACTTTGACCTCTCCTGTGGTGCAAGACTGCATCCTATGGTGGTGATTTATCATTACAGGTAATTTTGCACTATTATATCAGTGTTGTGCCGTCATTAACAAGGGTTCGATGCGCAGACTTACTGCAGCCTCCCGTGTAATAACACGGAAAAAGTCGTCTACGTCGTCTTGGGCAGTGAGCGTCACTATACAATTAGACCGACTTTTGTCGTTCATGGCAGTGAAAGAGTTAACACACATGGACCAATCTTACGTGGGGTGTTGGTGAGTGTGTTTGTGTGTGTGTTGTGGACCTGGGTGTGAACTGAGGAATGCTGAACGGAAATCATGGAATAACTAAAGTTTTCCTGTAATTTTTAATGTGATTCATGGATAATTATTTTTTGTCAACAGCATACCGCTCTTGTAAGTACTAGAAGATTCAAAGATGACAAGCTTTTATTGAACAGGTGTAAAAGTGGGTTGAGGAGGGAGGGACTCTGGGATGAGTACTCTGAAGAAAAGTACTCCTGCGAAAGTACTCTGAGATGAAATTACCTCCGCTGAATCGGTACTTGGAGCCCCTCCCTCTGCTGTTTGTCTCCCGCGACAGGCTTCGGTCCTAACCGCAGTGACGCGGTTAATTGGCGAGGAGGACAACCTTTGGTTTGTAACTCACATTTAGGGGAGAGTAAACATTAGAACATACTTATTGTTAAGTCTTGTATTTGGCTACAGCCTACCTCTGCCCTGATGTCACCCCCACCTGCTCACTGTCAATGCAGTTATGTTTTGCCCAATTGGATTGATTGCAGGACAGCACATGCGACCGAGAGGAAACGTCGGGCCGTTTCTTGTGTTCTAATGTTTGTTTTTCAGATGAAAGATAAACAGCACCTGATCAGGGATGACAGTAGTTGAATTAAGGAAATGAGGCCTCTACTTTGCACCAAAGCCCACAATATTGAATTCGAGGACGATCCGGGTGGAGCAACAGCCGAATTGGAACAGTATTCTACCACACACAATACAGATGCCTGTTTCTATACTTTGGACCACGGACCAAAAGAGGGCGAGATTGTCATTGTCATAGGTGGTCATGGTCTCTAACCCTTCTAAAATCATTAGAAAGAAGTGTTCAAAAACATATATTTACAAGAACAAACCTCAAAATAATAGGAAAGGGCAGCCTCTAAAAAAGCAAAAATGGGAAATTATAAAGTAATTTTCGGACGTTGCCAAAATGAAATAAAATTCTATATGCTTGTCCCATAGGGGGTCATTCTAAATTTAGTGTTGTGCAAATTCAAAAGGGGTGTGTGCAAATTCAAAAGGAGGAAATACTAGCGCTCCCGCTATAACATCAAACAGATCTACTCTTTAAGATATTACGTCTCATATAATAATAAGATAATATAGAATAGGAATGAAATGTACTCGAGCTCTTAATGTCATTGGATTCGAGGAGCTATAGGTTGAACGTGTCAGAATCAAACAATAGTATTCTAGTTTGACTAGTGAATAATCAAAATAGTCTCTATTGTGAAAAATAAGTATCAATAATGTCAAATTATTTCCTATTAAAATAAAGTTAAAAAGGAATCAAATAGAGTCAGATTTAATGCTTCTCTGTATTCCACATCTGTATGAACTAGTGCAGATGTGTTTTAGAGAGTCCAGTCTATTAAAATGCAGACATCTAGAACGACAGGCTTCTAACCAATTTTAAATATCCTATAAAATAGCTCAATATAACCATGCTTTTTCGACCAGCCCGGCCTCTGAGCTTGCTCCATTGGAGAACAGGGTCCAAAATGTTATTGTTATTACAAACAGCTGTTGTATTTACACATATTAAGTTTGGGACAACTTCTTTTTTTTAAACAGTTATAAGCAGAGAGGACCAGAAGCCATTGAATGTGCCATTTGGTTTATTAAATAATTAATTTCATTAGCCTTATAATCGTCTTAGAGAAAAACGTTTTTAAAAATTATTTAAAAATCCCTTTCAGTCAACTTGATTTAGATGTATGGTCTTTAATATTGTCCTCCCGACATATAATTAAATAATTCAAAATACTATCCAAACCCAACAATAGCCAAGAGCAAATCATACCCATCACCGTGCCACCTAACCACATCGTACAATATTCCATGCTATTATATTTACCCTACCTCCCACCCAGTTGGCCTCCCCCCCCCACACCCCCCCCCACCCCCCTCCACCACACCTGCCTTCTGGCAACACCTAAAAACCCAAGACCCCTTTTGGCCCCCCCCCCCACCCCCCCCCCCTCCCCCTCCCCCCCCACCCCCCCCAACCCCCTAGCCCCCCTACCCCCCCCCCCCCCCCCCCCCACCCCCCCCCCCCGCTCCCCGACCCTATACCCCACCCCTCCCACCGCCCCCCCCCCCCCCCAACCATCACCCGCCCCCCCCCCCCCCCCCCCCCCCCCCCACCCCCACCCCTGCCCCCCTCCCCCCCCCCCCCCCCCCCCCCCCACCCCCCCCCCCCCCCCCCCCACCCCCCCCCCCCCCCCCCCCCCCCCCCCCCCCCCCCACCCCCCCCCCCCCCCCCCCCCCCCCCCCCCCCCTTCCACAACCCCACACACTACTCCCCCCCCCACCCACGCACCGACCCCTCCCCCCCCTACCTCCTACCCCCATAGACAGGGCTAATATTCAAACGGTAAAATGGGACCATTTCCTTCCATTATTTATGTCCAAACGTATTTACTTCAAAGGTAGATAAAGGTCATTTACAGTTTATGCACAGTTTTATTAGTTTACTGTCAAAATTACTTGTTTTCAAACATAGTTGAATGTTGACAATGCAAAAAGCTATGAGATAGATAATTGAGATCGATTAGAAACCCAACCACAGATTCAACACACATTTTTGGAAAGCATTTTAATGATTTGGTCTACGCCTCAAAAGTAGATCTTTAGGTCAGTTTGGAGAAATTTTAAGAGGTCATAGCAACAGATATAGAGAATCAAAATACGTGTTGTATAGGGCCTAACCCCCAGAGAAACCCTGCTAAACATAGATTAGCTCCTGTACGGATAAAACCAATTTGATTAACGGATGTACATTTATCCCCCTACGGTTCTGAGAGAAGGAAGTGACAGCACTTTCTGGTTCAAACAAAAAGTGTTTGGAAAAATGAGCAAAGCCCACAAAAAGGGCACAGAGCACTGATAAATGACAGCAAACCACAGTATAGATGATTATTAGATTAAAAAAATTTGTTTAAGAATATGGCTCTCCATAAAAGCAAAGTTGCAAACATATGGGTAATTAGATTAGAAATAGTTCTAAACTATAGTTGAATCGTTTTCAGTGCATACATTACAGACGAGGTTGAAGAAGGAACAGAATGACTGCCAGTGGTCATCAAAGAGTTTAGTGAAGGAATGTTTCAATGTGGTTGTGTGTTGCCAGTCTTCCTGTATTAATCTCTTACAGATATCGAGCCAGAGAAACTAGGATGATGGATTCTCCCCAGTCCCGTTCACCCAGAGATTTGAAAGATTGTGACCTATTGGTTAATACTAGGTCAAAAGAGAGGACTGACGAATATTTCCAAAATTGCTGCAACATCAGACACAAGGAATATGCACTCAGGATCATAAGAGATCGACCGCTTACAAAACCAGACAAATATTGACTCCTAAGAAATAAACAAGATGCTCTCTCCCACTCTCGACGAGGGCAAAAGTCCAACACAATCAGCGCGCCCAGTGGTGGGGGCATTGTCTTGCTCAGGTGGAGATGGAAGACCGGGATCCAGACCAGGACCAAGGGGCCACAGACAAGTCCCAGATCTGTGACGTCATCGGACCTTTGATAGAAACTGCTGGGAGGAGATTGGTCAGTCAGTCAGCGAGGGCCAGGAGAGGGACATATTAGATTAGGGAGCAATTTTTTTGTTGGAATATTCTGTTTATTGATTGTAAAGATAATTAAATGCAAGATGTTAAAGTGAAGATCTCTTGTCTCGCTCTTGCAACGACTTTGGATACGTCAGTCAAAGGGAGGAATTTATTGAATTCAGTCGATGGTTAAGGGTTGAGGGTTATCAGGGTTAAGGTGGGTCTGAGTTAGATGGTTAAGGTTAGGGTAAAGGTCGGTTGACGTTACGATGGTTTAAGGTTAGGTTTAGGCGGTCCTGAGTTAGATGGTTAAGGTAAGGTTTAAGGTGTGTCTGAGGAAGATGGTTAAGGTTAGGGGTTAGGCTGCGTCTGAGTAAGATGGTTAGGGTTTCGGTTATGGTGGGGCTTGCTGAGGAAGATGGTTAAGGTTAGGGTAAAGGTCGGTCTGAGTAAGATGGTTAAGGTTAGGGCTTAAGGTTATAGGTTAAGGCGCGGGTCTGAGTAAGATGGTTAAGGTTAGGGAAAAGGCGGGTGGTAAGATGGTTATGTTTAGGTTTAATGGCGGTCTGAGTAAGATGGTTAGGGTAAAGGTTACGGCGGTTCTGGGTAAGAGGTTAAGGTTTGAGTTAAGGTTAAGGCGGAGTGGTCTGAGTAAGATGGTTGAGGTTAGGTTTAAGGGCGGTCTGAGTAAGATGGTTAGGTTTAGGGTCTAGGCGCGTCTGAGTAAGATGGTTAGGGTTAAGGTTAAGGCGGCTTCATGAGTAAGATGGTTAACGGTTTGAGTAAAGGTTAAGGCGGTTCTGAGTAAGAGGTTTGAGGTTAGAGGTTAAGGCCTCTGTCGGCCGGTAGGAAGTCAAGATGGTTATGGTAGGTTAAGGCGGTCTGAGTAAGATGGATAGGGTTAAAGTTAAGGGCGGTCCTGAGTAAGATGGTTAAGGTTTGAGGTAAGGTTAAGGTGGTCTGAGTAAGATGGTTAAGGTAGTTGGTAAGAAGGTTAGGGTTTCATGTGTTTTAGCTGGGATTGATTGACTGACTTGTGTTGGTGATTGCAATGGTTTTGTTAAGTCTCTGAGATGACTTCTGTTGTACTAGGGCTACTACAAGAATAAATTGGATTGTATTGTAAGTAAGATGGTTAAGGTTAGGTTTAAGGCGGGGGTTCTGAGTAAGATAGTTAGGGTTAGGTTTTAAGGAGGTTGAGTTAGTAGGTTAGGGTAGGAGGTTAGGGGGTGGGTCTGAGTAAGCATGGTTAAGGTTAGGGTTAAGGTGTTGAGTACGATGGTTAAGGATAGGGTTAGGTGGTCTGTAGTAAGATGGTTAAGGTGTAGGGTTAAGGTGGTCTGAGTGAGATGGTTAAGGTTAGGGTTAAAGCAGCACTACTGACGTTGGGATTTGAAAGCGCAGACTCGTCGGCCCTCTCTCTTTCTGCCTCCCTCCCCGCACCCACGAAGCTATCGCCACACAACACCACTGTTGGGCGGAGCTGCGTCTCCCAACATGGATAATATATAATAATGGACATGGACTTTGCCACGTGGATGGCGTGACCATAGAACGAATAGACTGGGAAGCGCGGAGGAACGGAGACTTACTTTGGGATGGCTGTCTCGCTTTTTGTGTAAGCAGTAACCTGGTGACGACGACGAGGAAGGCTTCAGGTTAGCTCCGACTTGTTGTGCTAACTCGCCTTCTGTGCTAACGGCCTGTTAGATATCTCACGAAAAAGTGGGGGCCAGTGGTCCCGCTGTGATTGGTCCACTCTGCGACCCGACACACATTCTCTTTCCTTGTTTCACAAAACTAGGTCTAAAAATAATGTCACGCCAGCCCAACTCTGCGCTACTTTTTCTTCACCAGGACGAATATCCCAATGCACTGCATGGCCATGGTAGCTATTCCGAATGAATACAAAAAATAAAGTCTGTTAGTGCAGCTTTATCCCTAACCTTAAACCATCCTCCCTCAACCACTTAACCCCTAAAACCTTAACCCTCTTACTCAGACCACCTTAACCTAACCTTAACCATCTTTACTCAGACCACCTTAAACCCTAACCTTAACCATTCTTACTTCAGACCCACCCTTACACCCTAACCCTAACATCTAACTCAGACCGCCTTACACCTAACCCTAACTATCTCTACTCCGACCGCCTTTAAACTAACCCTTAACCATTTACTTACAATAAAATACAATCTATTCTTGTATAGCTAGGTCCAACAGAAAGTCATCTCAGCGACTTAACAAAACCATTGAAATCACCAACACAGTCAGTCAATCAACAGCTAAAAACACAATGAACCCTAACCTTCTTACCTCAGACTCCTTAACCTCTTACTCAGACCACCATAACCATTAACTCAATCCTTAACCATCTTACTCAGACCGCCTTAACCTTAACCCTAAACGATCTTACTCAGACGCCTTAAACCTAACCATAACCATCTTACTCAGACCGCCCTTAACCCTAACCTCAACCATCTTACTAGACCGCCTTAACCTTACTCAAACCTTCAACATCTTCCTCAGACCGCCTTAACCTTAAACCCTAACATCTTACTCAGACGCCTTTAACCTAACCTTAACCATATACTCAGACCGACCTTAAACCTAACATCAACCATCTTACTCAGACGCGCTTAACTTAACTCAAACCTTAACCATTTCTCAGACGCCTTAACCCCTTGAACCCCTAACCATCTTACTCAGACCCGCCTTAAACCTAACCATCACCATCTTACTCAGACCGCTTAACCCTAACCGTTAACCATCTTTACTCAGACCGCCTTAAACCTTAAACCTTAACCCTAACCTTAACCATCTCTACTAAGACCACCTTTACCCTAACCTGAACCATCTTCCTCAGACCACCCTCAACCTAACCCTAAACCATCTTACTCGACCACCTTTACCCTAACCTTAACCATCTGCCTCAGACCCACCTTAAACCTAACCTTAACCATCTAACTCAGGACCGCCTTAAACCTAACCTTAAAACCATCGTATCAGACCCCCCTTAACCCTAACCTTAACCATCTAACTCAGACCACCTTAACCCTAACCTTACCATCGTACTGAAGTCAATAATTCCCTCTTGACTGACGTATCCTGAAAGTCGATGCAAGAGGCGAGGACAAGAGATCATCACGTTTGAACATCTGATTTAATATCTTTACAATCAGATACAGACTATTCAACAACAAAAAGTGCTCCTAAACTAAATGTCCCTCTCCTGGCCCTCGGCTGACTGACTGCCAATCTCCTCCCAGGCAGTTTCTATTCAAAGGGTCCGATGGCAACGTCACAGATCTGGGACTTGGTCTGGCCCTGGTCATTGTCTGGACCCGGTCTTCCATCTCCCTGAGCAAAACAATGCCCCCCACCACTGGGCGCCTGATTGTGTTGCGACTTTTGCCCTCGTCGCGAGTGGGAGAGAGCTTTGTTTATTCTTGGAGTCCAATAATTGTCTGGTTTTGTAAGTGGATCATCTTTATGATTCCTGAGTGCATATTCCTTTGTCTGATGTGCCAACATTTTGTGGAAAATCGTCAGTCCTCTTTTGGACCTTATTAACCAATAGGTCACAATTTTCAATCTTCTCTGCGGTGACGGGACTGGGGAGATTCCATCATCCTAGTTATGGCCTCGATATCTGTGAAGGTTAATACGGAAGACGAACCACACACACAACACATTGAAACATTCCTTCACTAAACTCTTTGATGGACCACTGCTGTCTTTATGATCCTTCTTCACTGTATGTAATGTATGCACTAAAACTATTCACTATAGTTTTAAACTACTTTTTAATCTTTTACAATATTGTTTGCATCTATGCTTTTTTTGAGCCATATTCTTAAACATATGTTTTTATCTAATAAATTATCTATACTTGTGGTTTGCTGTCATTATCAGTGGCTCTGTGCCATTTTGTGGGGCTTTGCTCATTTTTCCAAACACATTTTGTTGAACAGGAGTGCTGTCACTTCCTTGCACTTAGACCGTTTGGGATAAATGTAACATCGTTAATCAAAAATTGGTATTATCCGTCAGGAGCTAATCTCTAATTTTAGATGGTTTCTCTGGGGTTAGTCCCTATACAAACCGGTATTTTGATTCTATAATCTGTTGCTGACTCTTAAAATTCTCATAAACTACTAAAGACTACTTTTGTGCTATACCCAATTCATTAAAATGCTTTCAAATGTTTTTGAATCTGTGTTGGTTCTAATCGATCTCATTAATCTATCTCATTAGCTTTTTGCAATGTCTAACATTCACCTATGTTTGAAACAAGTGAATTTGACAGTATCTAATTAAAACTGTGCATAATACTGTAATGAACTTTTTCTACCTTTGAAGTAAATACTATTGGAAAAATATGAAGGAAAAATGGTCCTTTTACCGTTTGATAATAGCCCTGTCTAAAAATAATCTCTATTTTTGAAAGCATCTATCTATTTTACACTCTATTGTGACTCCACAATCTTGGTTGTAGTTTGAGCCCAATGCATATTCCCAACTTTTGAGTTCTGATTGTAATACAATAGCATTCGGCATAGCGATTTTTTTATTGGCCGGTTCTTGATTCTGCCAAATCACCTATTCTAATGTATTGTATTTCAGACAATTCCAAAAACAACACAGTCGATTCTCCATATTAAAGACATACATTAAATCAAGTTGCTGAAAGGGATTTTATCTATTTTAAAAACGTTCTTCTACGATTATAAGGCTTGAAATTAATTATTTAATAAACAACAGCACATTCATGGCTTCGTCCACTGCTTATAACTGTTTATGAGTTGTCCCAAACTTAATATGTGTAAACATCAGCTGTTTGAAATAACCAAATAACATTTGACCTGTTCTCCAATGAGACAGCTCAGAGGCTGCGTCCAAAAGCAATGTTATATTTGAGCTATTTTAGATTTAAAATTGTGTTAAAGCCTGTCGTTCTATGTTGCATTTTAATACTACTCTCTTATAAACACATCCTGCACTAGTTCCTACAGATGTGGAAAACAGAACATCTAAAATCTGACTCTATTTGATTTCCTTTTTACTTTAGTTATTAGATTAATTTGACAATATTGATACTTATTTTCCAATAGACTATTTAATTATTCCATAGTCTAACTATTATTATATTGTTTTATTCTGACTCTTCAACCCTATAGCTCCTCGAATCCAATGCATTATAGCTCACAGGACTATTTCATTCTATTCTATTATTATCTTATTATTATATGATCTATTATCTTAAAGGAGAGATCTGTTTGATGTTATAAGCGCTATTATTTCTCATTTGAAATTTGAACAACACCCCTTTTGAATTTGCACTAACACTAAATTTAGATGACCCCCTATGGGACAAATATTAGAATTTTATTTCATTTTGGCCAACTCCGGAAAAATTACTTAATAAATTTTCCCATTTTGCTTTTTTAGGCTGCCCTTTCTATTATTTATTTGTTTTGTAATATATGATTTACACTTCTTTCTTAATGATTAGAAGGTTAAGGACCATGACCACCTATGACAATACAATCTCCCTTGTTGGTCGTGGTCCAAGTAAATAATACCATGGCATCTGTATGTGTGTGTAGATTACTGTTCCCTATCTGTTGCTCCTCCGGATCGTCCTCCAATTCATTATTGTGGGCTTTGGTGCCAAAGTAGAGGTCATTTCCTTAATTTATACTAGTCATCACTTGAAGCAGGTGCAAGGTTTATCTATTCATCTGAAAAACAAACATCTAGAACACAAGAAACGCCACTTTCCTCTCGTCGCATGGTCGGCCTGTCAATCCAATCCAATTGGGCCAAAATAACTGATTGACAGACGGTGTGTGACTTCAGGGCCGAGGCTTGTAGCAAATCCGACTGAAACCATATGTATGTTTCAAATTTTACACTCCCCTAAATGTGAGTTAAAACCAAAGTTGTCCTCCTTCCCAATGACCCGCCTCATTCGGTTGGACCGAATCACTGTCCGGACAACAAGCAGAGGGGGGGGCTCAGTTCCTTCAGCGAGGTATTTCATCTCAGAGAAATTTCACGCAGAGTACTTTTTCTCAGAGTACTCATCCCAGAGTATCCACTTTTTACACCTGGTTCAATAAAAGCTTGGTCATCTTTGAATCTCTTAGTACTTACACCTTCTGCTGTTGACATAAAATAATGATTCCATGATCACATAAAACATTACAGAAAACTGGTTGTTATTCTTGATTCCGTTCTGCATTCCTCAGTCACTCCACAACACACTCACACCACACTCACAACCCCCACGTTAAAATTGGTCAGGTTTGTTACTCATTCACTGCCCATGGACGACAAAAGTCGATCTATTGTTAGTGACGCTCACTGCCCAAGACGACATTAGGACGACTTTTTCGTGATATTACACGCGGAGGCTGCAGTACTGTCTGGCGCGACCTTGTTAGTGACCCACAACACTGATATATAGTGCAAATGTACCTGTAATGATACAATCACCACCACGTTAGGATGCAGAATTGCCCCCCACAGGAGAGGTCATAAGTCAGTGGAGAGAAGGAGGAGGAGTGTGGGGTTCTCTTGAGGAGCGTGCTGCTGTAGCAGAGGCGATGAGAGCGTACTTTAGCATTGAGGGGACGGATTCAGATCTAGTTTAGCGATATCAGTTATAGCAAGAGTGATGGCAAAAAGAATAGTTATAAGCAGTATACACTGCCTTCAGAGATTGACTCGCGGTATCAGTGAGTGAGGTCGAGGGGAGGAGGGGAGACCCCGGTGGAGTTCGTATCTGCAGCCCCTATTTGCGAGGAGCAGAGCCCCCGAGCAGAGAACACACCTCCGCCTCTCGCAGCGTATCAGCTGCTGTTGGGTACTGATGCCTGGATTCGATCAGCAAACCTGATCATGCATTTATCGGACACACTCACAAACACTCACACGCACTCACTCACCTCACTCACGCACACAGACACTCACTCGCACACTGGACACTCACCCACACAGACCTCACTCCGCCCAGGACACTCACTCGCACACTGACACTCACCTCCACACAGACACTCGCTCGCACACAGACATTCACACACAACACTCAAATTCACATGCTTCATTCTATTTTATACATTCTATAGTTTTTTGATCTTTGGGTTGTTGTTGTTTGACGTTTGGTGCATGGTATTGAACGAAAGTTTAATTTTCTATCTGTGAATAAATTGCCAACAATTTGCCATGCAAAAGTATTATTTCAGAGTCATGTATTTATAAGTTTTGTAAATGGAACAAGTGTGAAGATGTTTTGAGTTGTCACTTAAAAGACCAGCAAAAAATGCATCTAAAGTCTATTTTGCTTGTATGTTTCCTGTTTACATCCAGCTCGTTTCCCTCTGTTTTCTTGCTCAGACCAGGTGTTAATGGGTGAAAGTATGGCTGTGTTCTATGGCGAATAACTCAAGAAACGGTAAGAGGTAGAAACAAACTGTTTTTTTTCAGAGTAAAGCAGGAGAGGTGAATCTTTACATTTGGTGCCCCTTGGTGTTTACATGTCTAAAAAAATGAATATTCTGTGGCACTTCAAAGTTGGGTCTTTTCTTTTTTTTTTCTTAACATCACCTGAAATTGCTGGCAGAATGCACTTTCAATCTTGAAAATGCTGGCAGTCAGAGAGTTAAGGTAAACGTAGTGTATTTGACATGACGCCACAAACATTTAACATACACAAAACAATAACATACACAAACATATAACATACACAAGAGGCCTGTAAATTTTAACTTTGTTATATTTTTCCATGTCCAATTACATTGTCTCTGAGCTAATTTTATAGTCTGCAACTTTCAGAGCCTGCTAGAACAAGCAAAGCTTTGAGAGATTTTTCCTAAAAGGTCCATTTCAAAACTTTAGTGTTTAAAACACGTGGTCTTTACTCGGGCTGTCACAAACTGTGTCCCCTTATTTTTAATGAGCTCTTGTTACTTAAACAAAAAAAACTCATGCACGTGCAATAAATGTTTTTCCCTTTTTTTTTAAAGCCTGTTCGGATTCCTTAAAAAAATGTAAATTAGTTTCAAATTTAATACTTCACCCTTGTTTTACGATCATGTGGAGAAAAGACCTTGTCCTATGTGTGTTGTTGTACTTGCACCAATCATGGTCTCCGATAAACTGCCAACAGTTATATCAAAGACATAATTGTCCTATTTGTTTCTAATTTAGCTATTTGGAGAGAAACATGTCATAAAAAGATTTCAAAAAAATGACCCTACATCTTTGTTTTCAACCAATGATACAGTGTTTGCGTCTATGTGTTATCAGAAATGATCCAATATCACCTTTCGCCAAATTCAGAACGGCTTTAAATCATTTTTTTCAAACTTTAATTGTCTGAACAAACCATTTTGTACTAAATTGCAGTTCCATTAAAAGCTGCAGTTCTCTTTCTAGCACCAGTTTCAACTGTGCATGTGACTGTTTTAAATTAATTAACGAACACGGTTCAAGGTTGAAAACACTGCTTTAAATATCCGTATTACAAGATCATGCAGTTAAAATCCATAATTCTAACTTCTCGCGTCTATAACTTTAAATAATACTAGTTTCAATAATAGAGCTCCTCTACCTTAAATATTACTGCTGTTTCTAATATCATTGTGTCTCATGCTAAAGGCAAGAGTCTAATTAATTCTAACGAATTGTCCTGTATTCTTTCATGCAGCTAAATGTGGTTGTTATGAACGAATGGACTAGGTAAATGTGTAAATATGACTTAATATGTCTCTGTGCGTTGTTGCCTGTCTGTATAATTTACCTTCTGTGGTCTAATTAGGCCAGCCACGTCTCAAATGTCCGTTAATGTCTTTCTTTTACTCTGCGACTTTCATGTTTTTGTCTCAAAGATGTCCAATGTCTTTTGTCTCCATGTCTTTTTCCTTCTTCTTTAAACAATCACTTTCTTTATTCTTCTTTCAATAATCACCTTCTTTCTCTTTCAATCACTTTCTATGTTCTTTCTTTGTCTCGTGTGTGTCCCTTCTTCTTCTTGTTAGGTTTACAAACGTTCTCTCTCCGTGCACATAACTCCACTCGGTATGTGCAAAAGTTCTGGTTCTTTCTCATGAAATGGGAGGCCGGAGAGGTCTTCATCGAGAGTTCCTGTTAGCTGCTGCAGCCGATTGCTGCAGTCTTTGCTGCCCCCTGTGTGTGAAACGGGGGCGACGCCGATGGGTCCGTGCTGATGGCGCCGATAGCGGCCACCACCACCCCCCCCCCCCCGCCCCACCCCCCCACCCCCCCCTCCCCCCCCGGGGCGGGTCTTGTTGCAGACGATTTAGGCCAAAATGAGACAGACAGAGTTTTCTGCGGAAAAAACAGACAAACAAGAGCACAAAAGTAGGTGTTTATTCCCCATACGAAACCAAAGATTAATTACAATCAAAACTAAACCTATGAAATAATTAATTATTACATTTAAACATTAACTTCTGAAAAAACCATTCTGCCATTCAACTGCTATCCTAAGCCTACTTTTTCCAAAAGTATAATGCTCTCTAAAGATAACTTCTAACTTTTATATCACCAAAATTAGGGAAAAAAAACTTGTCCAGATACAAAATAAAAATAATAATGCTATTTATAATCCTAACTCAAAGTTCTGTGATCCTTATGACTCCATGGTCAGTAATCCATTATCTTGTGTATATATGTAATTTTCTACAAAAAATTCTTTCTTTCACGAGAGGAGGAGAGAAAGACCAGAGAGGAGAGGAGAGAGAAGAGAGAGAGAGAGAGAAGGAGGAAGGGGAGAAGAGATGGGGACAGAACGAGGGAGGGGAGGGGGCCGAGTGGCTTGTATGCTCAAGCATTTTTCAGAGCGGGAGCCAGGAGGGAGAAGGAGGGGTGTGTGGTTTCTCAAACAGAGGAGTACTTGTACGACTGAAATACACCTATTCATGAACATCCCTTTAAATTTGCTACATTCTTCCTCTCGTTTTTTATCGTGACAATGTATTATCCGTGGTGAGAGTTCTCTCACGTCAAACGACACTTTACTTTATTAAATACGTCAGTAATGGAAAACATTACAATTTGCTACCTGTTTAATGATATCGAGGATCAAGCAGAATCTTTTTTTCCTGATTTCTCTGTAACTATCGAAAACATTAATCAGGGTAGCAAATTGTAATGTTTTCCATACTGACGTATTTCAATAAATGTAAAGTGTCGTTTGGGGGGACGTGAGAGAACTCTCACCACTGAAAAAACATATGTCTCAATTTTAAAAACAACGAGGAAAATGTAGCAAATTGTAAAGGGGAATGTTCATGAATTGGTTGTATTTCAGTCGTACTGTCTCCTCTGTTTGAGAAAACCACACAGCCCTCCTTCTACCTCCTGGCTCCCTCTTCTGAAAATGCTTGAGGCATACAAGCACTCGGCCCCTCCCCTCCCTCGTTCTGTCCTCTCTCTCTTCCCCTTCCTCCTCTCTCTCTCTCTCTTCTCTCTCTTCTCTCTCTGTTCTTTCTTCTCTCTCGTGAAAGAAAGAATTTTTTGTAGAAATTAAATATATACACACGATAATGTTACTGACATGGAGTCATAGGTCACCAGAATTTGAGTTAAGATTTATAAAGAGGCAATATTTAATTTTTATTTTTTATCTGGACAAGTTTTTTTTCCTACATTTTGGTCGATATAAAAAGTTAGAATGATCCTAGAGAGCATCAAATACTTTTGGAAAAAGTAGGGCTTAGGATAGCAGTTGAATGCAGAATTGGTATTTCAGGCAGTTAATGTATTTAAAAATGTTAATATTAATAATTCATAGGTTTATTTTGAATTGTAATTAATATTGGTTTGTTATGGTAATTAACACACTTGTTTTGTGCTTCTTGTTTGTTCTGTTTTTATCCGAGGGAAAAACTTCTGTCTGTTATATGGCCAAATCGTCGCCCACAAGACCTCAATCGGGCGCCATCGCCACGGACCATCTGCGTCTCCCCGTTTCACCCACAGGGGCAGCAACGTACTGCGAATCGGCTGCAGCAGCTAACGGAACTCTCGAAGAAGACCTCTACCGGCCTCCATTTCAGGAGAAGAACAGACTTTTGCACCAAACCGAGTGGAGTTATGTGCACGGAAAGAAGAACGTTTGTGTAAACCTAACAGAAGACGAAGGACACACACTGAGACAAGAATACATGAGAAAGTGATTGAAAGAAGCAAGAAGTGATATTGAAGGAAGAAGAAAAGAAAGTGATTGTTTTAAAGAAGAAGGAAAAAGACATGCGAGACAACGACATTGGACACTTTGAGACAAAAGTACATTGAAAGACGCCATGAGTTAAAAGAAAGACCTTACCGGTACATTTTGAGACGTGGCTGGCCTCTCAAATGAGACAAACAGAAGGTAAATTTCCAGACGGCCACAAACGCACAGGAGAATATTAAGTCAAAATTTACACATTAGATAGTCATTCGTTCATAACACCACATTTATAGCTGCATGAAAAGAATACAGGGGACAATCGTTAGAATTTATTAGGACTCTTGCTTTGCATGAGACAAGGAGATTAGAACAGCGAGTATATTTAAGGTAGAGGAGGCTCTATTATTGAAACTAGTATTATTTAAAGTTATAGACGCGGAAGAAGTTTAGAATTATTGATTTTAACTGCATGATCTTGGTAATACGGTATTTAACGCAGTTGTTCTTCAACTCTCTGAACCGTGGTTCGTTAATTATTTTAAAAAACAGTCACATGACAGTTGAAACTGAGCTAGGAAAGAGAACTGCAGCTTTAAATGGACGCTGATTTAGTAAAAATGGTTTGTTCCAGACAATTAAAGTTTGAAAAAGATTTAAAGCATTTCTGAATTTTGGCTACAAGGTGATATTGGATAATTTCTGATAACACATAGGAGCTAAACACTGTTATTGGTGGCAAAACAAAAGATGTAGGACATTTATTTGAATCTTTTATGACTTGTGTTCTCTTCCACAATAGCTAAAATTAGAAACAATCTAGGACAATATAAGTCTTTGATTACTGTTGGCAAGTTTATCATGAGACATGATTGGAGCAAGTTAAAACCACACACATAGGGACACTTGGTTCTTTTCTCCACATGAAGTAAAACAAGGTGAAGTATCTATTAAAGTTTGAAACTAATTTACATTTTTTAAGGAATCCGAATGGCTTTAAAAAAAAAGGAAAAAACATTTATTGCACGTGCATGAGTTTTTTGTTAAGTAACAAGAGATCTCATTTAAAAAATATAGGGGACACAGTTTGTGAAAGCCCGAGTAACGACCACGTGGTTATAAACACAAAAGTTTGAAATGGATACTTTTTGGAAAACTCTCTCCAAAGTTATGCTTGTTTCTGCAGGCTCTGAAAGTTGCAAACTATAAAATAGCTCATGGAGACAATTGTAATTTGGAACATGGAAAAATATAACAAAGTTAAAATTTCAGGCCTCTTGTGAATGTTATATGTTTGTGTATGTTATATTTTTGTGTATGTTCATAAGTTTGTCGTCATGTCAAATACACTTACGTTGCGACCCTTAAACTCACTGACTGCCAGGCATTTTCAGATTTGAGAAGTGCATTCTGCCAGCAATTTTCAGTGTGGATTTGAACAACTTTGCTTGGCACAGCATATTCATTTTTTAGACGTGTAAACACAAGGGCACCAAATTAAAGATTCACCTCCTGCTTATCTGAAAAAAACAGGTTTGTTTCACCTCTTACGTTCTTGAGTATTCGCCACTTAGAACAAAGCATACTTTTCACCCATAACCCCTGGTCTGAGCAAGGAAAACCGGAGGAAACGAGCGTATGTAAAACAGGAACATTATCAAGCAGAAAAGAGACTTTAGATGCATTTTTGCTGCTTTAGTGACAACTCAAAACATTTCACACTTGGTTCCATTACAAAAATTTATAAAAACATGCTCTGAAGTAATTACTTTTGATGGCAAGTGTTGGCAATTTATTCACAGATAGACAATTTAACTTTCTTCTATTACCACAACCAAAACGTCAAACAACAACAACACAAAGATACACATAAAACTATAGATGTATAAAATAAATGAAGCATGTGAATCTTGAGTGTGTGTGTGCGGTGAATGTCAGTGTGCGAGCGGTGTGTTGTGAGTGAGTGTCAGTGTGCGAGTGAGTGTCTGTGCGAGTGAGTGTCTGTATGTTGTGAGTGTCAGTGTGCGACCGTGAGTGTCTGTCGTAGCGGGTGAGTGGAGTGAGTGAGGGTGTGAGTTTTGTGAGTGTTGTCCGATAAATCTTGATCAGTGTATTTCCTAACGAATCCGTGGCCATCAGTAACAACAGCAGCTGATACGTTGCGAGAGGCGGAAGCGGTTTGTTGTACTGCTCGGGGCTCTTGCTCCAGCGGCAAAAATAGGCTGCAGATACGGACCTCACCGGGGTCTCCCTCTCTCCCTCTCGACCTCACTCACTGATCCGCGAGCAATCTCTGAAGCAGGTGTATACTGCTTATAACTATTCTTTTTTGCCATCACTCTTGCATACTATCGCTAAACTAGATTGATCCGTCTCAACTTGCTACAGTACGCTATCATCGCTCGCTACAGCAGCACGCTCTCCAAAGACCCACACGCCTCCTCCTTTCTCCACAGACTTTATGACCTCTCCTGTGGGCATTAATGCATCCTACTGGTGGTGATTATCATTACAGGTACATTTTGCACTATATATCAGTGTTGTGGGTCATTAACAAGGATGCGCCAGACAATACTGCAGCTCCCGAGTAATAACACGAACAAGTGTCTATCAGTCGTCTTGCGGCACCGTGAGCGTCTCTATACAATAGAACGCTTTTCGTCGTCATGGGCAGTGAATGCGTTAACAAAACTGGACCAATACTAAAGTGGGGGTGTTGTGAGTGTGTTGCGTGAGTGTGTTTGTGGATGTGTACTGAGGAATGCTGAACGGAATCATGGAATAACAAAGTTTTCTGTAATGTTTTAATGTGATCATGGAATACTCATTTTTAGTCACACAGCATACGGTGTAAGTACTAGAGATTCAAAGATGACAGTTCTTATTGAACAGGTGTAAAAGTGACGAATACTCTGGGATGAGTACTCTGAGAAAAGTACTCTGCGGAAAGTACTCTTGAGATGAAATACCTCGCTGAAGGTACTGGGAGCCCTCCCTCTGCTGTTTGTCCGGACAGTGATTCGGTCCAAACAGCAGTGATTCGGTCATTGGTGGAGTAACACCTTTGGTTTGTAACTCAATTAGGGGAGTTTAAAATTAGAAAACATACATATTGTTAAGTCTGTATTTGGCTACAGCCTCTGCCTGATGTCACACACCGTATGTCAATGCAGTTATGTTTTGCCCAATTGGAGTGATTGACGGCCGCACCATGCGCGAGAGGAAAGTGGGCGTTTCTTGTGTTCTAAGATTGTTTTTCAGACTGAAAAGATAAACTGCACCTGCTTCAGGGCTGACAGTAGTATGAATTAAGGAAATGAGCCTCTACTTTGGCACCAAAGCCCCACAATTGAATTCGAGGACGATCGGGAGGTAGCACGGATTGGAACAGTAATACTACACACACATACAGATGCATGTTTTTATACTTTGGACCACGACCAACAGAGGGGGAAGTATTGTATCGTTCATAGGTGGTCATGGTCCTTAACCTTCTAATCATTAGAAAGAAGTGTAAAACATATATTTCAAGAACAAAATAATTAATAGAAAGGGACAGCCTAAAAAAGCAAAATGGGGAAAAATTATTTAAGTAATTGTTACGGAGTTGCCAAAAGAAATAAAATGTCTATATTTGTCCATTAGGGGGGTCATTCTAATTTAGGTTGTTGTGCAAAGTCAAAAGGGGTGTTGTGCAAATTCAAAAGGAGAAATAATAGCGCTTATAAACATCAAACAGATCTACTCTTTAAGATTAATAGATCATATAATAAAAGTAATAATAGAATAGAATGAATTAGTCTGGAGCTATAATGTATCATTGGATTCGAGGAGCTATAGGTGAAGTGTCAGAATAAACAATAGTAATAATAGTTAGACTTATGTGATAACAAAATAGGTTCTATTGTGATAATAAGTATCAAATAATGTCAAATTTATTCTAATAACTAAAGTTAAAAGGAAATCAATAGAGTCAAGATTTTTAAGATGCTTCTGTTTCCACATCTGTAGGAACTAGATGCAGATGTGTTTATAGAGAGTTGTATTAAAAATGCAGACAAGAACGACAGGGCCTTTACACAATTTTATTATCTACACAATACTAAAATATAACATTGCTTATTGACGCAGCCTTCTGAGCTGCTCCCCACTTGGGAACAGGTCAAATGTTATTGTTATTACAAACCAGCTGATGTATTTACACCTATTAAGTTTGGGACAACTCTTTTAAACAGTTATAAGCAGTGTGGTCAGAAGCCCCATGAATGTGGCTTTGTTTATTAAATAATTAATTTCATAGCGCTTATAATCGTAGAGAACGTTTTAAAATCGTTAAAAAATACCCTTTCAGGCATTGATTTAGATGTATGTCTTTATATTGGAGAACGACTGTGTTTGGTTTTTGGGATTGTGCTGAATACAAAAATAGGGAATAGTGATTTGCCAGAACAAGAATCCGGCCAATAAAAAATCCGTTCTATTGCCAATGCTATTGTTACAATCAGAACTCAAAAGTTGGGGAATATGCTTTGGCACAAACCTACAACCAGACTTGGAGTCCACTAGAGTGTAACAATAGATAGATGCTTTCAAAAATAGAGATTCTTTTTTGACAGGGCTAATATCAAACGGTAAAAGGACCATTTCCTTCATATTATGTCAAAAGTATTTACTTCAAAGGTAGTAAAGTTCAATACATTTTATGCACGTTTTATTGATAACTGTCAAATTCACTAGTTCTAACATAGTGGTGAATGTTGACAATGCAAAAAGCTTAATGAGATAGTATTAATGAGATCGATTAGAAAACCAACACAGATTCAAAACATTTGGAAAGCATTTCTAATGATTTGGGGTGTATAGCACAAAAGTAGATCTTTAGGTAGTTTTGAGAATTTTAAGAGTCAGCAACAGATTTTTGAGGAATCAAAATACCGTTGTATCTGGACTAAACCCAGAGAAACCTGCTAAAATAGATTACTCATGTAGCGGATAATACACAATTTGATTATACGATGTACATTTATCCCAAACGGATCTGAGAGAGGAAGTGAACTAGCAACTTCTGGTTCACAAATGTCGTTTGGAAAAATGAGGCAAAGCCCCACCAAAAAACAATAAAATAGCACAGGAGCACTGATAATGACCAGCAAACCCACGTATAGATAGATTTATTAGAAACAACATAAGTTTAAGAATATGGCTCAATAAAAAGCAAAGATGCAAACATATGGGTACAATAGCTTTGAATAGTTTAAAACTATAGTGAATAGTTTTAGTTGCATACATTACCGAGAGGTTGAATAAGGATACAGAATGACAGCAGTGGTCATCAAGAGTTTAGTGAGGGAATGGTTTCAGTGTGGGTTGTTGTTGTTCGTTCTTCCTGTATTCACTCTTCACAGATTACTCGAGCCAGACACTAGGATGATGGAATCCCCAAGTCCCGTCACCCAGAAATATTGAAAGTTTGTGACCTATTGGTTTAATATAGGTCAAAGAGGGGACTGAGATATTCACAAAGCTGCACATCAGACAAAGGAATATGCACTCTAGGAATCCATAAGAGATGACCAGGCTTAACAAAACCAGACAATTATGATCCAAAGCATAAACAAATGCTCTTCCCACATCGACGAGGGCCAAAGTCAACACAATTCAGGGCGCCCAGTGGTGGGGGCATTTGTTTGTCAGGTGGAGATGGAAGACCGGGTCCAGCACCTGGAACAGGGGCCAGACCAGTCCAGATCTGTGACGTCATCGGACCTTTGATAGAAACTGCTGGAGGAGATTTGGCTGTCATAGCCGAGGGCAGGAGAGAGGGACATATTAGTTGGAGCACTTTTTTTGTTGAATAATTCTGTATCTGATTGTAAAGATAATTAAATGCAGATGTTAAACGTGAAGATCTCTTGTCTCGCTCTTGCATCGACTTTTGGATAGTCAGTCAAAAGGGAATTATTGACTTCAGTTCGATGGTTAGGGCTTAGGGTTAAGTTGGTCTGAGTTTGATGGTTAAGGTTAGGGTTTAAGGTGGTCTGAGTACGATGGTTAAGGTTAGGTTTTAAGGCGTGGTTTGAGTTAGATGGATTAAGGTTAGTTTAAGGTGGGCTGAGGAAGATGTTAAGGTTGGGTAAAGGTTGGTTCCTGAGTAAGATGGTTAGGTTAGGGTTAAGGTGGGTATGAGGAAGATGGTTAAGTCTCGGGTAAAGGTGGTAAGAGTAAGATGGTTAAGGTTGGGTTAAGGTTAAGGTTTAAGGCGGTCGAGTAAGATGGTTAAGGTTAGGGTTAAGGCGGTGCTGAGTAAATGGTTATGGTTAGGTTAATGCGGTCTGAGTTAGTAAGATGTTAGGGTTAGGTTAAGGCGGTCTGAGTAAGATCGGTTAAGGTTTGAGTTAATTTAAGGCGCGTGAGTAAGATGGTTGAGGTTAGGTTTAAGGCGGTCTGAGTAGATGGTTAAGGTTAGGGTTTAGGCTGGTCTTGTAGTAGATGGCTAGGGTTAAGGTTAAGGCGGTCTGAGTAAGATGGTTAAGGTTTGAGTTAAGGTTTAAGGCGGGCTCTGCGTAAGATGGTTGAGGTTAGGGTTAAGGCGAGGTCTGCAGTAAGCTGGTTAAGGTTATGTTTTAAGGCGGTCTGAGTAAGATGGTTAGGGTTTAAGGTTAAGTTCGGTTGAGTAAGAGTTAAGGTTTGAGTTAAGGTTAGGTGGTCTGTGTAAGATGGTTAAGGTCGTCTGAGTAAGAAGCAAGTTAGGGTCATGTGTTTTAGCTGTTGATTGACAGACTGTGTTGGTGATTTTTCAATGGTTGTTTTAAGTCCTGAGATGACTTCTGTTGTGATTGTTCTGACCTCAGGGCTATACAAGAATAAATTGTATTGTGTATTGTAAGTTAGATGGTTAAGGCTAGGTTTAAGGCGGGTTGATCTGAGTAAGATAGGTTAGGGTTAGGTTTAAAGGCGGTCTGCAGGTATTTTTTTAGATGGTTAGGGTAGGGTTAAGGGTGGGTCTGAGTAGTGAAGATGGTTAAGGTAGGTTTAAGGCTGGTCTGAGTAGATGGTTAAGGTTAGGGGTTAAGGTGGTTGAGCAGATGGTTAAGTTAGGGTTAGGGTGGTCTGAGTGCGATGGTTAAGGTTTAGGGTAAAGCTGCCCACTAACTGACTTGGGTTTTGAAGCCGCAGAACTCGCTGGCTCTCTCTTATGCTCCCCTACCCGCACCCACCGAAAGCTATTCGCCCCACACACACCACTGTTGGGAGCGACGCTTAGCGTCTCCCAATATGGATAATACTATGGACATGGATTTGCACGTGTGGATGGGTGACCACGAACGATAGAACGGGAAGAGCGGGAGGAACGAGACTTTCTTTTGGATGGCTGTCTCGCTGTTAAAGCAGTAACGGTGACGAAGACGTGGAAGCTTCAGGAAGCTCGCCACTTGAAGTGCTAACTAGCTTCATGTGCAACTGGACCTTGTAGATTTACTCACGAAAGTGTGGGCCGTGTGTCCGCTGTGATTTGTCACAATTGCGACCCGAAACACATTCTCTTCTTGTTTTCTCAAAACTCCGATTAAAATATAATGTCACGCCAGCCCAAATCTGCGACTACTTTCTTCTCAAAAGGACGAATAACCCAATGCCACTGCAGGCGCATGGAAAGCCTTTTTCCGTAATGAATACAAAATAAAAGTCAGTTAGTGCAGCTTTAACCCTAACTTAACCATCTCCTCGACCACTTAACCCAAACCTTAACCATCTTACTCAGACCACCTTAACCCTAACCTTAACCATCTTACTCAGACCACCTTAACCCTAACATTAACCATCTTACTCAGACCCACCCTTAACCCTAACCCTAACATCTAACTCAGACGCCTTAAACCAAACCCTAACTATCTTACTCCGACCCGCCTTAAACCTAACCTTAAACCATCTTACTTACAATACAATACAATTTTATTCTTGTATGCCCTAGGTCACAACAGAGTCATCTCAGAGACTTAACAAAACCATTGGAAATCACCAACACAAGTCAGTCAATCAACAGCTAAAACACATGAACCCTAACCCTTCTTACTCAGACTACCTAAACATCTTACTCCGGACAACCTCTAACCTTAACTCAAACTTACCATCTTACTCAGACGCCATAACTTAACCCTAACCATCTTACTCAGACGCCTTAAACCTAACCATAACCATCTTACTCAGACGCCTTAAACCCTAACCTCAACCATCTTCTCAGACCGCCTTAACCTTAACTCAAACCTTAACCATCTACTCAGACCGCCTTAACCTGTTAACCCAAACCATATTACTCAGACCGCCTCAACCCTAACTTAACATCTTACTCAGACGCCTTAAAACCTAACCTCAACAATCTAACTCAGACCGCTTAACCTTAACTCAAAACCCTTAACCATCTTCCTCAGACCGCCTTTAACCTTAACCCCTAAACCATCTTACTCTGACCGCCTTTAAACCTAACCATAACCATCTTATCAACCCCCTTAACCTAACCTTAACCATTTACTTCAGACCGCCATAACCTTACCTTAACCCTAACCTTAACCATCTACTCAGACCACCTTTACCTAACCTTAACCAATCTTCCTCAGACCCACCTTTAACCCTAACCCTAACCCTCTTACACAGACCACTTTACCCTAAACTTAACATCTTCCTCAGACCCACCTTAAACCTAACTTAACATCTAACTCAGACTCCTTAAAACCTAACCTTAACATCGTCTCAGACCACATTAACCTAACCTTAACCATCTAATCAGGACCACCTTTAAACCTAACCTTAACCATCGTACTGAAGTCAATCATTCCATTTGACAGACGTATCCAAAGTCGATGTCAAGAGCGAGACAGAGATCTTCCCGTTTAACATCTTACATTTACATTATCTTTACATACAGATTACAGAATATTCAACAAAAAAAAGTGCTCTAAACTAATATGTCCCTCTCCTGGGCCCTCGGGCTGACTGGACTTGCCAATTCCTCCCAGCAGTTTCTATAAAGGTCCGATGACGTCACAGATCTGGGACTGGTCTGGCCCTGGTCCTGGTCCTGGACCCGGTCTTCCCATCCCACTGAGCAAACAATGCCCCCCACCACTGGGGCTGAATTGTGTTGGACTTTATGCCTCGTCGAGGAGGTGGGAGAGAGCATTTGTTTTTATTTCTGGAGTCAAAATTGTATGGTTTTGTAAAGCGGGTCATTCTCTATGATTCCTGAGTCTCATCCTTTGTCTGATGTGCCAGCATTTTGTGAATATTCGTCTGTCCCTCTTTGGACCTATGATTAACCCTAGGTTCACAATCTTTCATATTCTCTGGGTGACGGGGTGGGGAGATTCCATCATCCTAGTTCTGGCTTCGATATCTGTGAAGAGTTAATACAGGAGACGAACAACACACAACCACATTGAAACATTCTTCCACTAAACTCTTTGATGACCACTGCTGTCATTCTGATCTTCTACAACCTCGTCTGTAATGTATGCACTAAAACTATTCACTATATGTTAAACCTATTCTAATCTATTTACCAATAAGTTTGCATCTTTTGCTTTTATTGAGCCATATTATTAAACATAAGTTTTTATCTATAAATTATCTATGACTGAGGTTTGCTGTCAAATCAGTGGTCTGTGGCCATTTTGTGTGGGCTTTGCTCATTTTTCAAACACATATTGTTGAACCCGGAAGTGCTGTACTTCCTTCTTCAGACCGTTTGGGATAAATGTACATCGTTAATCAATGGTATTATCGTACAGGAGCTAATTAATTTTAGCAGGTTTCTCTGGGGTTGTCCTATACCATCGGTATTTTGATTCCTTAATCTGGTTGCTGACTCTTAAAATTTCTCAAAACTACCTAAAGATCTACTTTTGTGCTATACCCAAATTCATTACAATGCTTTTCAATGTTTTTTGAATCTGTGTTGGTTCTAATCGATCTCATTATCTATCGCATTGCTTTTTGCATTGTCAACAGTTACCTTATGTTTGAACAACCGTGAATTTGAAAGTAATTTCTAAATAAAACTGTGCATAAACTGTGTAATGAACTTATCTACCTTTGAAGTAAACTATTTTGAATATTATGAAGGAATGTCCTATTACCGTTTGATTTAGCCTGTCTAAAAATAATCTCTATTTTTGAAAAGCATCTATCTATTTTACACTCTATTGTGCTCCAAATCTTGGTAGTAGTTTGATGCCAAAGCTATTCCCACTTATGAGTTCTGATTGTAACAATAGCATTGGCAATAGACGATTTTATATTGGCCGGTTTTGTTCTGCAAATCACTATTCTATGTATTGTATTTAAGACACTTCCAAAAAACAACACAGTCGTTCTCCAATATTAAAAGACATACATCTAAATCAAGTTGCCTGAAAGGGATTTTAACGTTTTAAAACGTTCTCTACGATTATAGCTATGAAAATAATTCATTTAATAACAAAAGCACATTCATGGTTTCTGTCCACTGCTTACAACCTGTTTAAAGAGTTGTCCAAAATTAAAATATGTGTAAATACATCAGCTGTTTGTAATAAACAATAACTTTGACTGTTCTCCAATGGAGCAGCTCAGGAGCTGCGTCAAAAGAATGTTATATTTGAGCTATTTTTCGATTTAAAAATTGTGTTAAAGCTGTCGTTCTATGTCCGCTGCATTTTAATACTACTCTATATAAACACATCTGCACTAGTTCATACAGATGTGGAAAAACAGAAGCATCTAAGATCTGACTCTATTTGATTCCTTTTACTTTAGTTTTAGATAAATTGACAATTATTGATACTTATTTTCACAATAGAAACTATTTTGATTATTCACTAGTCTACTATTATTACTTTTGTTTATTCCTTACACTTAACCAATATAGCTCCTCGAATCCAATGGACATTATAGCTCCAGACTTATTTCATTCTATTTCTATTATTATTCTTATTATTATATGATCTATTATCTTAAAGAGTAGATCTGTTTGATGTTATAAGCCGCTAATATGTTCCTTTTGAATATGCACAAACACCCCTTTGGAAATTTGCACAACCTAAATTTAGAATGACCATATGGACAATATAGAATTTTATTTCATTTTTGGCACTCCGAAAATTACTTAATAATTTTCCATTTTGCTTTTTTAGGTGCCTTCTATTATTTATTTGTTCATGTACTATATGTTTTACAACTTCTTTTAATGATTTAGAAGGTTAAGGACATGCCCACTATGACAATACAAATACGCCCTCTGTTGGGCGTGGTTCCAAAGTATTAAAACATGCATCTGTATGTGTGTGTAGATAACTGTTCCAATCCTGTTGTTTCTCCCCCGGATCGTCCTCATTCATATTGTGGGCTTTGGTGCCAAAGTAGAGGTCATTTCCTTAATCATACTATGTCATCCTGAAGCAGGTGCAGTTTATCTTTCACTGACAAACAAACATTAGACACACCAAGAAACGCCATCTCCTTCGTCGCATGGTGCGGCCTGTCAATCAATCCAATTGGGCAGAAACAATAATGCATTGCCAGACGGTGTGTGACATCAGGGCAGAGGCTTTAGCCAAATACAGACTTAACAATAGTATGTTTTTCTAATTATCACTCCCCTAACTGTGAGTTACAAACCAAAGTTGTTCCTCCTCCATGACCGCTCACTGCGGTTGGTTCCGAATCACTGTCGGACAAACAGCAGAGGGAGGGGCTCCCAGTACATTCAGCGAGGTATTTCAACTCTGAGTCCTTTCCGCAGTGTACTTTCTCAGAGGACTCATCCCAGATTACTCTCACTTTTACACCTGTTCAATAAAGCTTGTCATCTTGAATTATATACTTACACGTCTGCCTGTTGACAAAAAATAATTATACCATGAATCACATTAAAAATTACAGAAAAACTTTTGTTATTCCAGGATTCCGTTCAGCATTCTCAGTTCATCCACCAACACATCCAACACACCTCACAACACCCACGTTAGTATTGGTACCAGGTTTGTTAACTCTTCACTGCCCATGCCGACAAAGTCGTTCCATTGTATAGTGACGGCTCACTGCCCAAGACGACTTAGACGACCTTTTTTCGTGTTTTCACGGGAGGCTGCAGTAATGACTGGCGCACCTTGTTAAGACCCACACACTGATTATATAGTGCAAATGTACTGTAATGATAAATCACCACCAGTAGGATGCAGATTGCCACAGGAGAGGTCATAAGTCAGTGGAGAGAAGGAGGGAGGCAGTGTGGGGGTCTTTGGTGAGCGTGCTGCTGTAGCAGAGCGTGATAGCGTACTGTAGCAATGAGACGGTATCAGATCTAGTTTAGCGATAGATATAGCAAGAGTGATGGCAAAAAAAGAATAGTTATAAGCAGTATCATGCTTCAGAGATTGACTCGCGGATCAGTGACGTGAGTCGAGAGGGGAGAGTGGGGAGACCCGGTGGAGGTCCGTAGCTGCAGCCATATTTGGCGGAGCAAGAGCCCGAGCAGTGAACACTTCCGCCTCTCGCAGCGTATCAGCTGCTGTGGTTTACTGATGCATCGGATTGTTCAGCAAACCTGATCATGATTTATCGGACACACTCACAACACTCAACGCACTCACTCACCTCACTCACTCACACAGACACTCACTCGCACACTGACACTCACACACACAGACACTCACTGACAAGACACTCCTTCGACACACTGGACACTCACTCACACAGACACTCGCTCGACACTGACATTCACACACACACACTAAATTCACTATGCTTCATTTCTATTTTATACATCTCTAGGTTTTATTGATCTTGTGTTGTTTGTTGTTTGTGTTAGGTTGATGGTATTAGAGAAAGTTAAATTTTTATTCTGTGACTAAAATTGCCAACATTTGCCATCAAAAGTATTATTTCAGAGTCATTTTTTATAATTTTTGTAATGGAACAAGTGTGAAGATGTTTTGAGTTGTCACTAAAGACGAGCAAAATGCTCTAAGTCTCTTTTCTGCTTGATATGTTCAGTTTACATAACAGCTCGTTTCCTTGTTTTCCTGCTCAGACCAGGTGTTATGGGTTGAATGTATGCTTTGTTTCTATGGCGGGAATTAACTTCAAGAACGGTAAGAGGTAGAAACAAAACTGTTTTTTTCAGAGTAAGCAGGAGAGGTGAATATTTAATTTGGTGGCCCTTGTGTTTACATCGTCTAAAAATGAATACTCTGTGGCACTTCAAAGTTGGGTCAAATTCACCTGAAATTGTGGCAGGAATGCACTCTCAAATCTGAAACATGCCTGGCAGTCAGTGAGTTAAGGTCAACGTAGTGTATTTGAATGACGCCAAACATATTAACATACACCAAACACTATAAAATACACAAACATATAACATACACAAGAGGCCTGTATTTTTAAACTTTGTTATAATTTTTCCATGTACAATTACAATTGTCTCATGAGCTATTTTATAGTTGACAACTTTCAGAGCCTGCAAGAACATGCAAGCTTTGAGAGATTTTTCCTAAAAGGATCCATTTCAAACTTTAGTGTTTAAACACGTGGTCTTTACTCGGGCTTGTCAACAACTGTTCCCATATATTGTTTTAATGAGCTCTTGTTTATTAACAAAAAACTCATGCACGTGCAATTAAATGTTTTTCCTTTTTTTTTTTTTTAAGCAGTATCGGATTCCTTAAAAAAATGTAAATTAGTTTCAAGCTTTATTACTTCACCCTTGTTTAACGTTCATGTGGAGAAGGACAATTGTCCTATGTGTGTTGTTGTACTTGCACCACTATCATGTCTCAGGCTAAAATGGCCAACAGTTATTATCAAAGACATAATTGTCCTAATTGTTTCTAATTTAGCTATTTGGAAGAGAAAAGTCCATAAAAGATTCAAAAAATGTCCCTACGTCTTTGTTTTCAACCATATGAACAGTGTTGTTCTATTTGTTATCCAGAAATGAATCCAATATCACCTTTAGCCAAAAATTCAGAATGCTGTAAACAATTTTTCAAAACTTAATTGTCTGAACAAACCATTTTGTATAAATGCAAGTTCCATTAAAAGCTGCAGTTCTCTTTCTAGCACCGTTTCAACTGTGCATCGTGACTGTCTTTTAAATAAATTAAACGAACACGGGTTCAAAGGTTGAAAACACTGCTTAAATATCCGTATTACCAAGATCATGCAGTTAAAATCAATAATTCTAAACTTCTCCGCGTCTTAACCTTTAAATAATACTACGTTTCAATAATAGAAGCTCTCTACCTTAAATATACAGCTGTTCTAATCTCCTTGTGTCTCATGCTCAAAGCAAGAGTCTAATTAATTCTAACGATTGTCCTGTATTCTTTCATGCAGCTAAATGTGGTGTTTTGAACGAATGACCTAGCTAAATGTGTAAATATGACTTAATATGTCTCTTTGCGTTTGTTGACTGTCTGTATATTTACCTTCTGTGTGTTCTCATTTAGGCCAGCCACGTCTCAATGGTCCGTTAATGTCTTTCTTTTACTCATGGCGTCTTTTCAATGTCTTTGTTCAAAGTGTCCCAATGTCTTGTCTCCAGTCTTTTTCTTCTTTTTAAACAATCACCTTTCTTTCTTTTCTTTCAATAATCACCTTCATTCTTCTTTCAATCACTTTCTCAGTCCTTTCTTTGTCCTCAGTGTGTGTCCTTCTTCTTCTTGTTAGGTTTACACAACGTTTCTTCTCCGTGCACAAAACAAACAAATTCCACTCGTTTGTGCAAAAGTCTGGTTCTTCTCCATGAAATGGAGGCCGGAGAGTCTTCTTCGAGAGCTTCTGTAGATGCTTGCAGCCGATGCTGCAGTCTTTGCTGCCCCCTGTGGTGAAAACGGGGGCGACGGGCAGATGGTTCCGTGTGATGGCGCCCGATTGAGGTCTTGTGCAGACGAATTTTGGCAAATGAGACCGACAGAAGTTTTCTCCGGAAATAAACAGACAAACAAGAAGCACAAACAAGGTGTGTTAATTACATACGAAACCAATGATTAATTACAATTCAAAATAACCTATGACATAATTAATATTAACATGTTAAACATTAAATTTGAAAACCAATTTCTGTCATTCAACTGCTATCCTAAGAGCCCTTACTTTTCTCCAAAAAGTATAATGCTCTCTAAGATCATTATATCTTTTATATTCACCAAATTGTAGGAAAAAAAACTTGTCCAGATAAAAAATAAAAATAAAATATGCCTCTTTATAATATAACTCCAAGTTCTGTGATCTCATGACTCCATGTCAGTAACATTATCGTTGTGAATATATGTAAATTTTCTACAAAAAAATTCTTTCTTCACGAGACGAGAGAGAAAGGACATAGAGTGGAGAGTGAGAGAGAGAGGAGAGAGGAGAGAGAGATGAGGAGGAGGAAAGGAAGGGAGGAGATACGAGAGAGAGGAGCCAGAACGAGGGGAGGGGAGGGGCCGAGTGGCTAGTATGCCGCAAGCATTTTTCAGAGAGGGAGACAGGGAGGGAGAAGGAGGGGGCTGTGTGGTTCGCAACTGAGGAGTACATTTCCGGGACTGAAATCCCACCAAATACATGAACATCCCTTTAAAAATTTGTACTTTTCCTAGTTTTTATCGTGGACAATGTTTTATAAGTGGTGAGATTTCTCTCACGTCAAACGGACACTTTACAATTTATTTAAATACGTCAGCTAATGGTATACATTACATTGCTACCTTGCTTTAATGTATCGAGGGGTGCCTGCAGAATCTTTTTTTCCTGATTCTCTGTACTATCGGAAACATTAAATCATGGTAGCAAAATTGTAATGTATTTCCTTACTGACGTATTTAAATAAAGGTAAAGTGTCGTTTGACGTGAGAGAACTCTCACATGACTAAAAACATGTGTCCGATAAAAAACTGAGGAAAATGTAGCAAATTTTAAAGGATGTTCATGAATTTGGTGTATATCAGACGTTACATGTACCTCCTCTGTGAGAAACCCCACAGCCCCCCTTCACCCTCCTGGCTCCCTCCTCTGAAAAATGCTTGAGGATACAAGTCCACTCGGCCCCTCCCCTCCCTCGTTCTGTCCTCTCTCTTCCCCTTCCTCTCTCTTCTCTCTCTCTTCTCTTCTCTCTCTTCTGTCTTTCTCTCTCTCTCGTTGAAGAAAGAATTTTTTTGTAGAAACATTTACATATTATTACACAGATAATGTTACTGACATGGGAGTCATAGGATCACCGAACTTGAGTTAGATATATAAAGAGGCATTTTTTATTTTTATTATTTTATCTCCGACAGTTTTTTTTTTTCCCTACATTTGGTGATATAAAAGTTAGAAAGATCTTAGAGAGCATTATACTTTAGTGAAAAGTAGGGCATAGGATAGCATGGTTGCATGCAGAAATTGGTTTTCAGAATTTAAGGTTTAAAATGTTAATATTAATTATTTCATAGGTTTATTTTGAATTGTAATTAATCTTTGGTTTCGTTATGGTAATTAACCACACTTGTTTGTGCTTCTTGATTGTCTGTTTTTTTCCGAGAAAACTTCTGTCTGTCTCATTTGGCCAAAATCGGTCTGCCACTAAGACCTCAAATCGGGCGCCATCAGCCGGAACCATCTGCGTCTCCCCCGTTTCACCCACAGGGGCAGCACAAAGACTGCAGCATCGGCTCGCAGCAAGGTCCTAAACAGGAATCTCGAAAGAAGACTTCTCGGCCTTCCATTTCATGGAGAAGAACCAGACTTTTGCACAAACGAGTGGAGTTTTGTGCTCGGAGAAGAACGTTGTGGTAAACCTAAACAAGAAGAAGAAGGACACACACTGAGACAAAGGAAATAGAAAGGACATGAGAAAGTGATTGAAAGAAGAGAGGTGATTATTGAAAGAAGAAGAAAGAACAGTGATTGTTTAAAGAAGAAGGCAAAAGACATGGAGACAAAGGACATTGGGACACTTTGAGACAAAGACATTGAAAGACGCCATGAGTAAAAAGATAAGACTTCTTAACGGACATTTGGGACTTGGCTTGGCCTAAATGAGACACCACAGAAGGTAAAATTTAACAGACACGGCAACAAACGCACAGCGGACATATTAAGTATAATTACACATTTAGCTAGGTCATTCGTTCTTCATAACACCACATTTAGCTGCATGAAAGAATACAGGACAATCGTTAGAATTAATTAGGGATCTTGCTTAGCATGAGACACAAGGAATTAGAACAGAGTATATATATGTAGAGGAGCTTATTATTGAAAAAACTAGTATTATTTAAAGTTATAGACGCGAGAAGTTTAGAATTATTGATTTTAACTGCATGTTCTTGGTAATGCGGATATTTCAAAGCAGTGTTTTCAACCTTTTGAACGTTATGGTTCGTATATTATTTAAAAACAGGTCACATGCCCGTTGAAACTGGTGCTTGAAAAGGAACTGCAAGCTTTTAATGGACGCTTGCCATTTAGACAAAATGGTTTTGTTCAGACAATTATTAAAGTTTTGAAAAATGATTTAAAGCATTTCTGAATTAGGCCTAAAGAGTTATATTGGATAATTCTGATAACACATAGACGAACACTGTTCATTGGTTGAAAACAAGTGAAGATGTTAGGACATTTTTTGAAAATCTTTTATGACCGTTTCTCTTCCAAATAGCTAAATTAGAAACAATTGGACAAATTATGTCTTGATATAACTGTTGGCAGTTTATCTGAGACATGATTGGTTGCAAGTAAACAACACACATCGGACAATGGTCTTTTCTCCACCGGATTGAACGTAAAACAAGGGGTGAAGTGATTAAAGTTTGAAACTATTTTAAATTTTTAAGGATCCGAATGGCTTTAAAAAAAAAAAGGGAAAAAAAACATTTATTGCACGTGCATGAGTTTTCTTGTTAAGTAACAAGAGCCACTCATTAACAAATATAGGGGAACAGTTTGTGACAAGGCCCGAGTAATAAAGACCACGTGGTTTTAACCTCTAAAGTTTGAAATGGATCCTTTTAGGAAAAATCTCTCAAAGCTTTGCATGTTCTGCTGGCTCTGAAAAGTTGCAACTATCATAAAATAGCTCTGAGACAATTTGTAATTGGACAGGAAAAATATAACAGTTAAAATTACAGGCATATGTGTATGTTTATATGTTAGTGTATGTTATATTTTTGTGTATGTTATATGATTGTCGTCATGTCAAAATGATCACTCCGTTGACCTTAACTCACTGACTGCCCAGGCATTTTCAGATTGAGAAGTGCATTCTGCCAGCATATCAGGTGATTTGACCCAACTTTGACTAAGTGCAAGGAATATTCATTTTTTAGACGATGTAAACACCAAGCCGGCACCATATTAATGATTCACCTCTCCTGCTTTACTCCCTGAAAAAAAAAACAGTTTGATTCTCCACTTACGTTCTGAGTTATTCGCCATAAACAAAGACATACTTTTCACCCATAACACCCTGGTTGGGAGCAAGGAAAACAGAGGAAACGAGCTGCTATGTAAATCAGAACCATATCAAGCAGGAGAAAGAGATTTAGATGCATTTTATGCAGCTTTAGTGACAATCAAAACATCTTCACATCTTGGTCCATTACACAAAATTTATAAAAACATGACTCTGAAAATAAATACTTTTGATGGCAAATTGTTGGCAATATTATTCACAGATTAGAAAATTTAACTTTCTTCTATACATCAACCAAAACAGTCAAACAACAACAACACAAAGATCAATAAACTATAGATGTATAAATAGAATGAAGCATGTGAATTTGAGATGTTGTGTGTGTGAATGTCAGTGTTGTGCGATGCGAGTGTCTGTTGTGATAGTGAGTGTCACGTGTGCGTATGTGAGTGTCGTTGTGCGTGTAAGTGAGTGTCTGTGTGTGTGAGTGTCAGTTGTGCGAAGTGAGAGTCTTGTTGCGTGGAGTGAGTGAGTGAGTGGTAGTGAGAGTTTGTGAGTGTGTCCGAAAACTCATGATCAGGTTTGCTGAACGGAATCCGAGGCATCAGTTTCAACAGCAGCTGATACGCTGCGAGCGGCGGAAGGTGATGTCTCTGCTCGGGGGCTCTTGTCCGTCGCAATATGGCTGCAGATTACGGACCTCCCCCGGGGTCTCCCCTCTCTCCCCTCTCGACCCACTCACTGATCCGCGAGTCAATCTCTGCAAGCAGTGCTATACTGCTTATAACTAATTCTTTTTTGCCATCACACTAGCATACTATCGCTAAACTAGATCTGATCCGTCTCAATGCTACAGTGACGCTATCATCGCTCTGCCCCCCCCCCCCCCCCTTACAGCAGCACGCTCTCCAAAGACCCCACAAACTCCTCCTCTTTCTCTCCACTGACGTATGACCTTCTCCTGTGGTGCAACTGCATCTACTGGTGGTGATTTATTCATAAGGTACATTTGCATATATTATCTTTGTTTGTGGAGGTCATTAACAAGGTGCGCCAGACATTACTGCAGGCTCACGGTGTAATAACACGAAAGAGTGTCATCTAAGTCGTCTTGGGCAGTGAGCGTCACTATACAATAGAACGACTTTTGTCGTCATGGGCAGTGAATGAGTTAACAAACTGGACCATACTTAACGTGGGTGTTGTGGTGTGATGTGAGTGTGTGTGGTGTGAACTGAGGAATGCTGAACGGGAATCATGGAATAACAAAAGTTTTCTGTAATGTATTAATGTGATCATGGAATAATTATTTTTTGTCAACAGCTACGGTCTTGTAAGTACTAGAGATTCAAAGATGCCAAGCGTTATTGAAACAGGTGTTAAAAGTGAGAGTACTCGGGACTGAGTACTCTTGAGAAAAGTACTCTGGCGGAAAGTACTTAGAGATGAAATAGCCTCGCTAAGGTATGGGAAGCCACCTCCTCTGCTGTTTGTCCGGACAGTGATTCGGTCAACCGCCAGTGAGCGGTCATTGGGAGGAGTCGACAACTTTGGTTTGTAACTCACAATTTAGGGGGGTAAAATTAGAAAACATAATATTTGTTAAGTCTAGTTATATGGCTACCGCCTCTGCGCTGATGTCACACACCGTCTGTCAATGCAGTTATGTTCTTGCCCAATTGGATTGATTGACAGGCCGCCACCATGCGACGAGAGGAAAAGTGGGCGTTTCTTGTGTTCTAATGTTTGTTTTTCAGAAGACAGATAACTGCCCTGCTTCAGGGATGACAGTAGTATGAATTAAGAAAAATGAGCCTCTACTTTGGCACAAATGCCCACAATATGAATGAGGACGATCGGTAGGAGCAACAGGATTGGAACAGTATATCTACAACACATTACAGATGGAATGTTTCTATACTTTGGACCCGACCAACAGAGGGGAGTATTGTATTGTCATAGGTTTTTTGTCATGGTCCTTAACCTTCTAAATCATTATGAAAGAAGTGTGTAAAACATATATTTACAAGAACAAATACATTAATAGAAGGGGCAGCCTAAAAAAGCAAAATGGGAAAAATTATAAACTAATTTCGGATGTTGCCAAAATGAAATAAAAATGTATATTTGTCCTAGGGGGTCATTCTAAATTTAGTGTTGTGCAAATTCAAAAGGGGTGTTGTGCAAATTCAAAAGGAGAATTAATAGCGCTTATAACATCAAACAGATCTACTCTTTAAGATAATAGAATCATATTAATAATAAGATAATAATTAGAATAGAATGAAATGTCTGGAGCTATAATGTCATTGGATTCGGAGGGGCTATAGGAGAAGTGTCAGGAATAAACAATGTAATAATAGTTTAGGACTAGTGAATAATCAAATAGTTCTATTGTGAAAAATAAGTATCAATAATGTTCAAAAATTATTCTAATAACTAAAGTAAAAAAGGAATCAAATAGAGTCAGATTTTAGATGCTTCTGTTTTCCAAATCTGTAGGAACTAGTGCCGATTTGTTTATAGAGAGTAGTAATTTAAATTGCAGACATAGAACGACAGGTTTAAACACAATTTTAAATCTAAAAATAGCTCAAATAGACCATTTCTATTGAGCAGCCTCTGAGCTGCTCCATTGGAGAACAGGTCAAATGTTATTGTTTCATTACAAACAGTGATGTAATTTTACACATATTAAGTTTGGGGACACTCTTTAAACAGTTATAAGCAGTGGACAGAAGCCATTGAATGGCTTATGTTTTTAAATTAATTAATTTCATAGTCCTTATAATCGTAGATTGATAGAGAACGTTTGTAAAATAGTTAAAATCCCTTTCGGCAACTGATTTGATGTATGTCTTTAATATTTGGGAGAAGACTGCTGTTGTTTTTGGAATTTGTCTGAAATACAATACATAGGAATAGTGATTTGCAGGAACAAGAAACGGCCATTAAAACATGTCTATTGCCATTGCTAATGTTACAATCAAGAACTCAAAAGTTGGGAATTATGCTTTGGCTCAAACTAACAACCAAGATTTGGGTCACCAATAGAGTGTAAAATTAGCTAGATGCTTTCACAATAGAGTTATTTTTAGACAGGGCTAATGCAAACGGGTTTTTTTTAAAAGGACCATTTCCTCATATTATGTCCAAAAGTATTTACTTCAAGGTAGATAAAGTTAATACAGTTTATTGCACAGTTTTATTAGATACTGTCAATTCATTGTTTCAAACATAGGTGAATGTTGACAATGCAAAAAAGCTACTGAGGATAGATTAATGAGATCGATTAGAAACCAACAACAGCATTCAAAAAACATGTTGAAAGCATTTTAATGAATTTGGGCTATAGCACAAAAGTATGCCTTTAGGTAGTTTGAGAATTTTACAGAGTCGTGCAAAGATTAGAGAATCAAAATACCTTTGTATAGGGACCTAACCACAGAGAGAAACCTGCTAAACTTAGATTCAGCTCCTGTACGCTAATCCCAATTTGATTAACGATGTTACATTTATCCCAAACGGTACTGAGAGAAGGAAGTGACAGCACTCCTGGTTCACAAAATGTTGTTTGGAAAAAATGAGCAAAAGCCCCACAAAATGGCACAGAGCCATGATAATGACAGCAAACACAGTATAGATAGATTTAGTAGTAAAAACATATGTTTAAGAATATGCTCATAAAAGCAAAATGCAAAACATATTGGTAAAAGATTAGAATAGGTTTAAAACTATAGTGACTAGTTATAGTGCATACAATACAGCCGGAGGTTTGAAGGAAGGAATTCAGAATGACAGCAGTGGTCATCAAAGAGTTTAGTGAAGGATGTTTTCAATGTTGGGTTGTGTGTTGTTGTCTTCCTGTATTTAACTCTTCACATGTATCGAGCCAGAACTAGGATGATGGAATCTCCCCAGTCCCGGTCACCCAGAGAATTATAGAACGATTGTGGACCTATGGTTAATATCGGGTCAAAAGACGGGACTGGACGAAATATTCACAAAATGCTGCACATCAGACAAAGGAATATGCACTCAGGATCATTAAGAGATGACCAGCTTACAACCCAGACAATTATTGACTCCATGAATACACAAATGCTCTCTCCCATCTCGACGATGGGCAACAGTCCAACACAATAGGCGCCCAAGTGGTGGGGGGCATTGTTTGCCAGGTGGAGATGGTTAAAAGACCGGGGCAAGGGACCAGGTCCAGGGCCAGACCCTAGTCCCAGATCTGTGACGTCATCGGCCTTTAGATAGAAACTGCTGGGAGGAAGATTGGCTGTCAGTCGACGAGGGCCAGGAGAGGACATATTAGTTTAGGAGCCACCTTTTTTTTTGTTGAATATTCTGTTATCTGATTGTAAAGATAATTAAAATGCAGATGTTAAACGTGAAGATCTCTAGTCTCGCTCTTGCATCGAATTTGGATACGTCAGTCAAAGGGAATTATTGAACTTCAGTACGATGGTTAAGGTCTAGGGTTACAGGTGTTGGTCTGAGTTAGTAGGTTAAGGTTTAGGGCTTACGGAGGTTGAGTTCCACGTGGTTACGGTTAGGTTAAGGAGTCTGAGTTAGATGGTTAGGTTAGTGTTTAAGGTGGGTATGAGGAACGATGGTTAAGGTGTAGGGTAAAAGGTGGTCTTGAGTAAGATGGTTAGGGTTAGGGTTAAGGTGGCGTGCTGAGGAAGTGGTTAAGGTTAGGGTAAAGTGGTCTGAGTCAGATGGTTAAGGTTAGGTTTAAGGTTAAGGTTAAGGCGGTGTTCAGAGTAGATGTGTTAAGGTTAGGGTTTAAGGCGGTCTGAGTAAGATGGTTATGGTTAGGTTTAAGGCGGTTGAGTAAGATGGTTTGGGGTTAAGGTTAAGGGGTCTAGTAATGATGGTTAGGGGTTGAGTTAAGGATAAGGCGGTCTGAGTAAGATGGTTGAGGTTAGGTTTAAGGCGGGTCTGGAAGTAAGATGGTTAAGGTTATGGTTAAGGCGGTCTGAGTCAAGTTGGATAGGGGTTAAGGTTAACGGCGGTATGAGTAAGATGGTTAAGGTTTGAGTTAAGGTTACGGCGTGTGCTGAGTAAGATGGTTGAGTTAGGGTTAAGGCGGTCTGAGGTCAAGATGTTGATGGTTAGTTTTAAGGCGGTCTGAGTAAGATGGATAGGGTTAAGGTTAAGGCGGGTCTGAGTAAGATGGTTAAGTTTGAAGTTAAGGTTAAGGTGGGTAGTAAGATGGTTAAGGTAGTTGGTAAGAAGGTTAGGGATCATGTGTTTTAGCTGTTGATTGACTGACTTGTGTTGGTGATTTACAATGGTTTTGTTAAGTTCTGAGTTGACTTCTGTTGTGACCCTGAGGGCTATACAGAATAAATTGTATCTATTGGAAGTAAGAATGGTTAAGGTTAGCGTTTAAGGGGTCTGAGTAAGTTAGTTAGGGTTAGGTTTAAGGCGGGTCTGAGTTAGATGGTTCGGGTTAGGGTTGAAGGGTGGGTCTGCGTAAGATGGTTAAGGTAGGGTTAAGGTGGTCTGAGTAAGAATGCGTTAAGGTTAGGGTTAAGGCGGTCTGAGTAAGATTGGTTTAGGTTAGGGTTAAGGTGGTCTGAGTGAGATGGTTAAGGACTAGGGTTAAAGCTGCACTAACTGCCTTTGGAGATTTTGAAGCCGCAGACTCGCTGGCCCTCTTCTTTCTGCTCCCCTCCCGCACCACGAAGCTATCGCCCCCACACACACCCACTGTTGGGACGGAGCTTAGCGAGTCTCCCCATCATGGATTAAATCCGATGGACATGGATTTGCCGTGGCGATGCGTGACCATAGAACGATAGGAACCGGGAAGCGGAGGAGGAACGAGATTTCTTTTGGATGGCTGTCTCGTGTGGTACGCAGTAACCGTTGACGAAGACGAGGAAGCTTCCGGTTAAGCTCGCCATTGTTTGTGCTAACTCAGCCTTCTGTTGCTAACGGACGTAGAGTTTCTCACGAAAGTGGGGGCCATGGTCCCGCTGTGGAGTTTGTCACAATCTGCGGACCCGAACACATTCTCTTCCTTGTTTCATCACAACTCGATCTAAAATTATAATGTCACGCCAGCCCAAATCTGCGCTACTTTTCTTCAAAAGGACGAATATCCCAATGCACTGCATGAGACATGGATAGCTTTTCCGTAATGCATAAAAATAAAGTCCGTTAGTGCAGCATTAACCTTAACCTTTAACCATCTCCTCGACACTTAACCTAACTTAACCCATTCTTACTCAGACACCTTAACCCTAACCTTAACCATCTGACTCAGACCACCTTAACCTACCCTTTAACCGATCTTACTCAGACCCACCCTTAAACCATAACCCGAACCATCTAACTCAGACCGCCTTTAAACCAAACCCTAAACATCTTACTCAGACCAGGCCTTCAACCTAACCTTAACCATCTTACTTACAATACAAATACAATTTATTCTTATAGCCCTAGTCACAAACAGAAAGGTCATCTCCAGAGACTTAACAAAACCATTGAACATCCACCAACCCAAGTCAGTCAATCACAGCTAAAACACATGACCCTAACCTTCTTTACTTCAGACTACCTTAACCATCTTACTCAGACCCACTTAACCTTAACTCAAACCTTAACCAATCTTATCAGACCGACCTTAACCTTAACCCTAACCATCATACTCAGGGACCGCCTTAAAACTAACCATAAACATACTTACTCAGCCGCTTAACCATTACTCAACCATCTTATCAGACCGCCTTAACTTACTCAACCTTAACCATCTTACTCAGGACCGCCTTAACTTAACCCTAACATCTACTCAGACCGCCTTAACCCTAACCTTAACCATCTTTCTCAGACCGCTTTAAACCTAACCTCAACCATTCTTACTCAGCGCCTTAACCTTAATCAAACCCTTAACCATCATATCAGACCGCTTAAACCTAAACCCTAACCATCTTTACTAGACGCCTTCAACCTAACCGATAACCATCTTACTCAGACCGCTACCCCTCAACCTTAACCATCTTACTCAGACCGCCTTAACCTTAACCTTAACCCTAACCTTAACCTCTTACTCAGACCACCTTTACCCTAACCTTAACCCATCTTCCTCAGACCCACCTTAAACCTAACCCGTAACCATCTTACTCCGACCACCTTTACCCCTAACCTTAACCATCTTCCTTAGGACACCTTAAACTAACCTTAACTTCTACTCAGACCGCCTATAAACCTAACTGTAACCATGTACTCAGACCACCATAACCCTAACCTTAACCATCTAATCAGACCACTTACCTAACCTTATCCATCGTACTGAAGTCAATAATTCCCCTTTGATGTACGTATCCAAAGTCGAGCAAGAGGCGAGACAAGAGATTTCACGTATAACATCTGCATTTAATTATCTTACAAATCAGATACAGAATATTCAACAAAAAAAGTGCTCCTAAACTAAAAATGCTCCCTCTACTGGCCCTCGGTGACCTGACTGCCAATCACCTCCCAGCTGTTCTATCAAGGGTCGATGACGTCACGATCCTGGGACTGGTCTGGCCACTGGTCCTGGTCTGGAACCGGTCTTCCATCTCCACCTGAGGCAAACAATGCCCCCCACATGGGCGACTGAGTTTGTTGGACTTTTGCCCTCGTCGAGAGTGGGAGAGAGCATTGTTTATTCTAGGAGTCAATCATTGTTGGTTTGTAGTGGTCATCTCTTATGATTCCTGAGTTGCATATTCTTTGTCTGTTGTGCAGCATTTTGTGAATATCTCGTCAGTCCTCTTTTGACCTATATTAACCAATAGGTCACAATCTTCTCAATATTCTCTGGGTGACGGGACTGGGAGTTCCCATCATCCTAGTCTGGACTCGATATCTGTGAAGAGTTAATACAGGAAGCGAACAACCACACAACCCACCATTGAAACATTCCTTCACTAAACTCTTTGATGACCACTGCTTTCATTCTGATCCTTCTTCAACCTCGTCTGTAATGTATGCACTAAAAATATTCACTATAGTTTAAACTATTAATCTATTTACCAATATGTTTGCATCTTTGCTTTTATTGATGCCATATTCTGTAAACATATGTTTTTTCTAATAAATCTAATGTATACTGAGGTTTGCTGTAATTATCAGTGGCTCTGTGCCCATTTTGTGGGGCTTTTCTCATTTTTCCAAACACATATTGTTGGAACCAGGAAGTGCTGTCACTTCCTTCTATCAGACCGATTGGGATAAATGTACATCGTTAATCAAATTGGTATTATCGTAAAGGAAGCTAATCTATTTTAGCAGGTTTCTCTGGGGTTAGGGTCCCATATACAACGGGATTTTGATTCTTAATCTGTTGCTGCTCTTAAAATTCTCAAAACTACCTAAGATCTACTTTTGTGCTATACCAAATTCAGTAAAATGCTTTCAATGTTTTTGAATCTGTGATGGTTCTAATCGATTCATTCATCTATTCATTAGCTTTTCTGCATTGTCAACATTCACCTATGTTTGAAACAGTGAATTTGACAGTATCTAATAAAAACTGTGATAAACTGTAATGAACTTTATCTCCCTTTGAAGTAAATACTTTGGTACATAATATGAAAGGAAATGGTCCTTTTCCGTTTGATATTAGACCTGTCTAAAAATAATCTTATTTTGGAAAAGCATCTATCTATTTTACACTCTATTGGGTTTATGACTCCAAATTTGGTGTAGTTTGAGCCAAAGCATATTCCCAACTTTGAGTTCTGATTGTAACAATAGCATGGCATTAGACGATTTATATTGGCCGGTTTGTTCTGCAAATCACTATTCTATGTATGTATTTCAGACAATTCCAAAAACAACACCGTGTTCTCCAATATTAAAAAAAAAAAAAAATAAAAAAAGGAAAAAACCACATAAAACAAACTCTAAATCAAGTTGCCTGAAAGGGATGTTAACTATTTTAAAAAACAAAAAAAACAAAAAACCGTTCTCTACGATTATAAGGCTATGAAATTAATTATTTAATAAAACAAAAGCACATTCATGGCTCTGTCCACTGCTTATAATGTTTAAAGAGTTGTTTCCCAAACGTAATATGTGTTAAATAAATCAGCTGTTTGTAATAAACAATAACATTTGGACCTGTTCTCAATGGAGCAGTCAGAGGCTGCGTCAAAAGCAATGTCTATATTTGAGCTATTTTTAGATTTCAAATTGTGATTAAAGCTGTCGTTCTATGTCTGCATTATAATACTACTCTCTATAAACACATCTGAACTAGTTCCTCCAGATGTGGAAAACAGAAGCATCTAAAATCTGGACTCTATTTGATTCCTTTTTACTTTAGTTATTAGAATAATTTGACATTATTGATACTTATTTTCACAATAGACTATTTTGATTAATTCACAGTCTAACTATTATTATATTGTTTCTTCTTACACTTCAACCCTATAGCTCCTCGAATCAAATGACATTATAGCTCCAGGACTATTTCATTCTATTCTATTATTATCTTATATATTATATGATCTATTATTTAAAAGAGTAGATCTGTTTGATGTTATAAGCGCTATTATTTCTCCTTTTGAATTTGCACAAACACCCTTTTGCATTTTGCACAACACTAAATTTAGAATGACCCCCTATGGGACAAATAATAGAATTTTATTTCATTTTCGGCAACTCGAAAATTACTTAATAATTTTCCATTTTGCTTTATTTAGGCTGCCTTTCTATTATTTATTTGTTCTTTCGTAAATATCTGTTTTACACTTTTTCTAATGATTATTGGTTAAGGACCATGACCACCTCTGACAATACAATACTCCCTTGTTGGTCGTGGTCAAAGCTATAAAAAAAAAAAAACATGCATCTGTATGTGTGTGTAGATTACTGTTCCAATTCTGTTGCTCCTCCCGGATCGTCCACAATTCATATTGTGGGCTTTGGTGCCAAAGTAGAGGCTCATTTCCTTAATCATTACTTACTGTCATCCCTGAAGCAGGTGCAGTTTATCTTTCTTCTGAAAAACAAAATTAGAACACAAGAAAGCCCACTTTACTCTCGTCGCATGTGCGGCCTGTCAATCAATCCAAATTGGGCAAAAATAAACTGCATTGCCAGACGGTGTGTGACATCAGGAGAGGCTGTAGCCAAATACAGACTTAACAGATATGTATGTTTCTAATTTTACACTCCCCTAAATGTGAGTTACAAACCCAAAGTTGACTCCTCCAAATGACCGCTCACTGCGGTTGAGACCGAATCACTGTCCGGACAAACAGCAGAGGGAGGGGCTCCAGTACCTTCAGCGAGGTATTTCATCTCAGAGTACTTTCCGAGTTTACTTTTCTCAGAGTACTCATCCCAGAGTACTCTCACTTTTTACACCTGTTCAATAAAGCTTGTCAACTTAGAATGCTAGTACTTACACCGTATGCTGTTGACAAAAAAATAATTAATTCATGTTCTACATTTAAAAACATTACAGAAAACTTTTGTTATGCATGATTCCGTTCAGCATCCTCAGTTACACCACAACACACTCACACCACATCACAACCACCAGTTAGTAATGGTCCAGTTTTGTTAACTCATTCACTGCCATGACGACAAAAGTCGTTCTATTGTTAATAGTGACGCTCACTGTCCACAGACGACTCTAGACGACTTTTTGTGTTTATTACACGGGAGGCTGCAGTAATGTTTCTGGCGCACCTTGTTAATTGACCCACAACACTTGATAAATAGTGCAAATTGTACCTTAATGATAAATCACCCACCAGTAGGATGAAGTATTGCACCACCAGGAGAGGTCATACGTCGTGGAGGAGGAAAGGAGGAGGAGGTGTGGGGTCTTTGGAGAGCGTGCTGTGTAGCAGAGCGATGATAGCGTAACTGTAGCATTGAAGACGGATCAGATCTAGTTAGCGATAGTATAGCAAGAGTGATGGCAAAAAAGAATAGTTACTTGAGCAGTATACACTGCTTCAGAGATTGACTCGCGGATCCGTGAGTGAGTCGAGAGGGAGAAGAGGGGAGGACCCCGGTGGCGGTCCGTATCTGCAGCCATATTTGCGCGGCGCAAGAGCCCCGAGCGAGACACACATCCGCCTCTCGCAAGCGTATCAGCTGCTGTTGTTACTGATGCTCGGATTTCGTTCAGCAAAACTGATCATGATTTATCGGACACCACTCACAACCACCACACGCACTCACTCCACTCACTCACGACACAGACCACTCACTCGCCTCATGCACACCTCACACACACAGACACTCACTCGCACTGACACTCATCGCACCTGACTCTCACTCAACAAGACCACTCGCTCGCCATGACATTCACAAACACACACTCAAATTCACATGCTTCATTCTATTTTATTCATCTATAGTTTTATTGATCTTGTGTTGTTGTTGTTTGACGTTTTGGTTGATGGGTATAGAATAAAGTTAAATTTTCTATTGTGAATATTGCCAACAATTTGCCATCAAAAGTATTATGTCAGAGTCATGTTTTTATAATTTTTGTAATGGACAATTGTGAAGCTGTTGAGTTGTCACTAAAGCAGCAAACATGCATCAAAAGTCTCTTTTCTGCTTGATATTGTTCCTGTTTACATACAGGACTCGTTTCCTCTGGTTTTCTTGCTCAGACCAGGTGTTATGGGGTGAAGGTATGCTTTTGTTCTATGGCGAATACTCAAGAACGGTAAGATGTAGATACAAACTGTTTTTTTCAGAGTAAAGCAGGAGAGGTGGAAATTCTTGAATTTGGTGCCCTTGGTGTTTACATCGTCTAAAAATGAATATTTGTAGGGACTTCAAAGTTGGTCTAAATCACCTGAAATTGCTGGCAGAATGCACTTCTCAAATCTGAAAATGCCTGGCAGTCGTGAGTTAAGGTTCAAACGTAGATTTGTATTTGACATGGACGCACAAACATATAACATACACAAAATATAAACATACACCAAACATATAACATACACAAGAGGGCTGTAATTTTAACTTTGTTATTTTTTCCAAGTCCAATTACAATTGTAGGAGCTATTTTATAGTTGCAACTCAGAGCCTGCAGAAACATTGCCACAGCTTTGAGAGATTTTTCCTAAAAGATCATTTCAAAACTTTAGTGTTTAAACAACGTGGTCTTTATCGGGCTGTCACAACTGTGTCCCCTTATTTTTAATGAGATCTTGTTACTTTAACAAAAAACTCATGCAGTGCAATAAATGTTTTTCCTTTTTTTTTTAAAGCCAGTTCGGATTCTTAAAAAATGTACAATTAGTTTAAAAACTTTAATACTTCACCCTTGTTTTTACGTCATGTGGAGAAAAAGACCATTGTCTATGTTGTGTTGTTGTACTTGCACCATTCATGTCTCAGATAAATGCCAAACAGTTATATCAAAGTCATAATTGTCCTAATTGTTTCTAATTTAGACTATTTGGAAGAGAAAAAATGTCATTAAAAGATTTCAAAAAATGTCCCTACATCTTTGTTTTCAACCAATGAACAGTGTTGCGTTCTATGTGTTTCAGATATAGATCCAATATCACCTTTAGCCAAAATTCGAAATGCTTTAATTCATTTTTCAAAACTTTAATTGTCAGAAACAAAACCATTTGTACTAAATGCAGAGACCATTAAAAGCTGCAGTTCTCTTTCTAGCTCCCAGTATCAAAATGGGCATGTGACTGTTTTTAAATAATTACGACCCACGGTTCAAAGGTTGGAAAACACTGCTTAAAATATCCGTATTACCAAGATTCATGCAGTTAAATCAATAATTCTAAAAACGTCTCCCGGTCTATAACTTTAAATAATTAGTTTCAATAATCGAGCTCTCTACCTTAAATATACTGCTGTTCTAATCCTCCTTGTGTCTATGCTAAAGCAAGAGTCTAATAAATTTAACGATTGTCCTTGTATTCTTCATGCAGGCTAAATTGTGGTGTATGAACGAATGACCTAAGCTAAATGGGTAATTTGACTTAAATGTCTCTTGTGCGTTTCTTGCCTGTCTGTATTTTACCTTCTGTGTGTCTCCATTAGGCCAGCCACGTCTCAAATGTTCCGTAATGTCTTTCTGTTTACTAATGCGTCTTTCAACTGTCTTTTGTCTCCAAAGTGTCCAATTGTCTTGTCTCCATGTCTTTTTCCTTCTTCTTTAAACTATCACTTTCTTTCTCTCTTCTTCAATAATCACCTTCTTTCTTATTTCAATCACTTCTCATGTCTTTCTTTGTTCAGTGTGTGTCCTTCTTCTTCTTGTTAGGTTTCACAAGTTCTTCTCCGTGCACATAACTCCACTCGGTTTGTGCTAAGTCTGGTTCTTCTCCATGAAATGGAGGCCGGAGAGGTCTTCTTCGAGAGTTCTGTTAGCTGCTGCAGCCGAAGCTGGCAGTTTTGCTGCCCCCTGTGGGTGAAACGGGGGAGACGCAGATGGTCCGTGCTGATGGCGCCGATTGGAGGATCTTGTGGCAGACGGCATTTTGGCCAAATGAGACAGACAGAAGTTTTCTCGGAAAAAAAAAGACAAACACGAAGCACAAACACGGTGTGTTAATTACCATACGAAACCAATGATTAATTACAATTCAAACTAAACCTATGAATAATTAAATATTAACATTTTAAACATTAAATTCTGAAAACCAATTCTGCATTCAACTGCTATCAAGCCCTATTTTTCAAAAAGTATAATTGCCTCTAAAGATCATTCTAACTTTTATATCACCAAATGTAGGGAAAAAAAACTTGTCCAGATAAAAATAAAAATAAAATAATGCCTCTTTATAATCTAACTCAAAGTTCTGTGATCCTAATGGACTCCATTTCAGTAAAAACATTATCGTGTGTATATATGTAATTTTCTACAAAAAATTCATTCTTCACGAGGAGAGAGAGAATAAAGACAGAGGAGAGAGACGAGAAAGAGAGAGAGAGAGAGAGAGGAGAGGAGGAAGGGGAGAGAGGAGAGGACAGAACGAGGGAGGGGAGGGGCCGAGTGGCTTGTATGACTCAAGCAATTTTTCAGAGAGGGATGCCAGGAGGGAGAAGGAGGGGCTGTGTGGTTTCTCAAACAGAGGAGTACATGTACGATGAATACACCAAATTCATGAACATCCCTTTAAAATTTGCTACATTTTCCTCGTTTTTTATCGTGACATGTTTTATCAGTGGTGAGAGAGTTTCTCACGTCAAAGACACTTTACCATTTATTAAAATACGTCAGTAGTAATGGAAAAACAATACAATTTGCTACCTGATTAAATGTATCGAGGGTTCCAGCAGAATCTTTTTTCCGTTTTATTTTCTCTGTAACTATCGAAACATTAATCAGGTAGATAGCAAATTGTTATGTTTTCCATTACTGACGGTATTTAAATAACATGTAAAGTGTTCGTTTGATAGCGTGAGAGAACTTCTCACCACTGATAAAACATTGTCACCACGATAACAAGAGGAAAAATGTAGCAAATTTTAAAAGGGGATGTTCATGAATTTTGTGTATTTCAGTCGTACTGTACTCCTCTGTTGAGAAACCTACAGCCCCTCCTTCTCCCTCCTGGCTCCCTCCTCTTAAAAATGCTTTGGGCATACAAGCCACTCGGCCCCTCCCTCCCTCGTTCTGTCCTCTCTCTCTCCCTTCCTCTCTCTCTCTCCTCTCTCTGCTCTCTCCTCTCTCTCTTGGTTCTTTCTCTCTCTCTCGTGAAGAAGATTTTTATTGTAGGAAAATTACATATATACACACGATATGTTACTGACATGGGAGACATAGGATCACAGAAAACTTTGAGTTAGATATAAAGAGGCATTATTTTATTTTATTTTTTATCTGGACAAGTTTTTTTTTCCCTACATTTTGGTGATATAACAAAGTATAAGAATGTTTTAGCGAGGCATTATACTTTTGAAGAAAAAGTAGGGCTTAGGATAGCAGTTGAATGCAGAATTGGTTTTCAGAATTTCAATGTTTAAAATGTTAATATTAATTATTTCATAGGTTTTTAATTTTGAATTGTAATTAACATTGGTTTCGTCATGAGGTAATTAACACACTTGTTTGTGATTCTCGTTGTCTGTTTTTTCCGAAGAAAACTTCTGTCTGTCTTCATTTGGCCAAAAATCGTTTCCTGCCACAAGACCTCAATCGGGCGCCATCAGCACGGACCCTCTGCGTCTCCCCGTTTCACCCACAGGGGGCAGCAAAAGACTGCAGCATCGGCTGCAGCAGCATAACAGGAAACTCTCGAAAGAAGCCTCTCCGGCCTCCATTTATGGAGAAGAACCAGATTTTGCACAAACGAGTGGAGTTATGTGCACGTGAGAAGAACGTTGTGTAAACCTAACAAGAAGAAGATGGGAACACACACTGAGACAAAGAAAGGACATGAGAAAGTGATTGAAAGAAGAAAGAGGTGATTATGAAAAGAAGAAGAAAAGAAAGTGATTTGTTTAAGAAGAAGGAAACAGACATGGATGACAAAGCCATTGGACACTTTGTGACAAAAAGACATTAAAGACGCCATGAGTAAAAGAAAGACATTAAGGACATTGAGAGTGGCTGCCTCAATGAGGACACACAGAAGGTAACTATACAGGACAGGCAACAAACGCACCAGAGACATAATAAGTCATATTTACCACATTTATTTAGCTAGGTTCATTCGTTCTTATACACCACATTTAGCTGCATGAAAGAATACAGGACACTCGTTAGAATTAATTAGACTCTTGCATTAGATGAGACACAAGGAGATTAGACGCAGTATAATTTAAGGTAGAGGAGCTCTATTATTGAAACTAGTATTATTTAAAAGTTTAGACGCGGAGAGTTTAGGAATTATTGATTTTAACTGCATGATTTGGTAATACGGATATTTAAAGCAAGTTGTTTTTCAACCTTTGAACCGTGGTTCGTTAATTATTTAAAACGTCACGCATGCCACAGTGATGAAAATGGTGCTCAAAAGAGAAACTGCGCTTGTAATGGACGCAGCATTTAGTACAAAAATGGTTCTTTGTTCAGACAATTAAAGTTTTTGAAAAATGATTTTAAAGCATTTCTGAATTTGGCTAAAGGTGATATTGGATCATTTCTGATAACACATAGACGCAACACTGTTTCATTGTTGAAAAACAAAGATGTAGGACTATTTTTTGAAATCTTATATGTCATGTTTCTCTTCCAAATAGCTAAATATGAAACAATTAGGGACAATTATGTATTTGATATAACTGTTGGCAGTTTATCAGAGGACATGATTGGTGCAAGTACAAAAACCACACTTAGGACAATGGTCTTTTTTCCACCATGAACGTTAAATCAAGGGTGAAGTATTAAGGTTGGAAAATATTTACATTTTTTTAAGGCATCCGAACTGGCTTTTAAAAAAAAGGGAAAAAACAAAACATTATTGCACCGTGCATGAGTTTTTTGTTAAAGTAACAGAGCTCATTAAAAATATAGGGGACACCGTTTGTGACAAGCCCGAGTAAAGGACCAGCGGGGGTTTAAACACTAAAATGGTTTTTGGGAAATGGATCCTTTTAGGAAAAATCTCTCAAAGCTTTGCATGTTCTGAGGACTCAGAAAGTTGCAAACTATAAAACTAGCTCATGAGACAATTGTTACTGACATGGAAGAAATATCAACAAAGTTAAATTAGGCAACTTGTGTATGTATATGTTTGTGTATGTAAATGTTTGTGTATGTTTATATGTTTAGTGCGTCATGTCAATTCACTACGTTGACCTAACTCCACTGACTCCAGGGGGCATTTTTCAGATTTGAGAAGTGCATTCTGCCAGCCAATTTCAGTTGAATTTTGACCCCAACTTTGAAGTGCCACAGAATATTCATTTTTTAGCCGATGTTTAAAACACCAAGGGGCACCAAAATTAAGATTCAACTCTCCTGCTTTACTTCTGAAAAAAAACAGTTAGTTTCTACCTCTACCGTTCTTGAGATATTCGCCATAGAACCAAGCATACTTTCACCCCATAACCCACTGGTCTGAGCAAAGAAAACAGAGGAAACGAGCTGTATGTAAACAGGAACATTCAAGCAAGAAAAGAGACTTTAGATGCATTTTTGCTGCTTTAGTGACAACTCAAAACATCTTCACACTGATACCATTACAAAAATTATAAAAACATGACTCTGAAATACACTTTTTGATGGCAAAATTGTTGGCCAATTTATTCACAGATACGAAAATTTAACTTTCTTCTATACCATTCAACCAAACGTCGAACAACAACACACAAAGATCACATAAAAACTATAGATGTATAAAATAGAATGAGATGTGAGAATTGAGTGTGTGTGTGTGAATGTCAGTGTGCGAGCGATTCATGTGTCTGTGGGAGTGAGTGTCAGTGTGCGGATGAGTGTCTTGTGCGAGTGAGGTCTGTGTGTGTTAGGAGTGTCAGTGTTGCGGGTGAGTGTCTGTGTGCGTGAGTGGTGAGTGAAGTGCGTGTGAGTGTTTGTGAGTGTGTCCGGATAAATTCATGATCAGGTTTGCTGAAACGAATCCGAGGCATCAGTAAACAGCAGCTGATACGCTGCGAGATGCGGAAGGTGTGTCTCTGCATCGGGGCTCTTGCTCCGCGCAAATATGCTGCAGATACGGACCTCCACCGGGGTCTCCCCTCTCTCCCCTCTCGGACCTCACTCACTGATCCGCGAGTCAATCTCTGAAACAGGTGTAAATCTGTTATAAACTATTCTTTTTTGCCATCACTCTTGCTATACTATCGCTAACCTAGATCTGGATCCGTGCTCAATGCTACAGTACGCTATCATCGCTCTGGATACAGCAGCCACGCTCTCAAGCCCCACCCTCCTCCTCCTTCTCTCCACTGATTATGCCCCTCTCCTGTGAGTGCAATACTGGCATCCTACTGGTGGTGATCTTCATTACAGGTACATCTTGCACTATATATCAGTGTTGTGGGTCATTAACAAGGTGTCGCCAGACAATTACTGCAGCCTCCCGTGTAATAACACGAAAAAGTCGTCTAAGTCGTTCTTGGGCAGTGAGCGTCACTTATACAAACTTAGAACGATTTTGTCGTCCATGGGCAGTGAATGAGTTAACAAATGGACCAATACTAACGTGGGGTGTTGTGAGTGTGTTGTGAGTGTGTTGTGGACGTGAACTGAGGAATGTGAACGGATTCATGGAATAACCAAAAGTTTTCTGTAATGTTTTAATGTGATTATGGAATATTATTTTTTGTCAACAGCATACGGTTCAGTGTAGTACTAGAGATTCAAAGATGACAAGCTTTATTAACAGGTGTAAAGTGAGAGTACTCTGGGATGGTAGCTCTGAGAAAGAAAAGTACCTGCGGAAGTTACTCTGAGAAGCAATACCTCGCTGAGGTACTGGGAGCCCCCTCCCTCCTGCTGTTTGTCCGCAGAGATATTGGTCAACGCAGGTGAGCGGTCATTGGGAGGAGGACAAACTTTGGTTTGTTAACTCACATTTAGGGGAGTGTAAAATTAGAAAACATACATATTGTTAAGTCTGTATTTGGCTACTAGCTCTGCCCTTGAATGTCACACACCGTCTGTCAATGCGTTATGGTTTTGCCCAATTGGAATTGATGAACAGGCGCACACTGCGACGAAAGGAAAGTGGGCGATTTGTGTTTCTAATGTGTGGTTTTCAGATGAAGATAAACCTCGCACCTGCTTCAGGGATGACAGTAGATATTGAATTAAGGAAAAGAGCCTCTACTTTGGCACCAAAAGCCCCAATATGAAATGAGGACGATCCGGGAGGAGAAAAGGATTGGAACAGTAATTACACACACTACAGATGGCATGTTTTATACTTTGGACCCACGATCAACAGCGGGGGAGTATTTTATTGTCATAGAGTGGTCATGGTCCTTAACCTTCAAAATCATTAGAAAGAAGTGTAAAACATATATTTACAAGAACAAATAAATATAGAAAGGGCGCCTAAAAAAGCCAAAATGGGAAATTTTATTATGTTAATTTTCGGAGTTGCCAAAATGAAATAAAAAAATTCTATAATTTGTTCCCATAGGGGGTCATTCTAAATTTAGTGTTGTGCAAAAAAAATTTCAAAAGGGGTGTTGTGCCAAATTCCAAAGGAGAAATAATAGCGCTTTAACATCAAACCAGATCTACTCTTCTAAGATAATTGATCATATAATATAAGTTAATAATTAGATAGAATGAAATAGTCTGGAGCTATAATGTCATTGGATTCGAGAGCTATAGGTTGAAGTGTCAGAATAAAACAATATAATTAATTAGTCTAGACTAGTGAATAAATCAAAATAGTTCTATTGTGAAAATAAGTATCAATAAATGTCAAATTTATTCTAATAACTAAAGTAAAAAGGAATCAAATGGAGTCAGATTTTAGATCGCTTCTGTTTTCCACATCTGTAGGAACTAGTGAAGATGTTTTTATAGAGAGTTAGTATTAAAATTGCAGACAAAGAACGACAGGCTTTAACACCAATTTTAAATCTAAAAATAGCTCAAATATAAACATTGCTGTTGACGCAGCACTCTGAGCTGCTCCTTGGAGAGAAAACGGTCAATTGTTACTGTTATTCCAAACAGATGATGTATTTACAATATTAGTTTGGGGACATCTTTTATACAACAGTTATAAAGCAGTGGACAGAGGAAGCCATGAATGTGCTTTTGTTTATTTAAATAATTATAATTTCATGCCTTATAATCGTTAGAGAACGTTTAAAATAGTAAAATCCCTTTTCAGGCAACTTGTTTAGATGTATGTCTTTTAATATTGGAGAACGACTGTGTTCGTTTTGTGAATTGTCCTGAAATACAATACATAGAATAGTGAATTCATTTGAAGAACAAGACCGGCCAATAAAAATCGTTCTATTGCCAATGCTATGTTACCAATCAGGAACTAAAGTGGTATTATGCTTTGGCTCAAAAACTACAACCAAGATTGGAGTCACAAAATAGAGTGTTAAAATAGATAGATGCTTTCAAAAATAGAGATTATTTTTAGGACTGGCTAATATTCAAACGGTTTAAATAAAAGGACCATTCCTTCATATTAGTCCTAAAGTATTTACTTCAAAGGTAGATAAGTTATTCAGTTTATGCACAGTTTTATTAAGTATGTCAAATTCACTTGTTTCAAACATAGGTGAATGGTGACAATGCAAAAAGTAATGAGATAGATTAAGAGATTCGCTTTTAGAACCAACACAGATTCAAAAACATTTGGAAAAGCATTTTAATGAATTTGATTATAGCACAAAAGTAGAATTTTTTTTTTTTTCTTTTCGGGTAGTTTGAGGATTTTAAGAGTCAGCAACAGATACGAGAATCAAAATACCGTTAAGTATAGGGACTAACCCCAGAGAAACCTGCTACAATAGATTAGGCTCCTGTACGGATAATACAATTTGATTAACGATGTACATTTATCCAAAGGTCTGAGAGAAGGTAAGTGACCACTCTTTCCTGGTTCAAACAAAATGTGTTAGGAAAAAATGAGCAAAGCCCCACAAAAAGGAACGAGCCACTGATATGACAGCAAAACCACAGTATAGATAGATTTATTAGATAAAAACATATGTTTTAAGAATATGGCTCAATAAAAGCAAGAAGCAACATATGGTAAATAGATTAGAATAGTTTAAACTATAGTGAATAGTTTTAGCTGCATACATTACAGACGAAGTTGAAGAAGGGATCAGAATGCAGCAGTGGTCATCCAAGAGTTTAGTGAAGAATGTTTTCATGTGGTTGTGTGTTGGTTCGATCTTCCCTGTATTAAACTCTTCACAGATACGAGCCAGGAGAACTAGGTGATGGAATCTCCCCAGTCCCGCTCACCCAGAGAATATTGAAAGATTGTTGACCTTATTTGGTTAATATAGGTCAAAAGAGGGACTGACGAATATTCACAAATGCTGCACATCTGGTGACAAAGGAATATGCATCAGGAATCATAAGAGATGACCAGTTACAAAACAGGACAATTATTGACTCCAAGAATAAACAAATGCTCTCTCCCACTCTCGACGAGGGGCAAAAGTCCAACAATCAGCGCCCAGTGGTGGGTAATTGTTTGCCTCAGGTGAGATGGATAAGGACCGGGTCCAGGAACCGGACCAGGGGCCAGACCAGTCCAGATCAGTGACGTCATCGGGACCCTTTGATAGAAACTGCTGGGCGGAGATTTGCAGTCAGTCAGCCGTAGGGCAGGAGAGGGGACCTATTAGTTTAGGAGCACTTTTTTTGATTGATATTTGTATTGATTGTAAAGATAATTAAATGCAGTGTTAAACTGTGAAAGATTCTTAGTCGCTCTTGCATCGACTTTGGGATACTGTCAGTCAAAGGGAAATTATGACTTCAGTACGGATGGTTAAGGTTAGGGTTAAGGTGGTCTGAGAAAGATGGTTAAGGTTTAGGTTTGTTAAGGTGTTTGAGTTACGCTGGTTTAGGTTAGGTTAGGCGGTCTTGAGTTAGATGGTTAGGTTAGGCTTTAAGGTGGGTCTGAGGAAGAAGGTTAAGGTGTAGGGTAAAGGATTGGTCTGGAGTAAGATGGTTAGGGTGTAGGGTTAAGGTGGTGTCGGAGGAAGATGGATAAGGATAGGGTAAAGGTAGGTTGAGTAAGATGGATTAAGGTTCGGCGTTAAGGTAAAGGTTAAGGCACGGGTCTGAGTAAGATGGTTAAGGTTTAGGGTTAAGGCGGGTCTGAGTAAGATGGTTATGGTTAGGTTAAGGGCGGGTCTGAGTAAGTGGTTGGTTAAGGTTAAGGCTGGTCTGAGTAAGAGATGGTTTAAAGGTTGAGTTAAGGTTAAGGCGGTCAGAGTAAGATTGTTGAGGTTAGGTTTTAGGCGGTTGAGTAAGATGGTTAAGGTTAGGGTCTACGCGCTGGTGTGAGTAAGTGGTTAGGGTTAGGTTAAGTGCGGTTTGTGAGTAAGATGGTTAAGGTTTGAGTTAAGGTTAAGGCGCTTATTGACGTAAAGAAGGTTGAGGTTAGGGTTAAGGCGGTCTGAGTAAGATGGTTAGGTTTAGGTTTAAGGCGGTCTGAGTAAGAAGGTTAGGTTAAGGTTTAAAGGCTGTTGAGTAAGATGGTTAAGGGTTTGAGTTAAGGTTAAGGTGGTCTGGTAAGATGGTAAGGTAGTTGAGTAAGACAGGTTAGGGTTATGTATGTATTAGCTGTTGATTGGGCTGACTTGTGTTGTGAGTTCAATGGTTTTGTTAAGTTCTCTGAGATGACTTCTGTTGTGACCTAGGGCTATAACAGAATAATTGTATTGCTTGTAATTAATATGGTTAAGGTTAGGTTTAAAGGCGGGTCAGAGTAAGATAGTTAGGGTTGGTATTAAGTCGGGTCTGAGTTAGATGGTTAGGGTTAGGGTTAAGTGTTGGGTCTGAGTAAGATGGTTAAGGTTAGGGTTAAGGTGGTGTGGTAAGGATGGTTAAGGTTAGGGTTAAGGGTCTGAGTAAGATGGTAAGGTTGGGTTACGGTGGTCTGGAGTTGAGATGGTTAAGGTTAGGGTTTAAAAGCTGCACTACTGACTTGGGATTTTGAAACGCCGCAGACTCGCTGCCTCTCTCTTTCTGCTCCCCTCCCGCCACCACGAAGCTATCGCCCCCACACACACCTGTTGGGACGGAGCTGCGACTCCCAATATGGATAATATACCATGGACCATGGATTTGCATCGTGGATGGCGTGACATTAGAACGATAGAAATCCGGGAAGCGCGGTGCGGAACTGAGACTTTCTTTTGGATGGCTGTCTCGCTGTTTAGTAATGCGTACCCGGTGACGAAGACATGAGGAAGCTACAGGTCTAGTCCGCCCTTGTATTGCTCCCCTACAGCCTTCTCCTGTGCTAAACGGACTGTAGATATCACACGACAGTGGGGGCCATTTGTACCTCATATACCCCCCCCCCACCCCCCCCTCCCCCCCCCCCCCCCCCCCCCCCCCCCCCCCCCCACTCCCCCATCCCCCCCCCCCCCCCCCACCCCCCCCCCCCCCCCCCCCCCCCCCCCCCACCCCCCCCCCCCCCTCCTCCCCCCCGCCCCCCCCCCGACCTCACCCCCACCCCTACCACAAACCACACTCAACCCCCCCAAGCCCCCCGAACGAACAATTTCTTCCTTGTTTCATCAAAACTCGATCTAAATATAAATGTCACGCCAGCCAAAATCAGCGTCTTTTTCTTCAAAAGGACGCAATATCCAATGAAACTGCATGGACATGGATAGGCTTTTCCGTAATGAATACAAAAATAAAAGTCAGTTAGTGCAGCTTAAACCCTAACCTTAAACCATCTCTACCTCACGACCACCTAACCCTAACCTTAACCATCTTTACTCCAGACCACTTACCCTAACTTAACCATCTTACTCAGACCACCTTAACCCTAACCTTAAACATCTTACTCAGGACCCCCCCTTAACCTACACCCTAACCATCTAACTCAGACGCTTAAACCTAACCCTACTATCTTACTCAGACCCGCCTTAAAACCTAACCTTAACCATTTACTTACAATTACAATAAATTTATTCTTGTATAGCCCTAGGTCACAACAGAAGTCATCTCAGAGACTTAACAAAACCATTGAAATCACCAACACAAGTCAGTCAATCAAACGCTAAAACACATGAACCTGCACCTTTTACTCGATACCTTAACCATCTTCCTCTGACCACATAACCTTAAACTCAAACTTTAACCACTCTTACTCAGACCGCAAAACCTTAACCCTAAACCCATTTACTCAGACCGCCTTAAACCTAACCATAACCATTTACTCAGACCGCCTTAAACCTACCTCAACATCTTCTCAGACCGCCTTAACCTTAATCAAACCTTAACCATCTTACTAAGACGCCTTAACCTTAACCCTAACCCATCTTACTCAGGCCCGCCTTAACCCTATCCTTAACCATCTTACTCAGACCGCCTAAAACCTAACTCAACCTATCTACTCAGACCGCCTTAACTTAACTCAAACCTTAACATCTTACTCAGACCGCCTTAACTTAACCCTGACCATCATACTCAGACCGCCTTAAACCTAACCATAACCATCTTACTCAGACGCCTTAACCCTAACCTTAACCATCTTTCTAGACCGCCTTTAACCTTAACCTTAACCCTAACCTTAACCATTCTTACTCAGACCACCTTTACCCTAACATTAACATCTTCTCCGACCCACTTAACCTCCCTAACCATTCTTACTCAGACCACCTTTACACTAACCTTAACCATCTTCCTCAGACCCACCTTAAACCTAACCTTAACCCATCTAACTCGACCGCCTTAAACCTAACCTTAACCATCGTACTCAGACCTCTTAACCTAACTTCCATCTAACTCAGACCCCTTAACCCATAACACTTACCATCGTATGAAGTGTCAACAATTCCCCTTTGACTGACGACCAAAGTCGATGCAAGAGCGAGACAAGAGATCTTCACGTTTAACTCTGCATTTAATTATCTTTACAATCAGATACAGATATTCAACAAAAAAAGTAGGCTTCCTAAACTCAATATGTCCTCTCCTGGCCCTCGGTGATGACTGCCAATCTCTCTCCAGCAGTTTTCTAATCAAAGGGTTCCGATAGTCACAGATCTGGGATGGTCTGGCCCCTGGTCCTGGTTGTTACCGGTCTTCCATCTCCACCTGAGAAACAATGCCCCCACCATGGGCGCTGATTGGTTGGACTTTTGCCCTCGTCGAGAGTGGGCAGAGCAGCATTTGTTTATTCTTGGAGTCTAATTAAATGTCAGGTTTGTCAAGTGGGTCATCTCTATGATTCCTGAGGCATATTCCTTTGTCTGATTGCAGCATTTGTGAATATTGTCAGTCCCTCTTTTGACCTATATTAACCAATAGTCACAATCTTTCATTATTCTCTGGGTGACGGGACTGGGAGATTCCATCATCTAGTTCTGGCTCGATATCTGTGAAGTAGTTTAATACAGGAAGACGAACAAACACACACCACATGAACATTCCTTCATAAACTCTTTGCATGACCACTGCAGTCATTCTGATCCTTCTTCAACCTCGTCTGTAATGTTGCACTAAAACTAGTCACTTAGTTTAAACTAATTTAATCTATTTACCAATATGTTTGCATCTTTGCTTTTATTGAGCCATTTTCTCTAAAACAGATGTTTTTATCTACTAAATCTATCTATACTGTGGTTTGCTGTCATTATTAGTGGCTCTGTGCCATTGTGTGGGGCTTGCTCATTTTTCCCAAAACATTTTGTTGAACCAGAAGTGCTGTCACTTCATTCTCTCAGACCGTTTGGATAAATGTACATCGTTAATCAAATTGGTATTATCCGTACAGGAGACTAATCTATTTCAGCAGGTTTCTCTGGGGTTAGTCCCTATACAACGGTATTTTTGAATCTCTAATCTGTTGCTGACTCTTAAAAATTCTCAAAAACTACCTAAAGATTACTTTTGTGTCTATACCCAAATTTCCAAAAAATGCTTTCAAATGTTTTGAATCTGTGGTTGGTTCTAATCGATCTCATTAATCAATCTCCTTAAGCTTTTGCAATGTCTACATTACCTTGTTTGAAACAAGTGAATTTGACAGTATCTAATGAAAACTGTGCATAAACTGTAATGAACTGTATATACTTTGAAGTAAATACTTTTGGACATAATATTGAAGGAAATGGTCCTTTTACCGTATGATATTAGCCCTGTCTAAAAATTAATCTCTATTTTTGAAAGCATCTCATCTATTGTACACTCTTATTGTGATCCCAAATTTGGTTGTAGTTTGAGCCAAAGCATATTCCCAACCTTTTGAGTTCTGATTGTAACAATTGCATTGGCAATAGACGATTATTTCTATTGGCCGTTCTTGTTTGCAAATCACTAATCTATGTATTGTATTTCAGACAATCCAAAAACAAAACGTCGTTCTCCAATATTAAGACATACATCTAAATCAAGTTGCCTGAAGGGATTTTTAAATATTTTAAAACGTTCTCAACCATTTCAGGCTATGAAATTAATTATTTAATACCAAAAGCACATTCATGGCTTCTGTCGATGATTATAAACTGTTTAAAGAGTGTCCCAAATTAATATGTGTAAATACCTCAGCTGTTTGTAATACACAATAACATTTGACCTGTTCTCCAATGGAGCAGTCAGAGGCCTGCGTCAAAAGCAATGTTAGATTTGAGCTATTTTTACGATTTAAAATTGTGGTTAAAGCCTGTCGTTCTATGTCTGCAACTTTTAAAACTACTCTCTATAAACACATCTGCACTAGTCCTACAGATGGGAAAACAGAGATCTAAAATCTGACTCTATTTGATCCTTTTTACTTTAGTTATAAGACTAATTTGGGACCATTATCTGATACTTTTTTCACAATGAACTATTTTGATTATTCACTAGTCTAACTATTATTACTATGGTTTATTCTGGACACTTCAACCTATAGCTCTCGAATCCAATGACATTATAGCTCCAGTCTATTTCATTCTATTCTATCTATTATCTATTATTATATGATCTATTATCTTAAAAGAGCTAGATCTGTTTGATGTTATAAGCGCTATTATTTTCCTTTTGAGATTTGCACAACAACCCTTTGAATTTGCACAAAACTAAATTTAGAATGACCCCCTTATGGGACAAATATAGACTTTTATTTCCTTTTTGGCAACTCCCGAAAATTACTTAATAATTTTCCCATTTTGGCTTTTTTAGGCTGCCCTTTCGCTAATTTATTTGTTCTTGTAAATATATGTTATACACTTCTATCTAATGATTTCGAATGTTAAGGGACCTTGACCCCTATGACAATACAAATACTCCCCTTGTTGGTCGTGGTCCACGAATAAAACATGCATCTTTATGTGTGTGTAGATTACTGTTCCAATCCAGGTTTCTCCTCCCGGATCGTCCTTCAATTCATCTTGTGGGCTTGCGTGCAAAGGTAGAGGCTCAATTTCCTTAATTCATACTACTGTCATCCCTGAAGCAGGTGCAGATTATCTTTCATCTGAAAAACAACATTAGAACCACAAGAAACGCCATCTTTCCTCTCGTCGCATGTGCGGCCTGTCAATCAATCCAATTGGGCAAAAAATAACTGCATTGACAGACGGAGTGTGACATCAGGGCAGAGGCTGTAGCCACAAAACAGACTTAACTAAATATGTATGTATTAATTTTACACTCCCCTTACAATGTGAGTTACAAACCAAAGTTGTCCTCCTCCCAATGACCGCTCAACTTGCGGTTGGACCGAATCCACTGTCGGACAAACCGCAGAGGAGGTGCTCCAGTACCTTCAGCGAGGTATTTCATCTCAGAGTACTTTCCGCAGAGTACTTTCTCAGAGTACTCATCCCAGAGTACAAAAAAAATTCACTTTTACACCTGTTCAATAAAGCTTGTCATCTTTGAATCTCTAAGTCCTTCACCGTATGTGTTGACAAAAAATAAATTAATTCATGTCACATTAAAACCCTTACAGAAAACTTTAGTTATTCCATGATTCGTTCAGCATTTCCACAGTTCACTCCACAAACACTCCCCACACACTCACAAACACCCCCACGTTAGTATTGGTCCAGTTTGTTAAACTCAATCATGCCCATTGTCGACAAAAGTCGTTCTATTGTATAGTGACGCTCTGCCCCAGACGAACTTAGACGACTTTTTTCGTGTATTACAGGGAGGCAGCAGTATTGTCTGGCGCACCTTGTTAATGACCCACAACACTGAATATAGGCAAATGTCCCTGTCATGATAAATCACCACCAGTGGATGCTGTAATGCACACAGGATGAGGTCATAAGTCAGTGGAGAGAAGGAGGAGGAGTGTGGGGTCTTTGGAAGAGCGTGCTGCTGTAGCAGAGCGATGAAAGCGTTACTGTAGCTTGAGACGGATCAGATCTAGTTTAAGCGATAGTATAGCAAGAGTGATGGCAAAAAAGAATATTTATAAGCAGAATACACTGCTTTCGAGATTTGACTCGGGATCAGTGAGTCGAGGCCGAGAGGGGAGAGAGGGGAGACCCCGGTGGAGGTCCGTATCTGCAGCCATATTTGCGCGGAGCAAGAAGGCCGAGCAGAGACACACCTTCCGCTCTCGCAGCGTATCAGCTGCATGTTGTTACTGATGCCTCGGATTCGTTCAGCAAACCTGATCATGGGATTTATCGGACCACTCACAAACACTCACAGCAACTCACTCACTCACTCACGCACACAGCCACTCACTCGCACACTTACACTCACACACACAGACACTCACTCGCACAGACACTCTACTAGCACACTGACACTCACTCACACAGACACTCGCTCGCTCACGGACATTCACACACACACACTCAAATTCACATAGCTTTCATTCTATTTTATGCATTCTATAGTATTATTGATCTTTGTGTTGTTGTTGTACGACGTTTTGGTTGATGGGATAGAAGAAAGTTTAAATTTTCTATTGTGAATAAAATTGCCAACAATTTGCCATCAAAAGTATTATTTCAGAGTCATGTTTTATCAATATTTGTTAATGGAACAAGTGTGAAGATTGTTTTGAGTTGTCACTAAGCAGCAAAATGCATCTAAAGTCTCTTTTATGACTTGGATATGTTCCTGGTTTACATACAGCTCGTTTCCTTGTTTCTTGCTTCAGACCAGGTGTTTATGGGGTGAAAGTAATGCTTTGTTCTTATGGCGAATACCTCAGAACGGTAAGAGGTAGAAAACAAACTGTTTTTTTCAAGAGTAAAGCAGGAGGGTGAATCTTTAATTTGGTGCCCTTGGTGTTTACATCGTCTAAAAAATGATATTCTGTGGCACATCAAAGTGGGTTTTCAAATCACCTTAAATTTGCTGGGCAGAATGCACCTCTAAAATCTGAAACTGTGGCAAGTCAGTGAGGTTTAGGTCAACGTGTGTATTTGACATGACGCACAAACATATAAACATACACAAACATATAAACATACCCAAACATATAACATAACACAAGAGGCCTGTAATTTTAACTTTGTTATATTTTTCCATGTCCAAGTCCAATTGTCTCATGAGCTATTTTATAGTTGCACTTTCAGAGCCTGCAGAAACCTGCAAAGAAACTTTGAGAGATTTTTCCTAAAAGGATCATTTCAAACTATTAGTGTTTAAACCACGTGGTCTTTACTCGGGCTTGTACAAACTGTGTCCTATATTTTTAATGAGCTCCTTGTTACTTAACAAAAAAACTCTGCAGTGCAATAAATGTTTTTCCCTTTTTTTTTTAAAGCCAGTTCGTATTCCTTAAAAAATGTAAATTAGTTTCAAACTTTAAAAGTCACCCTTGTTTTACGTTCATGTGGAGACAAGACAGTTTCCTATGTGTGTTGTTGACTTGCCCACCAATCATGTCTCAGATAATAAACTGCCAACAGTTATATCAAAGACACTAAGTGTCCTATGTTTCTAATTTAGCTATTAGGAAGAGCAACATGTATAAAGATTTTCCCAAAAAATGTCCCTATCATCTTTGTTTTCACATGAACAGTGTTGCGTCTATGTGTTATCAGAAATGATCCAATATCACCTTTAGCCAAAATTCAGAAATGCTTTATATCATTTTTCAAACTTTAATTTGTTGAAACAAAACCATTTTGTATAACTGCAGCGTCCTTAAAAGCTGCAGTCTCTTTCTAGCACCAGTTTTTCAACTGTGCATGTGACTGTTTTTGTAAATAATTAACGAACCACGGTTCAAAGGTTGATAAACACTGCTTTAAATATCCGTATTACCAAGATCTGCAGTACGAATCAATAATTCTAAACTTCTCCGCGTCAATAACTTTAAATAATACTAGTTTCAATAATAGAGTCTCTACCTTAAATATACTGCTGTTCTAATCTCTTGTGTCTCATGCTAAAGCAAGAGTATAATTTATTCTAACGATTTGTCTGTATTCTTTCCATGCAGCTAAATGGTGGAGTTATGAACGAATGACCTGCTAAATGTGTAAATATGGACTTAATATGTCTCTGTGAGTTTGTTGCTGTCCTGTATATTTTACCTTCTGTGTGTCTCATTTAGGCCAGCCACGTCTCAAATGTCCGTTAATGTCTTTCTTTTACTCATGGGACTTTCATTGTCTTTTGTCTCCAAGTGTCCAATGTCTTTGTCTCCATTGTCTTTTTCCTTCTTTTTAACAATCACTTTCTTTTTCTTCATTCAATAATCCACTTCTTTCTTCTTTCAATCACTTTCTCATGTCTTTCTTTGTCTCCGTGTGTGTCCTTCTTCTTCTTTGTTAGGTTTTACACAACGTTCTTCTCCGTGCACATAATCCCACTCGGTTTGTGCAAACGTCCTCTCTTTAGATCTTCTCCATGAAATGGAGGGCCGGAGAGGTCTTCTTCGAGAGTTCCTGTTAGCTGTCTGCAGCGATGCAGCAGTCCTTTGCTCCCCTGTGGGTGAAACGGGGGAGACGCAGATGGGTCCGCCCCCCCCCCTCCCCCCCCCCCCCCCATGAGATGGCGCCCGATTGAGTTCTTGTGGCAGGACGATTTTGGCCAAATGAGACTGACAGAATTTTTCTCGGGAAAAACAGACAAACAAGAAGCACAAACAAGTGTGTTAATTACCATACGAAACCAATGATTAATTCCAATTCAAAATAAACCTATGAAATAAATTAATATTAACAGTTAACATAAAATTCTGAAAACCAATTCTGCATTCAAACTGCTATCCTAAGCCCTATTTTTCCAAAAGTATAATGCTCTCTAAGGATCAATTCTAACTTTTCTATCACAAAAGTTGTAGGGGAAAAAAACTTGTACAGATAAAAAATAAAAAATTAAAATAATGCCTTCTTTATAATCTAACTCAAAGGTTCTGTGATTCTATGACTCCATGTCAGTAACATTATCGTGTGTATAAATGTAATTTTCTACAAAAAATTCTCTTCTTCACGGAGAGAGAGAAAGACAGAGAGAGAGGAGAGAGAGAGCGAGAGAGAGAGAGAGGAGGAAGGGGAGGAGGAGAGAGGACAGAACGGAGGGAGGGGAGGGGCCGAGTGGCTTGTATGCCTCAAGCATTTTTCAGAGAGGGAGCCAGGATGGAAGAAGGGAGGGGCTGTGTGGTTTCTCAAACAGAGGAGTACATGTACGACTGAAATACACCAAATTCGATGAAACATCCCCTTTAAAATTTGCTACATTTCCCTCGTTTTTGTATCGTGGACAATGTTTTATCGTGTTGAGAGTTCTTTCTTCACGTCAAACGGACACTTTACATTTATTTAAAAGTACGTCAGTAATGGAAAATTACAATTTGTACTGATTAATGTATCGAGGGTTTCCAGCAGAATCTTTTTTTCCTGATTCTCTGTAACTATCGAAACAGTTAATCAGGTAGCAAATTGTATGTTTTCGATTACTGACCGTATATAAATAATGTAAAGTGTCGTTTGAACTTCGGCGTGAGAGAACATTCTCACCACTGATAAACATTGTCACGATAAAAAACGTAGCGAAAATGTAGGCAAATTTTAAAGGGGGATTGTTCATTGAATGTGGTGTATTTCAGTCGTACATTGTACTCCTCTGTTTGAGAAACACACACAGCCCCTCCTTCTCCCTACTGGCTCCTCGTCTGAAAAATGCTTTGAGGCATTCAAGCACTCGCCCCTCCCTCCTCGTTCTGTCCTCTCTCTCTCCCTTTCCTCCCTCTCTCTCTCTCTCTACTCTCTTCTTCGTCTCTCTCTGTTCTTTCTCCTCTCTCTCGTGAAGAAAGAATTTTTTTGTAGAAAATTACATAAATACACACGATAATGTTACTCGACATGGAGTCATAGGATCACAGAACTTTGAGTTAGATTATAAAGAGGCATTATTTATTTTTATTTTTTATCTGGACAAGTTTTTTTTCCTACATATTTGGTGATATAAAAGTTAGAAAGCACTTAGAGAGCATTATACTTTTGGGGAAAAAGTAGGGCTTAGGGGGGATAGCAGTTTGAATGCAGAATTGGTTTCAGAATTTAATCGTTTAAAAATGTTAATATTACTTATTTATAGGTTTAATTTTGCATTGTAATTAATCATTGGGTTTCGTATATGGTAATCTAACACACTTGTTTGCTGCTTCATGTTTGTCTGTTTTTCCGAGAAAAGAAAAACCTTCTGTCTGTCTCATTTGGCCCCAAAATCGTCTGCACAAGGACCATCAATCGGGCGCCCATCAGCTTCCGGAACCATTGCGTCTCCCCCGTTTCACCCCACAGGGGGGCAGCAAAGACTGCCAGCATCGGCTGCAGCAGCTACAGGAACTCTCGAAGAAGACCTCTCCGGCCTCCATTTCATGGAGAAGAACCAGACTTTTTGCACAAACCGAGTGGGAGTTATGTGCAAGGAGAAGAACTTGTGTAAACCTATCAAGAAGAAGAAGGACACACAATGAGACAAAGAAAGACATGAGAAAGTGATTGAAAGAGAAAAGAAGGTGATTATGAAAGAAAGGAAAAGAAAGAAGTGATTGTTTAAAGATGAAGGAAAAAGACATGGAGACAAGACATTGGACACTTTGAGACAAAAGACATAGAAAGACGCACGAGTAAAAAAGAAAGACATTAACGGACATTAGAGACGTCGGCGGCCTAAATGAGACACAAAGAAGGTAAAATACAGACAGGCAACAAACGCACAGAGACATATTAAAGTCATATTTACACATTCTAGCTAGGTCAATTCGTTCATAACACCATCATTTCGCTGCTGACAGATATAAGGAATTCGTTAGAATTAATTAGGACTCTTGCTTTTCATGAGAACACGAGGAGATTAGAACAGAGTATATTTAAGGTAGAGGAGCTTTTATTGAAACTAGTATTATTAAAGTTATTACGCGGAGAAGTTTAGAATTATTGATTTTACACTGCAAGATCTTGGTAATAAGGATATTTAAAGCAGTTTTTTCAACCTTTGAACCGTTATTGGTTCGTTATGAATTATTTAAAAACAGTCACAATGCACAGTTGAAACTGGTGCTAGAAAGAGAACAGCCAGCTTTTAATGGACGCTGCTTTATACAAAATGGTTTGTTCAGACAATTAAAGTTTGAAAAAATGATTTAAAAGCATTTCTGAACTTTTGGCTAAGAGGTGATATTGGAGCATTTTGATAAACACATAGACGCATCATGTTCATTGGTTGAAAAACAAGATGTAGGGACATTTTTTGAAATCTTTTATGACATGTTATCTCTTCCAATTAGCTAAATTAGAAAAACTTAGGGGACTAAATTATGTCTTTGATATAACTGTTGGCAGTTTATCTGAGACATAGATTGGTCAAGTAACAACACACACATAGGACAATGGTCTTTTTCTCCACATGAGGTAAAACAAGGTTGCAAGTATTAAGTTTGAAACTAATTTACATTTTTTAAGGAATTCCGAACTGGCTTTTACAAAAAAAAATAGGGAAAAAACATTGTAATGCAGTGCATGAGTTTTGTTTAAGTAACAAGAGTCATTAAAAATTTTGGGGGGACAACAGATTTGTGGACAAGCCCGAGTAAAGACCACGTGGTTTAAAACACTAAAGTTTGAAATGGATCCTTTTAGGGAAAAATCTCTCAAAGCTTTGCATGTTCTGCAGGCTCTGAAGTTGCAAAACTATAAATTAGCTCAGGAGGACAATTGTAATTGGACATGGAAAAAATATAACAAAGTTAAAATTACAGGCCTCTTGTGTATGTTATATGTTTGTGTATGTTAAATGTTTGTGTTATTGTTATTGTTTGTGCGTCATGTCAAATTTACACTCGTTGGACCTTAATCTCACTGACTGCAGGCGATTTTCAGATTTGAGAAGTGCATTCTGCAGCAATTTCAGTTGATTTGACCCCAACTTTGAGTGCCACAGAAATTCTTTTTTTGACGATGTAAACCACCCAAGGGCACCAAATTAAAGATTCACCTCTCCTGCTTTACTCTGAAAAAAAAAAAGTTGTTCTACCTCATTACCGTTCTTGAGTTATCTTCGCCATAGAACAAAGCATACTTTCACCCATAACACCTGGTCTGAGCAAGAAAACAGAGGAAACGAGCAGTATGTAAACAGATCATATTCAAGAGAAGAAAAAGAGACTTTAGATGCATTTTGCTGCTTAGATACAACTCAAAAACATCCTTCACACTTGTTCATTACAATAAATTATAAAAAACAGCCCTCTGAAATACATACTTTTGATTGGCAAATTGTTGGCAAATTTATTCACAGATAGAAAATTTAACTTTTTCTATTCCATCAACCAAAACGTCAAAACAACAAAACACAAAGATAATAAAAATATGATGTATTAAAATAGAATGAAGCATGTGAATTTGACGTGTGTGTGTGGTGGTGAAATGTCAGTGTATGGCGAGGCGAGTGTTCTGTGTGAGTGAGTGTCAGTGTGCGACGTGACGTGTCTGTGCGAGTGAGTGTCGTTGTGTGTGAGTGTCAGTGGCGATTTCTAGCGGAAGTGAGTTTGTCGTAGTGTGCCGTGACGTGAGTGAGTGAGTGCGGTGTGAGTGTTTGTGAGTGTGTGCCGATTAAATCATGATCAGGTTTGCTGAAACGAATCGAGGCATCGTTCACAACAGCAGCAGATACGCTGACGAGAGGCAGAGGGGACAGGTGTTGTCTCTGCTCGGGCTCTTGCTCCCGCGCCATTATGGGCTCAGATACACGGACCTCCCCGGGTCTCCCCTCTCTCCCCTCTCGACCTCACTCACTGATCCGCGATACGTCAATCTCTGAAGCAGTGTTATTAAGCTTATAACTATTCTTTTTTGCCATCACTCTTGCTATACTATCGCTAACTCAGATCTGATCCGTCTCAATGCTAGTACGCAATCATCGCCTGCTACAGCAGCACGCTCTCCAAAGGACCCACATACTCCTCCTTCTCTCTCCATCTGACTTATGACCTCCCCTGTGGTGCAATACTGCAACTTACTGGTGGTGATTTATCATTACAGTACATTTGCACTATATAATCAGTGTTGTGGGTCATTAACAAGGTGCGCCAGAATTACTGAGCTCACGTGTAATAACACGAAAAAGTCGTCTAAGTCGTCTTGGGCAGTGAGGTCACTTATACATTAGAAACCGAACTTTTGTCGTCACATGGGCAGTGATGAGTTAACAAATGGACCAATACTAAGTGGGGTCGTTTTGAGTGTAGTTGTGAGTGTGTTGTGGAGTGAATGGGAATGCTGAACGGAATCATGGGAATAACAATAAGTTTTCTGTAATGTTTTAATGTGATCATGGAATAATATTTTTTGTCACAGATACGGTGTAAGTACTAGAGATTCAACAGTGACAAGCTTTATTGAACAGGTGTAAAAGAGAGAGTACTCTGGATGAGTACTCTGAGAAAAGTACTCTGCGGAAAGTACTCTGAGATGAAATACATCGCTGAAGGTACTGGAGAGCGTCCCTCTGCTGTTTGTCCGGACAGTTGATTCGGTTTTTCCAACCGCGTGAGGGTCATTGGGAGGAGGACAACTGTTGGTTTTTGTAACTCACATTTAGGGGAGTGTAAAATTAGAAACATAAATATTGTTAAGTTCTGTATTTGGCTACAGCCTTCTGCCCTGAAGGTCACACACCGTTCTGTCAATGCAGTTATGTTTTGCCAATTGGATTGATTGACAGGTGCACCATGCGACGGAGAGGAAAGTGCGGCGTTTTTTCTTGTGTTCTATGTTTGTTTTTCAGATGAATGATAAAATGCCCCACTGCTTCAGGGCATGACAGTAGTAGTGAATTAAGGAAATGAGCCTCTTACTTTTGCACCAAAAGCCCCACAATATGAATTGAGGCGATCGGGAGGTAGCAACAGGAGTGGAACAGTAATCCTACAACACACTACAGATGCATGTTTTATTACTTTGGGACCACGACCAACAGGAGGGGAGTATTGTTAATGTCATAGGTGGTTCATGGGTTCCTTAACCTTCTAATCATTAGAAGAAGTGCTGTTAAAACATATCTTTACAAGAACAAATAAATAATAGAAAGGGCTGCCTAAAAAGCAAAATGTGGGAAAAATATTAAGTAATTTTCGGAGTTGCCAAAATGAAATAAAATTCTCTATTTGTCCATAGGGAGGACATTCTAAATTTCGTGTTGTGCAAAATTCAAAAGGGGTGTTGTGCAAATTTCAAAAGGGAAATAATAGCGCTTTACATCAAACAGATCTACTCTTAAGATATAGATCAATAATAATATAGATAATAATTAGAATAGATTGTGAAATTGTCTGGAGCTATAATGTCATTGGATTCGAGGAGCTATAGGTTGAAGTGTCAGATAAAACAAATGTAATAATAAGTTAGACAAGTGAATAATCAAAATATTTCTATGTGAAATTATAGATCATATGATCAAATTATTCTAATAACTAAAGTAAAAAGGAATCAAATAGAGTCGATTTTAGATGCTTTGCTTTTCCACATCCTGTTTAGGAACTAGTGCAGATGTGTTTACTAGAGAGTAGTAATAAATGCAGACATCGAACGACAGGCCTTTAACACAATTTTAATCTAAAAATAGCTCCAAATATACACATTGCTTTTGGACGCAGACTCTGAGCTGCTCCATTGGAGAACAGGTCAAATGTTATTGTTTATTACAAACAGCTGATGTATTTACACATATTAAGTTTGGGACAACTCATTCAACCAGTTATAGCAGTGGACAGAAGCCAATGTATGTGCTTTTGTATATTATAATAATTAATTTCATTTAGCCTTATAATCGTAGGAGAACGTTTTAAAATAGGTTTAACTCCCTTTCCAGGCAACTTGGTTAGATGTGAGTCTTTATAATATTGGAGAACGACGTGTTGTTTTTGGAGGAATTGTCTGAAATACAATACAAGAATAGAGATTTGGCCAGACAAGAATCCGGCAATAAAAATCGTCTAATGCAATGCTATTTGTTACAATCAGAATCAAAAGTTGGGGAATATGCTTTGGCTCAAAATACTACAACCAAGATTTGGCTCACAATAGAGTGTAAAATAGATAGAAGGCTTTCAAAATGAGTTATTTTTAGACCAGGGCTACTATCAAACGGTTTAATAAAAGGAACTTTCCTTCAAATTTGCCAAAAGTATTACTTCAAATGTAGATAAGTTCATTACAGTTTATGCACGTTTTCATAGATTCTGGTCAAATTCACTTGTTTCAAACATAGGTGAATGTTGACAATGACAAAAAGCTAAATGAGATAGATTAAATGAGATTCGATTGAACCAAACACCAGATTCAAAAAACATTTGAAAGCATTTTAATGAATTTGGGTATAGCCCAAAAGTAGATTGTTAGGTAGTTTTGAGGAATTTTAAGAGTCAGCAAAGATTAGAGAATCAAGAATTACCGTTGGTATAGGGGACTACCCCCAGAGAAAACCTGCTTAAAATAGATTAGCTCTGTACGGATAATACCAATTTGATTAACGATGTTAAGTTATCCCAAACGGTTTCTGAGAGAAGGAAGTGACAGCACTTCCTCGGTTCAACAAATGTGTTGGAAACAATGAGCAAGCCCCACAAATGGCACAGAGCCACTGATCATGACAGCAAACCACAGTATAAGATAGATTTATTAGATAAAAAAACATAAGTTTAAGAATATGGCCTCAATAAAAGCAAAGATGCCAACATATTGGGGTAAATAGTTAGGAATAGTTAAACTATAGTGAATAGTTTATAGTGCATACATTACAGAGAGGTTGAAGAAGGCTAGAAGACAGCCAGTGGTCCTCAAAGAGTTTAGTGAAGGAAATGTTTCAATGTGGTTGTCGTGTTGTTCGTCTTTCCTGTATTAACTTTCACAGATATCGAGCCAGAAACTAGGATGATGGAATCTCCCAGTCCGTTTTCACCAGAGATATTGAAAGATTGTGACCTATTGGTTCATATAGGTCAAAAGATGGACTGACGAATATTCACAAAATGCTGCACATCAGACAAAGGAATATGCACTCAGGAATCATAAGAGGATGACAGCTTACAAACCAGACAATTTTGAATCCAAGAATAAAAACAAATGCTCTCTCCACCTTCGACGAGGGCAAAAGTCCAAAACCCATCAGGCGGCCAGTGTTGGGGGCATTTAGTCGTTTGGCTCAGGTGGGAGATGGAAGACGGGTCCAGACCCAGGACAGGGGCCAGACCAGTCCCAGATCTGTGTGACGTCATCGGACCCTTTGATAGAACTGTTGGGAGGAGATTGGCAGTTCAGTCAGCCGAGGGCCAGGAGAGGGACATATTAGTTTAGGAGCACTTTTTTTGTTGAATATTCTGTATCTGATTGTAAAGTAAATTAAAAATGCAGATGTTAAACGTGAGATCTCTTGTCTCGCTCTTGCATCCGACTTTGGATACGTCAGTCCAAAGGGGAATTATTGACTTCCAGTACCGATGGTTAAGGTTAGGGTTAAGGTGGTCTGAGTTAGATGGTTAAGGTTAGGGTTAGGTGTCTGAGTACGATGTTAACGGTTAGGTTTAAGGCGCGGTAGAGTTAGATGGTTAAGGTTAGGTTTAAGGTGGTGGTTCTGAGGAAGCTGGTTAAGGTCTAGGGTAAAGGTGGTGCTGAGTTAAGATGGTTAGGGGTAGGGTTAAGGTGGGATCTGAGGAAGATGGTTAAGGTTAGGGTAAGGTGGTCTGAGTAAGTTGGTTAAGGTTAGAGTTTAAGGTTAAGGTTTTAAGGCAGGTCTGAGTAAGATGGTTACGGTGCTTAGGGTTAAGCGTCTGAGTAAGATGGGCTATGGTTAGGTTTAAGGCGGTTCTTCTGAGTAAGAGGTTAGGGTTAAGGTTAAGTGGTCTGAGTAAAGATGGGTTAAGGTTTGAGTTAAGGTTAAGGCGGTCTGAGTCAGATGGTTGAGGTTAGGTTTTAAGGCGGTCTGAGTTAAGAGGTTAAGTTTAGGGTTTAAGGCGGTCTGAGTAAGATGGTTTAGGGTTAAGTAAGGCGGTGGTCTGAGGTAAGATGGTTAGGTTGAGTTCGGTTAAGGCGGTCTGAGTAAGATGGTTGAGGTTAGGGTTAGGCGGTCTGAGTAAGATGGTTATGGTTAGGTTTAAGGCGGTCTGGTAAGATGGTTTAGGGTTAAGGTAGACGGGGTCTGGTTTAAGATGGTTTAGGTATGACGTTTTAAGGTTAAGTTGGTCTGAGTAAGATGGTTTAAGGTAGTCTGAGTAAGAAGGTTAGGGTTCATGTTTGTTTTAGCTGTTGATTGACTGGACTTGTGTTGGTGATTTCAATGGTTTAGTAAAGTCTCTGAGATGACTTCTGTTGTGACCTGGGCCTATTACAAGATAAATTGTATTGTATTGTAAGTAAGTTGGTTTAGGTTTTAGGTTTAATAGGCTGGGTTCTGAGTAAGATAGTTAGGTTAGGGTTTAAGGCGGTCTGGAGTTAGATGGTTAGGGTTAGGGTAAAGGGTGGTCTGCCGTAAGATGGTTAAGGTTAGGGGGTTAAGGTGGTTGAGTAGATCGGTTAAGGTTAGGGTTAGGTGAGTGCTGAGTAAGATGTTAAGGATTAGGGTTAAGGTGGTAGAGTGAGATTCGTTAAGGTTAGGGTTAAAGCTGCACTATTGATTTGGGATTTTGAAGCCGCCAGACTCGCTGGCCTCTCTCTTTTTGCTCCCCTCCCCGCACCGACGAGCTATCGCCCCCACACACACCCCACTGTTGGGACGGAGCTAGCGTCTCCCACTATGGATAAATACATGGACATGATTTGTCACGTGGATGGCGTGACCATTAGACGATAGAACCGGGAAGCGCGGAGGAACGAGACTTTCTTTTGGGATGGCTGTCTCGCTGTGTAATCAGTACCTGGGACGACTGACGAGGAAGCATCAGGTTAGCTCCGCCACTTGTTGTGCTAAACTCAGCCTTCTGTGCCTAACGGACCTGCTAGATTTCTCACGAATAGTGGGGGTTGCAGTGGTCGCTGTGATTGGTCACAATTGGACCCGAAAACACATTCTCTTCCTGTTTCTACAAAACTCGATCTAAAATATAAGTACGCCCAGCCCAAATCCTGCGGCTACTTATTTCTTCAATAAGGACGAATATCCATTGCACATGCTCAATGGGCCATGGATAGCTTTTCAGTAATGAATACAAAAATAAAGTCAGATAGTGCAGCTTTAACCCTCACCTTAACCATCTCATCAGTCCACCTTAACCCTAACCTTAACCATCTTAACTCAGCACACCTTAACACTAACTTAACCATCTTCTCAGACCACCTTAAACCCTAACCTTAACTCTTACTCAGACCCACCCTTAATACCCTATAACCTAACCACTCTAACCAGACCGCTAAAACCTAACCTAAACTATCTTACTCAGACCGCCTTAAACCTAACTTAACCATCATAATTACAATTACAATACAATTTAATCTTGTATAGCTAGGTACAAACAGAAGTCATCTAGAGACTTAACAAAACCATTAAATCACCAACCACAAGTCAGTCAATCATCAGCTAAAACACATCGAACCCTAACTTCTTATCTAGACTACCTTAACCATCTTACTCAGACCACCTTAACCTTAACTCAACCTTAAACCATCTTACTCAGCCGCTTAACATTAACCTAACCATCTTATCAGACGCCTTTAAACCTAACCTGTAAACCATCTTATCAGGACGCTTAACCCTAACCCTCAACCATCTTCCCAGACCGCCTTAACCTCTAACTCAAACCTTAACCATCTTACTCAAGACCGCCTTAACCTTAACTACCATCTACTCAGACCGCCTAACCAAAAAACCTTAACCATCTTACCTCAGACCGCCTTCAACTAAACTCAAACCATCTTACTCAGACCGCCCTTAACCTTAACTCAAACATAACATCTTTACTCAGACCGCCTTAACCCTTAACCCTAACCATCTTACCTCAGACCGCCTTAAACCTAACCATAACCATCTTACTCAGGACCGCTTAACCATAAACCTTAACCATCTTACTCAGACAGCCTTAACCTTAACCTTACCCTAACTTAACCATCTTACTCAGACCACCTTTACTACTTAACCATCATCTCAGACCACTTAACCCTAACCCTAACCATCTTACACAGACACCTTTACCTAACTTAACCATCTTCATCAGACCCACCTTAAACCTAACCTTAACCATCTAACTCAGGACCGCCTTAACCTACCTACCATTCGTACTCAGACCACCTTAACCCTAACCTTAACCATCTAACTCAGGACCACCTTAACCCTAACCTTAACCCATGTACTGAAGTCAAATAATTCCCTTTGACTGACGTATCCAAAGTCGAAGCAAGAGCGAGAAAGAATCTTCCAGGTTTAACATCTGCATTTAATTATCATTCAATCAGATACAGCAATATTCAACAAAAAAAGTGCTCTAACACTATATGTCCCTCTCCTGGCCCTCGGCTGACTGAATGCCAATCCCTCCCAGCAGTTTCTATCAAAGGTCCGTGACGTCACCAGTTCTGGGAATGGTCTGGGCCCCTGGTCCTGGTCTGGACCGGTCTTCCATCTCCACCTGAGCAAACAATGCCCCACCACTGGGCGCCTGATTGTGTTGGACTTTTGCCCTCGTCGCGCCAAAAGTGGGCGAGAGCATTTGTAATTCTTGGAGTCAATAATTGTCTGGTTTTGTAAAGCTGTCCATCTCTTATGATTCCTGCGTGCATATTTCCTTTGTCTGATGTGCAGCATTTTGTGAATATTCGTCAGTCCCTCTTTTGACCTATTATTAACCAATAGGTCACAATCTTTCATATTCCCTGGTGACGGGACAGGGGAGATTCCATCATCTAGTTCTGGGCTCGATATCTGTGATGAGTTAATACAGGAAGACGAACAAAACACAACCACATTGAAACATTCCTTCACTAAACTCTTTGATGACCACTGCTGTCATTCTGATCCTTCTTTAACCTCGTCTGTAATGTATGCACTAAAATATTCACATCAGTTTAAAACAATCTATCTATTTACCAATATGTTGATCTTTGCTTTTATTGAGGCCATATTCTTAAAACATCATGTTTTTATCTAATAAATCTATCTATAACTGTGGTTCTGCTGTTCAATATCAGTGGCTCTGTTTCCCATTTTGTGGGGGCTTTGCTCATTTTTCCAAACAACCTTTTGTTGAACCAGGAAGTGCTGTCACTTTCCTTCTCTCAGACCGTTTGGGATAAATGTACATCGTTAATCACATTGGTATTATCCGTACAGGAGCTAATCTATTTAGCAGGTTTTCTTGGGTTAGTCCCTATACAACGGTATTTTGTTTCATAATCTGTTGCTGACTCTTAAAATTCTCAAAACTACTAACGCTCTACTTTTGTGCTATAACCAAATCAATAAATGCTTTCAAATGTTTTTTTTAACTCTTTTGAATCTGTGTTGGTTCTAATCGATTCATAATCTATCTCATTAGCTTTTTGCGATTGTCAACATTTCACCTATTGTTTGAAACAAGTGAATTTGACAGTATCTAATAAAAAACTGTGCATAAACTGTAATGAACTTTCTCTACCTTTGAAGTAAATACTTTTGGAATAATATGAAGGAATGGTCTTTTACGTTTGATAATAGCCTGTCTAAAAATAATCTCTATTTTTGAAAGCATCTATCTTATTTTTACCACTTATTGTGACTCCAAAATCTTGGTTGTAGTTGAGCCAAAGCATATTCCCAACTGTTGAGTCTGATTGTACAATAGCATTGCAATAGACGATTTTTTATTGGCGGTTCTTGTTCTGAAATCACTATTCTATGTATTGTATTTCAGGACACATCCAAAAACAACACAGTCGTTCTCCAATATTAACGACATACATCTAAATTCAAGTTGCCTAAAGGGATTTTAACTATTTTAAAACGTTCTCTACGATTATAAGGCTATGAAAATAATTATTTAATAAACAAAAGCACATTCATGGCTTCTGTCCACTGCTTATAACTGTTTAAAGGAGTTAGTCCCAAAACTTAAATTGTGTAAATACATCAGCTGTTTGTAATAAACAATAAAATTTGACCTGTTCTCCAAATTGGAGCAGTCCAGAGGCTGCGTCAAATGCAATGTTATATTTGAGCTATTTTTAGTATTTAAAATTGAGTTAAAGCTGTCGTTCTATGGTCTGCTTTTAATACTACTCTATAAACACATATGCCACTAGTACCTACAGATGTGGGAAAAAAGAAGCATCTAAAAAAAAAAAAAAAAAATTTTGACTCTATATGATTCCTTTTTACTTTAGGTTATTAGAATAATTTTGACATTATTGATACTTATTTTCACATAGAACTATTTTGATTATTCCACTAGTCTAACATTTATTACTATTGTCTTATTTGACACTGCAACCTATAGCTCCTGATCCAATGACATTATAGCTCCAGATATTTCATCATTCTAATTATTATCTTATTATTCTTATGAGTATTATCTTAAAGAGTAGATCCTGTTTGGATGTTTATTAAGGCTATTATTTCTCCTTTGAATTTGGCAAAACCCTTATGAATTTGCACAACACTAAATTTAGAATGACCCCCCTATGGGACAACTATAGAATTTTATTTCTTTTGGCAACTTCCGAAAATTACTAATATTTTCCATTTTGCTTTTTAGGCTGCCCTTTCTATTCTTTATTTGTTCTTGTAAATATATGTTTTACACTTTCTTTCTATTGATTTAGAAGGTAAGGACCATGACACCTATGACAATACAATACTCCCCTCTGTTGGTCGTGGTCCAAAGTATAATAACATGCATCTGTTGTGTGTGTAAGATTACTGTCCAATCCTGTTGCTCCTCCGGATCCGTCCTCATTCCTATTGTGGGCTTTGGTGCCAAAGTAGCTGCTCATTTCGTAATTCATCTAATGTATCCATGAAGAGGTGCAGTTTATCTCTTTATCTGAAAACAAACATTAGAACACAAGGAACGCCCACTTCTCTCGTCGCATGGTGCGGCCTGTCAATCAATCCAATGGGCAAAACAATAACTGCATTGACAGACGGTGAGTGACATAGGGCAGGAGGCTGTAGCCAAAATACAGACTTACATATGTAAGTTTTAATTTTCACTCCCCTAAAAGTGAGTTTACAAACCAAAGTTGTCCTCCTCCCAATGACCGCTCACTGCGGTTGGACCGAATCCTGTCGGACAAACAGCAGAGGTGAGGGGCTCCCATTACTTCAGCGACGGTATTTCATATCAGAGTACTTTCGCGAGTACTTTTCTCAGATTACTCATCCAGAGTACTCTCACTTTTACAACCTGTTCATAAAGCTGTTCATCTTTGAATCTCTCGTACTTACACGTATGCTGTGAAAAAAATATTATTCCATGATCACCTTAAAAACCTTACCGAAAACTTTTGTTATACAATGATTCGTTCAGCATTCCTCAGTTTCTCTCCACAACACAACTCACAACACAATCACAACACCCCACGTAGTATTGGTCAGTTTGTTAACTCATTCACTGCCAGACGACAAAAGTCGTTCTATTGTATAGTGACGCTCACTGCCCAAGACGACATTAGACGACTTTTTCTTGTTATTACACGGGAGGCTGCAGTAATGTCTGGCGCACCTTGTTAAGACCCACAACCACGAAATATAGTGCAAATGTACCTGTAATGCTAAATCACCACCAGAAGGATGCAGTATTGCACCACGAGAGAGGTCATAAGTCAGTGGAGAGAAGGAGGAGGAGTGTGGGGTCTTTGTAGAGCGTGGTGCAGTAGCAGAGCGATGCTTAGCGTACTGTAGGCATTGAGACGGATCAGATCTAGTTTGCGATAGTAGAGCAGGCGTGATGGCAATAAAGAATAGTTATAAGCAGTATACACTGCTTCAGAGATTGATCGCGGGATCAGTGAGTGGGTCGGAGGGGAGAGAGGGGGACCACGGTGGAGTAAGTAAAAACAAAAACGGGTCCGTATCTGCAGCATATTTGCGCGGAGCACGAGCCCCGAGCAGAGGAACACCTTCCGCCTCTCGCAGCGTATCAGTGCTGTTGTTACTGATGCCTCGGATTCGTTCAGCAAACCTGATCATGATTTATCGGACACACTCACATACACTCACACGCACTTCACTCACTCACTCACGCACACAGACACTCACTCGCACACTGACACTCACACACACAGACACTCACTCGCACAAGACCATCACTCGCACACTGACACTCACTCACACAGCATCGCTCGACACTGACCTTAACACAACACTCCAATTTCACATGCTTCTTCTATTTTATACATCTATAGTTTTATTGATCTTTGTGTTGTTGTTGTTTGGACGTTTTGGTTGTTGTATAGAAGAAAGTTAAATTTTCTATCTGTGAATAAAATTGCCCAACAATTTGCATCAAAAGTATTAATTTCAGAGTCATTGTTTTTATAAATTTTGATATGGAACAGTGTGAAGATGTTTGAGGGTTTTTTTATCACTAAAGCAGCAAAATGCATCTAAAGTCCTCTTTTCTGCTTGATATGTTCTGTTTAATACAGACTCGTTTCTCTGTTTTTCTTGTCAGGACCCGGTGTTATGGTGAAGTATGCTTAGCCCTTTTCTATGGCGGAATAACCTCAAGACCGGTAAGAGTAGAAAAACAAAACTGTTTTTTGCAGAGGTAAAGCAGGAGAGGTGGAATCTTTTAATTTGGTCGCCCTTTGGTGTGTACATCGTCTAAAAAATGAATATTCTGTGGCCACTTCAAAGTTGGGTCAAATCACCTGAAACAAAAATTGCTGGCAGAATGCACTCTCAAATCTGAAAATTTCCTGGCAGTCAGTGAGTTAAGGTCAAAAGTGCGATATGACATGACGCACAAACATATAACATACACAAACATATAACATACACAAACATATAACATACACAAGAGGCCTGTAATGTTTACCTTTGTTATATTTTTCCATGTCAATTACAATTGTTCATGAGCTATTTTTAGTTGCAACTTTCAGAGCCTGCAGACAAGTTCCAAAGCTTTGGAGAGATTTTTCCTAAAAGGATCCATTTCAAACTTTAGTGTTTAAACCACGTGGTCTTTACTCGGGCTTGTCACAAAACGTGTCACCTATATTTTTAAAGTGCTCTTGCTACTTAACAAAAAAACTCATGCTCGGGAAAAAAATGTTTTTCCCTTCTTTTTTTAAAGCCAGTTCGGAATCCTTAAAAAATGTAAATTTGTTTCAAACTTTAAACCTTCACCCTTGTTTTACGTTCATGGGAGAAAGACATTGTCCTATGTGTGTTGCTTGTACTTGCACCAATCATGTCACAGATAACTGCACAGTTATATCAAAGAACATAATTGTCCTAATAGTTTTAATTGTAGTATTTGGAAGAGAAAACATGTCATTAAAAGAATTTCTACAAAGTCCCTACATCTTTGTTTTCACCAATGAACAGTGTTGCGTCTATGTGTTAGCAGAAATGATCCAATATCACCTTTAGCAAAATCCAGAAAAGCTTTAAATCACCCCTTTTTTCAAACTTTAATTGTCTGAACAAACCATTTTGTACTAAATGCAGCGGTCCATTAAAAGCTGCAGTTCTCTTTCTAGCACAGTTTCAATGTGCATGTGACTGTTTTTAAATAATTAAGAACCCGGTTCACAAGGTTGAAACACTGCATTTAATATCCGTATTACCAAGATCATGCAGTAAAAATCAATAATTCTAATCTTCTCCGCGTCTATAACTTTAAATAATACTAGTTTCAATATAGAGCTCCTCTACCTTAAATAGACGCTGTTATAATCTCCTTGTGTCTCATGTAAAGCAAGAGTTTCTAATTAATTCTAACGGATTGTCCTGTATTCTTTCATGCAGATAAATCGGTGGTGTTATGAACGAAATGACCTAGCTAAATGAGTAATATGACTTTAATATGTCTCTGTGCGTTTGTTGCATGTCTGTATATTTCTTCTGTGTGGATCATTTTAGGCCAGCCACTCTCAAATGTCCGTTAATGTCTTTCTTTTACTCATGCGTCTTTCAATGTCTTTTGTCTCAAAGTGTCAATGTCTATGTCTCATGACTTTTTCCTTCTTTCTTTAAACAATCACTTTCTTTATTCTTCTTTCAATATCACTTCTTTTTTCTTTCAATCCTTTACATGTCTTTCTTAGTCTCAGTGTGTGTCCTTCTTCTTCTTGTTAGGTTTACACAAGTTCTCTCGTGCACATAAAATCACCGGTTTTGTGCAAAAGTCTGGTTCTTCTCCATGAAATGGAGGCCGGAGAGGTCTTTTCGAGAGTTCTGTTAGCAGCTGCCGCCGATGCTGCAGTCTTTGCTGCCCCCCTGTGGGTGAAACGGGGGGGAGACGCAGATTGTCCGTGCTGATGGCGCCGATTGAGGTCTTGTGGCAGACGATTTTGGCCAAATGAGACAGACAGAAGTTTTCTCGGAAAAAACAGACAACAAGAAGCACAAACAAGTGTGTAAATTACCATACGAAACCAATGATTCAAATTACAATTCAAAATAAACCTATGAAATAATTATATAAACATTTTAACATAAAAATTTGAAAACCAATTATCATTCAACTGCTATCCTAAGCCCTCTACTTTTTCCAAAAAGTATAATGCTCTATAAGATCATTTTAATTTTATATCACCAAAATGTAGGGAAAAAAACTTGTCCGATAAAAAATAAAAAATAAATAATGCCTCTTTGTAATTCTAACTCAAAGTTCTGTGATCCTATGACTCCATGTCAGTAACTTTATCGTGTGTTTATATGTAATTTACATACAAAAATTCTTTCTTCACGAGAGAGATGAGAAAGACAGATGAGATGGGAGAGAGAGAGTAGAGAGTGAGAGAGAGAGGGGAAGGGGGAGAGAGAGGACAGAACGAGGAGGGGAGGGGCGAGTGGGCTTGTATGCCTCAAGCATTTTTCAGAGAGGGAGCCAGGAGGGAGAAGGAGGGGCTGTGTGGTTTCTCAAACAGAGGGTGTACATGTACGATGAAAATACACCCAATTCATGAACATCCCCTTTAACATTGCTACATTTTCCTCGTTTTTTATTGGCGTGACAATGTTTTATCAGTGGGTGAGAGTTCTCTCCGTCAAACGATTTAATTATTTAAATACGTCAGTAATGGGAAAAACATTACATTTGCGTACTGATTAATGTATCGAGGGTTCCAGCAGAATCTTTTTTTTTCCTGTTTCTGTAACTATCGCAACATTAATCAGGTTAGCAAATTGTAATGTTTTCCATTACTGGACGTATTTAATAAATGTTTAAAGTGTCGTTGAGTGAGAGAACTCTCACCACTGATTAAAACATTGTCACGATAAAACAACGAGGGAAATGTTAGCAAATTTTAAAGGGGATGTTCATGAATAGGTGTATTTCAGTCGTTACATGTACTCTTGTTTGGAAACCCACACAAGCCCTCCTTTCCCTCCTGGCTCCCTCTCTGAAAAATGCTTGAGGCATACAAGCCACCGGCCCCTCCCTCCCTCGTTCGTCTCTCTCTCTCCCCTTCCTCCTCTCTCTCTCTCTCTCTCTTCTCTCTCTCTCTCTCTGTCTTTCTTTCTCTCTCGTCCCCTGAAGAAAGAATTTTTTGTAGCAAATTATCTATATTAACACACGATAAAGTTACAGCCCATGGAGTCATAGGATCAGCAGAACTTTGAGTATAGTTAAAAGAGGACATTATTTATTTTTATTTTTTATGCTGGACACGTTTTTTTTTCCCTTACATATCTGGTGATATAAAAGATAGAATGATCTTAGAGAGCATTATACTTGTGGAAAAAGTAGGGCTTAGGATAGCAGTTGAATGCAGGGAAAAAAAATTGGGGGTTTTTTTTCAGAATTTAATGTTTTTAAAATGTTTAATATTAATTATATCATAGGTTTCTTTTGAATTGTAATTAATCATTGGTTTGTTATCTTATGGTAATTCAACACACTTGTTTGAGCTTCTTGTATGTCTGTTTTTTCCGAGAAAACTTCTGTCAGTCTCAATGGCCAAAATCGTTTCTGCCACAAGACCTCAATCGGGCGCATCACACGGACCATCTGGTCTCCCCCGTTTCACCACAGGGGGGCAGCAAAGACTGCAGCATCGGCTGCAGCAGCTAAACAGGAACTCTCGAGAAGACCTCTCCGGCCTCCATTCAGGAGAAGGATCCAGACATTTTGCACAAAACGAGTGGAGATTATGTGCACGGAGAAAAACGTTGTGTAAACCTACACGAAGAAGAAGGGGACACACACTGAGAAAAGAAAGACATGAGAAAGTGATTGAAAGAAGAAAGAAGGTGATTATTGCAAGAAGGAAGAAGAAAGTGATTGTTTAAGAAGAAGGAAAAAGACATGGAGACAAAGACATTGAGACACTTTGAGACAAAAGACATTGAGACGCCATGAGTAAAGAAAGACATTAACGGACATTTGGACGTGGTGGCCTAATGAAGCACAAGGTAAATATACAGACAGGGCACCAAACGACGAGAGACATATTTAAGTCATATTTACACATTTAGCTAGGTATGTTATCAACACCAAATTTAGTGCATGAAGAATTACAGGAACAATCGTTAGAATATATTAGGATCTTGCTTTAGCATGAGACACAAGGAGATTTAGAACAGCAGTTTATTTAAGGTAGAGGAGCTTCTATTATTGAAACAGTATATTAAAGTAATAGACGCGGAGAAGTTTGAATTATGATTTTAAAACTGCATGATCTTGGTTAATAGGATATTAAAGCAGTGTTTTCAACCTTTTGAACCGTGGTTCGTTAATTTATTTACAAACAGTCACATGCACAGTTGAAACTGGTGCTAGAAAGAGAAACTGCAGCAATTAATGGACGCTGCATTTAGTACAAAAATGGTTTTGTTCAGACAATTAAAGTTTGAAAACTGATTAAAGCATTTTCTGAATTTTTGGCTAAAGGTGAATTGGATCATTTCTGATAACACATAGACCGCAACACTGTACATGGTTGAAAACAAAGATGTAGGGACTTTTTTTAAATCGTTTTATGACATGTTTCTCTTCCAAATAGCCTAAATTAGAACCAATTAGGACAATTATGTCTTTGGATATAACTGTGGGAGTTTATCTGCGACATGATTGGTGCAAGTACAACAACACACATAGGACAATGGTCTTTTCTCCCCTATGAACGTTAAAACAAGGGTGAGTATTAAAGTTTGAAACTAATTTACATTTTTTAAGGAAATCCGAACTGGCTTATAAAAAAAAAAAGGGAAAAAACATTTATTGCACGTGCATGAGTTTTTGTTAAGTACACAAACGAGGTATTAAAAATATAGGGACACGTTTTGTGGCACACAGCCCGAGTAATGACACGTGGTTTAAACCTAAAGCTTTGAAATGGGATCTTATAGGAAAAATCTCTCAAAAGTTAGATGTTTGCAGGCTCTGAAAAGTTGCAACTATAAAATAGCTCATGAGACAATAGTAATTGGACATGGAAAAAATATAAACAAAGTTAAAATTTAGGGCCTCTTGTGTATGTTAATGTTTGTGTTTGTATATGTACTGGTATTTATATGTTTGTGCGTCATTGTCAAATACACTACGTTTGACCTTAAGCTCACTGACTGCCAGGCATTTTCAGATTGAGAAGTGCATTCTGCCAGCAATTTCAGGTGATTTGACCCCCAAATTTGAAGACTGCCACAGGATTATTAATTTTTTAGACGATGTAAACACCAAGGGCACCAAATTAAAGACTTCACCTTCCTGCTTTACTCTGTAAAAAACAGATTTTGTTTCTACCTTCCTTACCGTACTTGAGGTATTCGCCAAGAACAAAGCATTACTTTCACCCATAACACCTGGGTAGAGCAAGAAAACAGCGGGGAAACGTGCTGTATGTAAACAGGAACATATCAAGCAGAAAAGAGACTTAAGATGCTGTTTTGACTGCTTTAGTGGACAACTCAAAACATCTTCACACTTGTTCCATTACAAAATTATATAAAAACTTGACTCTGAAATAATACTTTTCTGACTCGGCAAATTGTTGGCAATATATTCACAGATAGAAAATTTAACATTCTTCTAAACCATCAACCAAAAGTCAAACACAAAAACAACACAAAGATCAATAAAAACTATAGATGTATAAAAGTAGAATGAAGCCAGTGAATTTTGAGTGTGTTATTTCGGCTGAGTGTGAATTCAAGTGTGCGCGCGATGTGTCTGTGTGAGAGAGTTTCAGTGTTTGCGATAGTGGAGTGCTCTGTGCGGTGAGTGTCTGTGTGTGTGAGTGTCAGTGTGCGAGAAGTGTGAGTGTCTGCTGTGCCTCTGTGAGTGAGTGAGTGAGTGCCGTGTGAGAGTTTGTGAGTCGTGTCGATAAATCATGATTCAGGTTTTCAGAACGACATCCGAGGCATCAGTAAAACAACAGCAGTGATACGCTGGCGAGAGGCCGGAAGGAGTGTCTCTGTCGGGGCTTTGCTCCGCGCAAATATGAGCTGCAGATACGGACCCTCCACGGGGTACTCCCCTCTCTCCCTTCGAACCTCACTCACTGATCCGCGAGTCAATCTCCTGAAGCAGTCAGTGTATATGCTTATAACTACCTTCTTTTTTGCCATCACTCTTGGCTTATACTATCGCTAAACTAGATACTGATCCGTCTCAATGCTACAGTACGCTATCATCGCTCTGCTAAGCAGCAACGCTCTCCAATGACCCCACACTCCTCCCTCCTTCTTCCACTGACTTAGACCTTCTTTGGTGCAATACTGGCATCCTATGGTGGTGATTTATCATTACAGGTACCTTTGCACTAAATATCTCCAGTGTTGTCGGGTTCATTAACATAGGTGTGCGACAGACACTTACTGCAGCCTCGCACCGTGTAATTAACACGAAAAAGTCGTTAAGTCGTCTGAGGGCAGTGAGCGTCACTATACAATTGAAACGACTTTTGTCGTCATGGGCAGTGAATGAGTTAACAAAAATGGACCACTGCTAACGTCGGGGTGTTGTGAGTGTGTTGTGGTGTGTTGTGGATGTGAACTGAGGAGTATGCTGAACGGAATAGGGAATAACAAAAGTTTTCTGGTATGTTTTAAAGTGATCATGGAATAATTATTTATTGTCAACAAGCATACGGTTGTTTGTAAGTACTAGAGATTCTAGATGACAAGCTTTATTGAACTGTGATGTTAAAGTGAGAGTACTACTGGGGATGAGTTCTCTGAGAAAAGTACTCTGCGGAAAGTACTCTGAGATGAAATACTCGTTGAAGGTACTGGGAGAGCCCCTCCCTCTGCTGTTTGTCCGGACAGTGAATTCGGTCCCCAACCGCAGGTGAGCGGTCTTGGGAGGAGGACAAACTTTGGTTATGTACTCACATTTTAGGGAGGTAAATTAGAAACCCTACATATTGTTAAGTCTGTATTTGGCTAACCAGCCTCTGCCTGATTGTACACACCGTCTTTCAATTGCAGATATGTTTTTGCCCACATTCGATTGAATTGACAGGCCGCACCAAGCGCACGAGAGGAAAGTGGGCGTTTTCTTGTGTTCTAATGTTTGTTTTTCAGATGAAAGATTAAACTGACTGCTTCAGGGGTGACAGTAGTTATGAATTAAGGAAATTGAAGCCTCTTACTTTTGCACAAAGCCACAATATGAATTGAGGACGATCCGGGAGGAAGCACCAGGATTTGGAACAGTAATTACCCACACATACAGATGCCCCAAAAATGTTATACTAGGGACCACGACCAACAGAGGGGAGTATTGTATTGTCATAGGGTGGTCATCGGTCCTTAACTTCTAAATCTATTTAGAAAAAGAAAGTGTAAAAACATTATATTTACAAGAACAAATAAATATAGAATAGGGCAGCCTTAAAAAACGCAAATGGGAAAATTATTAAGTAATTTTCGAAGTTGCCAAAATGAAATAAAATTATATATTTACCCAAGGGGGTCATATCTAAATTTAGGTTGTGCAAAATCAAAAGGGTGTGTGCAAATTCAACAGGAGAAATAATAGACGACTTATAACATCAAACAGATCTACTCTTTAAGATCAAAATAAGGGGGATCATTTAATAATTCACTAATAAGAATAGACTAGAATGAAATAGTCTGGAGCTATAATGTCATCACTGGATTCGAGGAGCTATGGTTGAAGTGTCAGAATAAAACAATAGTGAATAATAGTCTAGACTAGTGGAACTAATCAAATAGTTCTATTGTGAAAAATAAGTAATCACTAATGTCAAATTTTTGTTCTACATACCTAAAGTAAAAAGGAATCCAATAGAGTCAGATTTTAGATGCTTCTGTTTTCACCTCTGTAGGAACTAGTGCAGATGTGTTTATAGAGAGTGTATTAAAATGCAGGACATAGAAACGACAGGCTTTAACACATTTTAAATCTAAAAATCGTCAATATAACATAGCTTTTGACGCAGCCTCTGAGATGCTCCATTGGAGAGAAACAGGTAAATGTTATTGTTTATTACAAACAGCAGATGTATTTACACCTAATAAGTTTTGGACAAACTCTTTAAACAGTTATAAGCAGTGGACAGAAGCCATGATTGCTTTTGTTTATTAAAAAATTAATTTCATAGCTATAATCGTAGAGAACGTTTTTAAATAGTTTAAATCCTTTCAGGCCACTTGATTTAGATGTTGTCTTAAATATTGGAGTAGACTGTGTTGTTTTTGGAATTGTGCTGAACTACTAATACCTAGAATAGTGATTTGCAGAACAAGAACGGCCAATAAAACATCGTTCTTTTGCCAATGCTATTGTTTCAATCAGAAATCAAAAGTTGGGAATATGCTTTGGCTCAAACTACAACAAGATTTGGAGTCACAATAGTGTGTAAAATAGATAGATACTTTCAAAATAGAGATTATTTGTAGCCAGGGCTAATATCAAAGGTAAAAAGACCATTTCCTTCATATTATGTCAAAAGTATTTACTTCAAAGGTAGATAAAGTTCATTACAGTTTATGCACAGTTTTATTAGATACTGTCAAATTCACTTGTTTCAAACCATTAGGTGAATGTTGGACAATGCAAAAGCTTCTGAGATTAGATAAAGAGAATCGATTAGAACCAACACAGATTCAAAAAACATTTGAACGCATTTTTAATGATTTGGTATCGCACAAAAGTAGATCTATAGGTAGTTTTGAGGAATTTTAAGAGTCAAGCAATCAGATTAGAGAAATCAAATACCGTGTTATAGGGACTAACCCAGAGAAACCTGCTAAAATAGATTAGCTCGTAACGGATAATAACAATTTATTGATTAACGATGTACTTTTTATCCCAAACGGGTCTGAGGAAGGAAGTGACAGCACTTCCTGGTTCAACAAAATGTGATTAAGTGTGTTTGGGAAAATGAAGCAAAGCCCCCAAAATGGCACCAGAGCCACTGATTATTGCCAGCAAACTCAGTATAGATTAGATTTATTAGATAAACAACATTATGTTTAAGAATAAGTGCTCAATAAAAGCAAAGATGCAAACCATATTGGTAAATAGCATTAGAATAGTTTAAAAACTCATAGTGGAATAGTTTTAGTCGCATACATGACAGACGAGTTGAAGAAGGATCAGACTGACAGCAGTGGTCATCAAAGAGTTTACGCAGTGGATGGAATGTTTCAATGAGTTGTGTGTTGTTCGTTTTTTCTTTTTTTTTTTTTTTTCCTCTACCTGTATTAACTCTTCACAGATATAGAGCCAGAACTAGGATGATGAATCTCCCCAGTCCCGTACCAGAGAATATTGCAAGAATGTGACCTATTGGTTAATCTAGGTCAAAAGAGGGGGACTGACGAATTATCACAAAATGCTTTGCACATCAGGACAAATGACTTATGGCACTCAGGAATCATAAGAGATCGACCACGCTGCTTCAAAACCAGACAATTATTGACTCCAAGAATAAACAATATGTCTCTCCCATCTCGACGAGGTAGGCCAAAAAGTCCAACACCCCCCCAATCAGGCGCCAGTGGTGCGGGGGCAATGTTTGCTCAGGTGGAGATGGAAAGACCTGGCCAGACTCAGGACCAGGGGCAAGACCAGTCCCAGATCTGTGCACTGTCATCGGACCCTTTGATAGGAAATTGCTGGGAGGAGATTGGCAGTCAGTCAGTCCGAGGGCCAGGAGAGGGGACATATTAGTTTAGGAGCACTTTTTTTGTTGAATATTCTGTATCTGATTGTAAAGATAATTAAAGGCAGTATGTTAAACGTGAAGATCTCTTGTCTCGTCTGCATCGAGTATGATACGTCAGTCAAAGGGAATTATTGACTTCAGTACGATGGTTAAGGTTAGGTTAAGGTGGTCTGGTTTTTAGATGGTTAAGGTATAGGGTTAGGTGGTCTGAGTACGATGGTTAAGGTTAGGTTTAATGCGGTCTGGAGTTAGATGTTTACAGGTTAGGTTTTAAGGTGGGTCTGAGGAAGATGGATAGGTTAGGGTAAAGGTGGTTCGGAGTACGATGGTTAGGGTTAGGGTTAAGGTGGGAGTTGAGGAAGATGTTAGGTTAGGGTTAAAGGTGTGGGTAGAGTAGATTGGTTAAGGTTAGGGTTAAGGTTAAGGTTAAGGCGGTTGAGTAGATGGTTAGGTTAGGGTTAAGGCCTGGTCTGCGTAAGATGGTTATGGTTAGGTATAAGGCGGTCTGAGTAAGTGGTTAGGGTTAAAAGGTTAATGCGTTGAGTATGCTGGTTAAGGTTTGAGTTAAGGTTAAGGCGGTCCTGGGAGTAAGATGGTTGAGGTTAGGTTTAGGGCTGGTATCTGAGTAGAATGGTTAAGGTTAGGGGTTAAGGCGTCTGAGTAAGTGGTTGGTTAGGGTTCAAGGTTCAGGCGGATGAGTAAGATGGATAAGGTTTGAGTTTGATAAGGTTAAGTCGTTCTGAGAAGACGGGTGAGGTTAGGGTTAAGGCGGTCTGCGTAAGATGGTTGATGGTTAGGCTTTAGGCGGTCTGAGTAAATGGTTAGGGATAAGGTTAAGGCGGTTCTGAGTAAGATGGTTAAGTTGGAGTTAATGGATAGGTGGTTCTCTGGAGTAAGATGGTTAGGTAGTCTGAGTAAGAAGGTTAGGGTTCATGTGTTTTTTTTTAAGCTGTTGATGACTGACTTGGTATGGTGATTTCAATGGTTTTGTATGTTCTCTGAGATGACTTCTGTAGTGACTAGGGCTATACAAGAATAAATTGTTATTGTATTGTAGTAAGATGGTTAAGGTTAGGTTTAAAGGCGGGTTGAGTAAAGATAGTGAGGGTTAGGTTTTAAGGCCGAGTCAGAGGTAGATGAGTTAGGGTTAGGGTTAAGGGGGGGTGTCTGAGATAAGAGTTCAAGGTCTAGGGTTAAGGTTGGTTTGGTAAGATGGATAAGGTTTGGGTTAAGGTGTGTTACTGAGTAAGATGGTTAAGGTTAGGGTTATGGTGGTCTGACGTGAGATGGTTAAGGTTAGGGTTAAAGCTGCACTAACTGACTTTGGGATTTTGAAGCGCAGGACTCGCTGGCTCTCTCTTTCAGCTCCTCCCGCACCACGAAGCTAACGCCCCCACAACACACCCACTGTTGGGTCGGAGCTAGCGTCTCCCAATATGGATAAATTACTATGGACTGATTTGCCCGTGATGGCGTGACCATAGAAACGATAGAAACCGGGAAGCGCGGGGAACGAGACTTTCTATTGGATGGCATGTCTCGCTGTGTATGCAGTAACCGGTGCGAAGACGAGGGAAGGCATAGGTTAGCTCCGCCCCTTGTTTGTTTATCGTGTGCTAACTCAGCCTTCCGTGCTAACGGACCTGTAGATTTCTCACGGAAAGTGTGGGGCCAGTGGTCGCTGAGTGGTCACAATTAGCGACCGAAACACATTTTTCCTTTCGTTTCATCAAAACTCGACAAAAATATAATGTCACGCCAGCCCAAATCTGCGTACTTTTTCTTCATAGGTGCGAATATCCCAATGCACTGCATGGACATGGATAGCTTTTCCGTCATGATACAAAAATAAAAGTCAGTTAGTGCAGCTTGAACCCTACCCTTAAACCATCTCACTCAGACCACTTAACCTAACCTTAACCATCTTACTACGGACCACATAACCCTAACTTAACCCTCTTACTCAGATCCACCTTAACCTAACCTTAACATCTTACTTCAGGACCTACCCTTAACCCTAACCCTAACCATCTAACTCAGACGCCTTCAAAACCTAACCTAACTATCTTATCAGACCCGCTTAAACCTAACCTTAACCATCTTACTTACAATACAATACCATTTATTCTTGTTATAGCCCTAGGTACACAACAGAAGTCATCTCAGAGACTTAACAAAACCATTGGATATCCCAACACAAGTCAGTCAATCAACAGTAATACACTGAACCCTAACCTTCATAATCAGACTACCTTAAACCAACTTACTTCAGCCCCCTTAACCTTAACTCAAACCTTAACCATCATTACTCAGCCGCCTTAAACCTTATCCCTACAACCTCTTACTCGACCCGCTTCAACCTAACCATAACCATCTTACTCAGACCGCCTTAACCCTATCCTCAACTTCTTACTCAGACCGCCTTAACCTTCTAACTCAAACCTTAACCATCTTACTCAGACCGCCTTAACCTTAACCAACCATCTTACTCAGACCGCCTTAACCCTAACCATAACCATCTTACTCAGACCGCCTTAAACCTAACTCAAACCATCTTACTCAGACGCCTTACTTAACTCAACCTTAACCATCTTACTCAGACCGCCTTACCTTAACCCTAACCAACTTACTCCAGACCGCCTTAACCTAACCATCACCATCTTACTCAGACCGCCTTTAAACCCTAACCTTAAACAACTTACTCAGACCCGCCTTAACCTAAACCGTAACCCAAACCTTAACCATCTTACTCAGACCACTTTACCCTAACCTTAACCATCTTCCTCAGACCCACTTAAACCCTAACCCTAACCATCTTACTCTGAACCACCTTTACCCTAACCTTTAACCATCTCCTCAGACCCACCTTAAACCTGAACCTAAACCATCTAACTCAGACCGCCTTAAAACCTAACCTTAACCAACGTACTCAGACCACTTAACAACTACCTTACCATCTAACTCAGACCACCTTAACCCTAACCTTAACCATCGTACTGAAGTCAATAAATACCCATTGATGACCGTATCCAAAGTCGCTGCAAGAGCGAGACAAGAGATCTTCACGTTTAACATCTGCATTTAATTATCTTTTACAAACGATTACAGGAATATTCAAACAAAAAAAAGTGCTCCTAAATAATATTGTCCTCTCCATGGCCTCGGCTGACTGACTGCCAATCTCCTCCCAGCAGTTTCTATCAAAGGTCCGTGACGTCACAGGATCTGGGACTGGTCTGGCCTGGTCTGGTTCTGGACCCGGTTCTTCCATCTCCACCACTGAGCAAACAATGCCCACCACTGGGCGCCTGATTGTGTTGGACTTTGCCCTCGGTCGAGCGTGGGAGAGAGCATTTGGTTTATTCTGGGAAGTCAAATAATTGTCTGGTTTTGTAAGCTGGTCATCTCTTTGATTCCTGAGTGCATATTCTTTGTCTGATGTGCATCTTTTGTGGAATATTCGTTAAGTCCCTCTTTTGACCTATATTAACCAACTAGTTCACACTTTCAATATTTCTGGGTGACGGGACTGGAGGAGTTCCATACCTCCTAGTTCTGGGCTCGATATCTGTGAAGAGTTAAAACAGGAAGACGAACAACACACAACCACATTGAAAAAACATTTCCTTCACTAAAACTCTTTGATGGACCACTGCTGTCATTCTGATCCTTCTTCAACCTCGTCTGTAATTGTATGCACTAAAAAACTATTCACTATAGTTATAATTGGTTAAATATTCTATCTATTTACCAATATGTTTTGCATCTTTGCTTTTAATGAGCCATATTCTTAAACTATGTTTTTATCTAATTAAATCTATCTATACTGTGGTTTGCTGTCATTAATCAGTGGCTCTGTGCCATTTTGTGGGGCTTTGTCATTTTACCAACCACCCTTTTGTAGAACCAGGAAGTGCTGTTTCGAGTCAATTCAATGTATTATAAAAAAAAATATAGCCAAATCTTTGCGAATGACAATTATTTGAATGAAAATTGACATTGTTCTAAAATTTGTGAAATTCATGCTTTTTATATCCACATAAGTCTAGGGTCAGTCTAAAATTTGCTACAATTCATATTGTGATACCAGAATATTCAAATATCATGATTTATTCAAATGCATTATTGAGTTATTTTGTGACTAACACTGAGAAGTCTAAAGGAGTGAACGAAGAATAATTTTAATACCATTAGTCTTGTAATTTACAAAACTTGATTTTAGGCCACCTGCTGGTTGTTATGGATATTACAACAGCAAGCAGTTCAGTTTTTTTTTGATAGACTACTTTATCAGAAGGGCCGGTCTGACCCAGAATTCCCGGGCCAAAAAATTGTCCCACTCCGGCCCTGGCTGGAGGTCGCAGAGACTTTAGCGGAGGCTGGGGGTTGCAGAGACTTTAGCGGAGGCTGGAGGTCGCAGAGACTTTAGCGGAGGCTGGAGGTCGCAGAGACTAGCGGAGGCTGGAGGTCGCAGAGACTTTAGCGGAGGCTGGAGGTCGCAGAGACTTTAGCGGAGGCTGGAGGTCGCAGAGACTAGCGGAAGCTGGAGTCGCAGAGACTTTAGCGGAGGCTGGAGGTCGCAGAGACTTTAGCGGAGGCTGGAGGTCGCAGAGACTAGCGGAGGCTGGAGGTCGCAGAGACTAGCGGAGGCTGGAGGTCGCAGAGACTTTAGCGGAGGCTGGAGGTCGCAGAGACTAGCAGAGGCTGGAGGTCGCAGAGACTAGCGGAGGCTGGAGGTCGCAGAGACTTTAGCGGAGGCTGGAGGTCGCAGAGACTAGCGGAGGCTGGAGGTCGCAGAGACTTTAGCGGAGGCTGGAGGTCGCAGAGACTTTAGCGGAGGCTGGAGGTCGCAGAGACTTTAGCGGAGGCTGGAGGTCGCAGAGACTTTAGCGGAGGCTGGAGGTCACATATAAGATTCTTCAAAGAACACATTCTGACAAACGTTATATTGATAAGACAGAAACAAAATTATGCAATTCAGAAGACAAGTAATCAGAGGTGACAAGTATTTAGTAAGAATGTTTACTTCTGTCAGACAAAGCTGATTGAAAGATGTGACAGAGGCAAAAGATACATTGAACTAGTGATACAAGCAACTGTTTGAAAGACAGAAACCAAATATGAACTCATGTGCAAAAAAAATATACAAATATCAATAACAATAATAACAATATCCAGCAATATACAATGTACAAATGAACATTACACTACACATTGTTCAACTTAAATGACTATATTTGATCAGTTATGTAACAAATGTTGCATTAGGCCATCTCGGACTTCCTTGCCTCCCTCCTCTGTGTCCTGTGCCATTACCCCAGCTGGTTGAGTTGCCTCTGCAGGGCCTGGTGCATCCCACTCTACCTGGTACTGCTCTCCGTGGGTCTCAGAGGTCTCCACCATAGATTTTACCAACTCAACATCACAGTCATTTATTTTGAGTAGACAGCGCCACCTACCCTTAAGTCTACCAAAGGCATTCTCAACAACAACTCTGAATCTGCTGGACCTTGTTGAAATTAATTTGATCTGTGGTGAGCCGTCCAGTGTCGCTGTATGGTTTCGGGAGACAATTTTGTCCCCTAAAACATCCTGCCGTAAGCCAAACTATTTGTGACTTATTGTATTGAGAAACATGTGTTAGTCTCACATTTGTATTTTTTTTTTCTTCACAAGTGTCAGCTCTCACATTCTTTTGAAATTATGTTTGTATCTGCTACAGAGGCCGAGATATCAATCATTCTGTAGACGTTGAATTTCAGGAATACTTCAGGTGGAGTTGGTTTTGAAGTCAGGCCATAGGTTTTTACAGGTCTGTTTTACCAGGTGTGTATTTGTATTTGTATTTATTACGATCTCCATTAGCTGTATAAAAACAGCTATTCTTCCTGGAGTCGTTGTCTCACATACATTTTGAAAAAAAAAAAAACATTTCGCTCCTTGGCGTCACATGTGAAAAACAGAAATTATTACATTAAAAACACAAAAACAGAACACAGAATACAACAAAACAAATAATACTAACAAAAATTTAACTTACATAAACATCCACTCACTTTCACACACACACACACACACACACGCACACACGGAGGACCTGGTTAGTATGAATGCAATCTCAGTAACAGTGGAAAGCAAGATTTAAATGCAACACTCAAATGTAATATTTCCATGACAAGGAAAACATGAAATACACACTTAGGTATTACAACATTCAAGCATCCACTGCGCCAATGTTTAGGAAAAGTCTTTTCAATTTCAATTTGAATTGATATTTATTATTTTGGTTCATGATATCGGAGGGCAGACTGTTCCAAACACACATGGATCTGTATGTGATGGTATTCTGTCCATAATTTGTTTTTACTTTGGGCAGATTGAGCTTACCCTCACTTGCATGTCTGGTTTGATAATGATGGCCTTCTGCACTGAAACTCAACTCTTTATGGAGAACATTGGGCATTTTGGTTAAAATTATATTTCTTGTTAAATTAATTAATGTGACTTTCAGTCTTTCTTTGACTTTTAACCAGGATAACACAGACTGCATCCAGTTGGTGTTGGTTCAATATCTACATCGAAGAGCACATCGCGCAGCTTTGACCTGTAAAGCCTTTATATGTGACTCTGCAGCACACGACCAGATCTCTGAACAGTAATCTAACTGTGAGAGTACGAGTGTTTTTATTACATCTACAGTCATATTTGGAATTAACAAACTAGAACATCGTCTGACCATGGCGAAACTCCTGCCCATTCTCTTAACTACAGCACTGATGTGGTTGGACCAGGACAGTCTGTTATCGAGCTGTACTCCGAGAAGCTTGGTCTCATGCACCTGCTCAACATTTAGGTCTTTCACAGTGATCATGTGACAACATATATCTGGTTCCAAACACAATACTTTTTGTTTTACCAACGTTTAAGAGCAATTTATTGCTTCTGACTCAGTCATATACAGATTTTAATTCTTCAGTTAGGACGGTCTGCAGCTCTCCAACTGTAGTTTGTGATGAATAAATAGTTGAGTCATCAGCATACATGGCTATTTTTGCTTTCTGTAAAACTAAAGGAAGGTCGTTTGTATATATGGAAAAGAGGAGTGGGCCTAAACAACTGCCCTGCGGTACACCACAGCTGACATCCTTTTCATTAGAAAAACTGCCATTAAAAAGGACAGTTTGCTTTCTGTTATCTAAATAACTTTGAATCCATAGTGACGCTGATCTACTGAAACCATAACACTGCATTTTCCTCACCAAAAGACTATGATCTATTAGGTCAAAAGCTGAACTGAAATCTAACAGCACAGCTCCTGCTAACTGTTTATTGTCTAAGGCTGTAAGCCAATCATTTGTCATTTGAGCCATAGCCGTAGTGGTTGAGTGCCCAACTCTATATGCATGCTGAAAGTCAGAGCTTAAATTATTCTCTAAGAAATATGTATAAATTTGTTCAAAAGCTATCTTTTCCATAATTTTACTCAATATTGGCAAGAGGCTGATTGGTCTACTATTAGACCCACTGAAGGGTACTGTTGCACTTTTTGGCAGTGGTACAATTTTAGCAGTTTTCCATTCTTGTGGATAAATACTAGTTTGCAAACTCAAATTCAAAATATGTGTGATTGGAACAGAAATAATGTTAGCCACTTGTTTCAATAACTTTGAGTCAATATTGTCTACACCAGATGGTTTTTCTTTACATTCTACAAGCAGTTTCTCAACCTGACGCACAGTCACTTCTTTAAATTCAAATTTACATGTCTTCCCTAACATAATTTTATTAATTAATGATTCAATGTCTATAGTGCTGGTTTGATCCATTTCATCCCGGAGCTTGTTAATTTTTGTATAAAAATAATCACTTACATGATTTGCTATATCCAAGGGCTTTGTCATAAACTGCCCGTCTGATTCCAGAAACGATGGTGTGGATTTGGCATTTCTTCCAAGCATATTATTTAGAACGCTCCATAATTTCTTACTATCATGTTTATCATTTTTTATCATATTTTCATAGTGCAACTTCTTTTTCTTTTTGTTTAACTTTCTCACATAATTTCTCAATTTGCGGTACACTTGCCAATCAGATTCTAGATTAGTATTGTTTGCCATATTTTTTTCCTCATCTCTTTGTCTCATGAAGTCCTTCAATTCCTCATCGATCCAACCCACTCTGGTTTTCCTCACTGTTCGCTTTCTTATAGGAGCGTGTTTATTGCTCACTTCCAAAAATAATTCATTAAATCTTTCTACTGCAAAATTTGGATTATCAATCCTTAAAATCTCATCCCAGCAAATATTACAGACATCTTCATAAAAGTGCTCAGTATTAAAAATTTTGTATGACCTTTTTAATATTACCTTAGGGCCCTCTTTAAGGACTTTTGTCTTTCTTACCACTGCTACAAAGTTGTGGTCACTGCAGCCAACAGGAACTGATACAGCTTTACTACAGCGATCGGCAACATTATTAAGAATATAATCAATTAGTGTAGATGTTTTTGTGCCATCTCGCCGACAGCATATTCGAGTTGGTGTGGTTACAAGTTGGGTTAAGCCACATGTCTCAGTAATTGAATAAAGTTTACTTCTCAATGGGCACTGTGCATTATTCCATTCAATATTAAAATCTCCCATGAGAAAAATATTGTTTTGATTATCACACACATTGTCTATCATAGTGCACATGTCCTCTAAGTACTCAGCATTAGCATTAGGAGGGCGGTAACAACACCCCACTAGTACTGGTTTTAAATATGGAAGGTGCACTTGAAGCCACAGTATTTCAATATTAGGCATCATCAGGTTCATTCTTATCTTGGCAGGTATGTGCTCCTGAATGTAGACAGCGACTCCACCACCATTAGAATTTCTATCTTTTCTAAATACATTGTACCCTTGTATATTAATAACCGCATCTTCTATTGTGGAATCTAAATGAGTCTCTGTTACAGCCAGGATATGTAAATTATATTCTAATATAATATTTGATATTTCAATAGTTTTATTCCTTAGGCTGCAAATGTTTAAATGTCCTAATTTTAGACCTTTTTTAGGGAGTTTAGCAGAAGAAGCCATCATCCTGGATTATATTGGATGTTAGGATACAAATTAACCATTTTAACTGCCATGGAGGTCAACTCTGTATTTGCATTCACAGTAACCAGGTCCAATCTTACACCACATACAGTCACATTCACATGGGACATATTCACACATCCATCACTCTGATCTGACACTGAACCACACTGACAAGCATACAAACATTCACTCACACAGGACAGATTCAGACACAAGAGCACAAAACCACACACCCACTCCAGCACACACACATGCACACAGTCACTCTCACTCATACACAAACTGTTTTTCAGAAAAACACAACAAAATAACTTAAGAGAAATAACGAATTAACTAACTAACTTAACGCGCTATTTGCTCCTTCTTTAAATTCTATAGTGACAATTAATAAACCCCTCTTGCCAATATTTATTTATATGTCCTTTATTTATTCAATTGGGCTTAATTATTCAACAAAAGTAGTCTCCAGTCCAGAGTATTATAATGAGAAAGTTCTAGAACGTGTTCAAAATGTTAGTACCTGTGGCTTCAGGTGTGAAGTGCACTCATTTGTCCTCTGCAGTCTTTATGCAGTCTCTCCTCTATCAGTCACTAGATTCCACATCCCCTTCATCAGCTCACCCTTCAGTGTCTCCATATCCTCCTCCTTCACGTGTATCCCCAGGTCACGCAGCACCGGGGCTGCAGCGGCCAGACTTGGGAAAGACTTCGCCCCCCCATCCATGAATATTTTCAGACGGGCGGGGTACGGGGACTGCGCTCGTGTGTTCCTGTCCTTCAGCTGCTTGATCACATCACGTACTTGTCTCCGCTTCTTCATAGTCTCTGCAGTATAATCCTCATTGAAGTACACCGGGTGTCCCTCGTACGCGGGCTTGAGTCTCCACGTGTGTGTCATGACCAGTTCTTTGACTTGAAAGTGCAGGAAACGAACAATGATGGCTCGGGGACGGGCCCCGCTCTCCTTCAGTGTGTGCGTGGGGATGGACGGGCCCCGCTCTCCTTCAGTGTGTGCGTGGGGATGGACGGGCCCCACTCTCCTTCAGTGTGTGCGTGGGGATGGACGGGCCCCACTCTCCTTCAGTGTGTGCGTGGGGATGGACGGGCCCCACTCTCCTTCAGTGTGTGCGTGGGGATGGACGGGCCCCGCTCTGCTTCAGTGTGTGCGTGGGGATGGACGGGCCCCACTCTGCGAGTGTTGCTCCCTGCTCCAGCAGAAGGGTCACAGCCTTCTCCAGACACAAGGTCCTGTCCTCGGTCTCCCCCAGCCTCACCTCTGCAGCCGTGGTCCTCGTCTCCAGCTTAGTCATTTGCTCAGACACACTTTTAATGTCTGTTTCCATCTGTTTAAGAATTTTGCCGTGATCATTAACGGCCTTTGTGTGCTCTTGTCTTAAGGCTCTTATTTCATCCAATATTTCATTCTCACGTGAACGCGCCTCTGCCGTGCACGCGCCCGCTGGGTCAGAGCCTGTTTGCGAGTCTTTATTGTCCTTTACGCCGTTATTCTTCACCATTTTTCCAGTTTTCTCTCTCTGTTGTGTTAACATAAGAGTGAAGCTTGAATCACAGTCCTTTTACTGTCCTTTTTCATTCATGGAACCTTACTTTTAGCCACTTTAATCAGAGCACGACGCGCCACTCTCCTCTCACATGTCACACCGGAAGCGGAACATATAGTATATTTTCTTGAAAAAACTCCGGCAACTAAAGGGTTAAGAAAATCCATCATAAATGGGTTAAACATACAAATCAATTCATTCAAAACCATCAAATGACATCTCACTAAATGGATCACTGTCCTCATCAGGACAGTCAACATGCAGGTTAAGCGAAGTGTGTTGAACGAGTGTCGACGAGACCATACGTCGGATCAACGAACGAATCAAAGGAATGACACAAGATGACATCACTATCAGCAACACTAATATAACTCCAAGTCCAGTACCTATTTGAATCAACCACGCTCGCCAGTCTGAAAACCATGAAGCATCTAGAACGAAATCACGGTTAACTGCATCGCGCAAAGTAGTCAGATTTTGAATACCCTGTGCAATGATCCCATCATCGGCACTGTTATCAGGAATATAAGTACAACAAGCGGTCAGATTAAGTAAAACACAAACACCTCCACTTGAAGCAACCAAATGATCCAAAACAATCCTATCTTGTAAAGTAACGGCACGCAATGCATTCACTTCAACTCTGTTGGCCTCTAGAATATTTACAGTTGAATTAACAAAACTTGAAAACCGATAATTTAAAGTTTCCATTCTAAGCATAACCTTCCTTACACCAAGCTGAGGGAACAAAGAGAGAATTACTTTTGTTGGCTTGGTCCACAGTTTGTGATCATCTGGAACATCCGTTCTCCAAACTGCATCATGAGCAGCAAAATTGCGCTTACCTCGCGATCTAGGAGTGGTAGAGATGATGTAAGAGTGATCTGCAGCTGTTATCAGAGCACAACAACCTATCCAATTGGTAGCTTCACATAGACATTGTAGCCACACAGCCACAAAACGCCCTTCAGAGGAAGAGTTCCTGTTTGTCAGGAACTGTGAAATATGGAGAACATCTACTACCTGAAGCGGCCTGAGAAGTGTTTAAACTTGAATTACCATAAAAAGAAGTACACGGACTGGACACATTTAAACAAAATGACATTGGGATCCGTTCCATCTGTAAAGGTCATGGATAGAGTAAAACATACAATTTTAGTACCAGGTCTGATATGTACCGGACCAAAAATGGGACCTTTTTCCTCATTAAACCAAAAATTGAAGAAATCAGAATTAACCCTTTAGGCGCCAGAGTTTTTTCAAGAAAAGATACAATTATGATTTCAAGATTTCAAAAGGCTATAACTTAAAAATGGTTTGAGATATAGGCATACTGTAAATTAGAAATATCTTCAGTTTGAACCAAACTTTGGGATGGAAGTTTTGTAGTATTGTAGCAATATCAGAAACATGGTTTAAGGAAAATAAAGGGATGGATTTTGAGATGGTGTGGCTATATATATGTTCATACATCAATCAAGAACAAGAAAGTGGAATGTATGTCACTAACAATAAGTGATGTACTAGATTGTGTCACAATAGAAATTTCTTGTGAAAAGAAAAAAAATATAATCATCAGTTGCATATGCAGTGCCTTGCGAAAGTATTCGGCCCCCTTGAACCTTTCAACATTTCGCCACATTTCAGGCTTCAAACATAAAGATATAAAAATTTAATTTTTTGTCAAGAATCAACAACAAGTGGGACACAATCGTGAAGTGGAACAAAATTTATTGCATAATTTTAACTTTTTTAACAAATAAAAAACTGAAAAGCGGGGCGTGCAATATTATTCGGCCCCCTTGCGCTAATACTTTGTAGCGCCACCTTTTGCTGCAATTACAGCTGCAAGTCGCTTGGGGTATGTCTCTATCAGTTTTGCACATCGAGAGACTGGAATTCTTGTCCATTCTTCCTTGCAAAACAGCTTGAGCTCAGTGAGGTTGGATGGAGAGCGTTTGTGAACAGCAGTCTTCAGCTCTTTCCACAGATTCTCGATTGGATTCAGGTCTGGACTTTAACTTGGCCATTCTAACACCTGGATACGTCTATTTGTGAACCATTCCATTGTAGATTTGGCTTTATGTTTTGGATCATTGTCCTGTTGGAAGATAAATCTCCGTCCCAGTCTCAGGTCTTTTGCAGACTCCAACAGGTTTTCTTCCAGAATGGTCCTGTATTTGGCTCCATCCATCTTTCCATCAATTTTAGCCATCTTCCCTGTCCCTGCTGAAGAAAAGCAGGCCCAAACCATGATGCTGCCACCACCATGTTTGACAGTGGAGATGGTGTGTTCAGGGTGATGAGCTGTGTTGCTTTTACGCCAAACATATCGTTTTGCATTGTGGCCAAAAAGTTCGATTTTGGTTTCATCTGACCAGAGCACCTTCTTCCACATGTTTGGTGTGTCTCCCAGGTGGCTTGTGGCAAACTTTAAACGAGACTTTTCATGGATATCTTTGAGAAATGGCTTTCTTCTTGCCACTCTTCCATAAAGGCCAGATTTGTGCAGTGCACGACTGATTGTTGTCCTATGGACAGACTCTCCCACCTCAGCTGTAGTTATCTGCAGTTCATCCAGAGTGATCATGGGCCTCTTGACTACATCTCTGATCAGTCTTCTCCTTGTTTGAGATGAAAGTTTGGAGGGACGGCCGGGTCTTGGTAGATTTGCAGTGGCCTGATACTCTTTCCATTTCAATATAATTGCTTGCACAGTGCTCCTTGAGATGTTTAAAGCTTGGGAAATCTTTTTGTATCCAAATCCGGCTTTAAACTTCTCCACAACAGTATCTCGGACCTGCCTGGTGTGTTCCTTTGTCTTCATGGTTCTCTCTGCGCTTTAAACAGAACCCTGAGACTATCAAAGAGCAGGTGCATTTATACGGAGACTTGATTACACACAGGTGCATTCTATTTATCATCATCAGTCATTTAGGACAACATTGGATCATTCAAAGATCCTCACTGAACTTCTGGAGTGAGTTTGCTGCACTGAAAGTAAAGGAGCCGAATAATATTGCACGCCCCACTCTTCAGTTTTATATTTGTTAAAAGTTTAAATTATCCAATAACTTTCGTTCCACTTCACGATTGTGTCCCACTTGATGTTGATTGATGACAAAAAATTTAAATTTTATGTTTGAAGCTTGAAATGTGGCGAAATGTTGAAAGGTTCAAGGGGGCCACTGTATAGGCCACCAGGCTCAAGTATTGAAATATTCACTGAATGGATAGAGAAACTGTATTCTAACATAAATAAAACTCTGTTCATTTGTGGGGATTTTAATATAGATTTGATGAATCCGAATAAACATACAGTTACAGATGAATTTGTGAATAGAATGTACAGTATGAATATATTTCCAACTATAACGCGGCCCAGTAGAGTAACAGAAAATAGTGCCACACTCATAGACAATATCTTTTTCAAACAAGATCGAATATGTTAAAACCAGTGGATTAATGATATGCGATGTATCTGACCATTTACCAGTCTTTGCAATTCATGATGATAATTTCAAAATGAAAGATATTAGTCAGAAACCGGTTTATGTTAATGTACGGTTAAGATCAGAGGATGCAATGAATACATATAAAACTGACCTATTGAATGAAAGCTGGGATTGTGTGTATGCAGAAGGACATGTGGATAAAGCCTATGGTATATTTTTAGAAAGGTTTTGTTTACTGTACAATATGCATTGCCCTCTGCAACAATACAAAAAGAGGAAATTCGCGATATGTCCCTGGTTAACAAAAGGGTTACTAAAATCATGTAAAAAGAAAAATGATCTATATAGAAAATGTATAAAACTACGGACAAAAGAGGCTGAAAATTGCTACAAATTGTATAAGAACAAATTGACAAATATTATAAGAATAAACAAGAAAAAGTACTATACTGATAAATTAAATGAGAATAGAAGCGATATGTAAGGGATTTGGGGCATATTAAATGGGTTATCGAAAGCCAAAAAGAGGAAGATGTCTTATCCAGATTCCTTTGTTATCAACAATGAAGACAACTCAGATATGCAGAATATAGTAAATAAATTCAATGATTTTTTGTGTGAACATTGGTCCAGAATTGGCAGAGAAAATTCCAAAACATAATAATTATAATCTGTATGAATCATTTATAGAAAGGAATCCAAAGACCTTTTTTCTCTCCAGTGTGAGTGAGTTTGATATCCTTAATATTGTTAGTAAGTGTAAAAACAAATCCTCAATTGATTGTCATGGCTTAGACATGATAATAGTGAAAAAAGTAATAAATACCATTGTAAAACCTTTAACTTAAATATGTAATTTGTCTCTTCAAACTGGAGTGTTCCCCAATCAAATGAAAATTGCTAAAGTTATACCCTTGCGCCTCCTGTACTGGCGACCCCGCTCCCATCTCTGTGTGGAGTGAGTGGACCAATGCCCAAAAAATAATAACAATTGTAAACCGCTTTGTGACTCTGGTCTGTGAAAGGCGGTATATAAATAAAGATTACTTACCTTACATAAAGATGGATCCAAAAATATCTTCACAAACTATTGACCAGTCTCTCTGCTTCCCCAGTTTTCTAAAATATTAGAAAAAGTTTTTTGCACACGGTTGGAAAAATGTATTGATACATGTGGGATATTGAATGAAAGTCAGTATGGTTTTAGAGAAAGGATGTCTACCACGATGGCAATTTTGGAAGCTGTGGAAGAAATAACTACAAATCTTGATAAAAAGAAATTAGCAATTGGAATATTTATCGATTTAAAGAAGACTTTTGACACAATCAATCACTCAATTTTACTCAATAAATTGGAAAAATACGGCATTCGAGGATTAGCTGGGAACTGGATGCAGAGCTATTTATCAGAGAGACAACAGTTTGTTAAGATGGGAGAGTGGGAGTCCAAACTCCAAAACATAGTCTGTGGTGTTCCTCAGGAATCCATATTAGGTCCAAAATTATTCAATATTTATATAAATGATGTATTCAATGTGTCTAAAGTGTTAAGAATGATTTTATTTGCTGATGATACCAACATATTTTATTCTAATGATAATTACAACAATCTTATTGATATAGCAAATCTGGAACTGACTAAGATAAAATCATGGATGGATATAAGCTTTCACTAAACTTAAATAAAACTAAAGTAATGATGTTTGGTAAATGCACTTATCCTGATCGGGCAATTACTATAAATGGTTGTACAATAGAAAGGGTGTCTGAAAACAATTTTTTAGGGATGATTATTGATGATAAACTGAACTGGAAACCACACATCAGACACATTCAAAACAAAATCTCAAAAAGTATTGCAGTGATTAATCAAACTAAGCATGTGCTGGAGTACGAAGCGCTTCATCTGCTGTATTGTTCTCTGGTCATGTCGTATCTGATATACGGGATAGAAATTTGGGGCAACAACTATAAAAGTTCTTTACATTCTCTATTCATACTCCAGAAACGAGCAATTAGAATAATTAACAAGGCTGGATATTATGAGCACTCCAATAAAATATTTTCGCATTCTAAATTATTAAAACTGTATGATTTAGTTGACTTTTATTCAGTACAACTATTATACAAAGCTGCAAATTCGTTGTTGCCATCTAAAATTCAAGAACTGTTTGGAATGAGAGTTGGAGACTATGATCTAAGAGGATGTTTGATCTTTAAAGTGCCGTTGGTGCATTCAACCAGGAAAAGTCTATGTGTTTCTGTGAAAGGGGTCTGGCTCTGGAATAGGTTAGAGGAATATCTCAAGCAATGCCCAACTCTTTACAAATTCAAGAGAATGTATAGAGAAAAAGTTTTCTAGATTGGGGGCTCTTTGATTGGGGGCATGTACCTCTCTCAATGGGCCGCTTTGCCATGGCCTTTTAATGCACTACACTAAAGGGCAACCATTCATAACCAGTATAACATAATACCCTAGATTTGACATGTATATGTATGGATACAGGTATGAGTGTGTGTGTGTGTGTATGTATGTGTATGCATAGGTGTATATATATATAAAATAAATAAATAAGAAGAAGAAGATTATTTACAATAACGGTAACATAATAATATAATATGCAGCTGAGATGGTTGTGAGTTGTGGCAAAGTGGAGTAGCATGACCCCAGATTATAAATTAACTCATATCTGTGACTATCGACAGGAGTGGCATTGGTGACACGGTCTTCCTGCAGCACATACCAGATACCTTATTCAGTTTATGATCAAATGTTTAATCTATACACTTTTACTTTTTTCCAGTATGGACTCTGTAGAAGAGATGTTTAATCCAATTTCGTAATTAACCATGTTATGATAATCTCGAAAGTCCTTAAAGTTAGGTACATAGGTAAATAATATTTAGTGATGCTGTTTTGAAGCCTTTCATCGGATTTAAAAACAACTAGTATGTAGTTCACGTAATAGTACAGCTTGAAACTTAGTAATAATAATAAATAAAATAAATAAAAAAGATAATAAATGTAAAAAATATATATGTATATATAAATTATGGATTGTATTATAATAATAAATACATGTGTGGGTGCATGTTGATAGTTGTGTTGTAAGTGAGTAGGTGTAGTAGAGGTGTGTGTGATATATATGTATATCAAATGTGTATTGCATAAATAAATAAAAAAACAGCGTTGTATAAGGCTTATATGAAGGTAACAGGGGCTGAAGCTGTATTAGCTACATTAGCTGTATACATTAGCTATATTAGCTATATTAGACTAATATCTAAATGACAAAGTAAAGGCTACAAACACATAAAAACCATTCATGATTATCAAATGTGTATTTTCATTGCAGCGTGTCCTGGAGAGAATGACGCACCACGTGACAACTCTGCTTTAAGTTTAACCTTCATGCAATTGTACAAATACAGTAAATAAATCTGCTTTTTGGCTCCGAGTTCACCTGCATCACTGTCTGTTCATATCGATCACATCACAGGCTGAAGTTTGCTGGAGCTGAATGTCCTTAATGGCCTTTTCTTTCACCGTCTTTGCGAAGGTATTTGAAGTCTGAAAATAGGTGCTCTGACTTTATGATGAATTAATCTTTCAGTGAACAGTGTTTAAAGCTTCATTGTTCCTCCTGTTGCAACAAAACTTTTCATTACATGGCAAACATGAAGCAGTCATTCCTCATCGACTGAAAGCAAATGTTCATTCTGATTCTTACTCCAGTCTTATCATCGACTCTTCCTTTCTTTATCTTTGGGATCCGTGCTCACACGCTGGTTTGTTTACAGCAGCGGCCGCCTGGCGCGGGCCGCGTCACAGGATATGACGCACTACGTTGACAGAAATGCTAAAATTGAATATTACTTATACAAGTTGCAGCATTGAAAAACGTTAAGAATGTTGTTCCTCCTACAGACACCACATTCAAACCTTTAGTGCCCCACTTTAGGGGCACTAAAGGTTGCCGACCCCTGGTTTATACAGTATGTGCAAGCAAATACTGTAGAGCAGGGGTGTCAAACCGGTCCTCAAAGGGCCGGTGTGGCTGCAGGTTTTAGTTCCAACCTTACCAGGAGAACACCAGACTCCACCCATTTCCTCAGGTGAGACCATTTTTCACCTTAAGATTTGAGGAAATGGGTGGAGTCTGGTGTGCTCCTGCTCAAGTTGGAACTAAAACCTGCAGCCACACCGGCCCTTTCTGGAACCGGTTTGACACCCCTGCTGTAGAGGATCAGGATGTCTGCAGTTTCAACAATAAAATAAAGTACAATAGTCTACATTAAACAGAGTAATAAACATGTCTCAGAGTGAGGCAGGTGGGCACAGACAATACTATTGTTTGTTACAGGGATGAGAATTGTTCAAAAATGTCTGAAATGCATATTGTCAGCCATTAGCTGGCTCTAAATCTGTTTAATCTGTTCACAACATTTTACTTTTGGGCTCAAACATGAACTTTTAATGCAATGGAAAATTTAGGTACCCGAGCTTTAATTTAGAGGAGAGGGGAGACGCGGACTGTTTTCTGCAGCGGTGTATTCATTGGGTGCACAAATTACGAAAAGACATGCATGGTCCTGTGCGCGTTTATGGTCTTGGGTACATGGTCACGTTGCGGCTACGCGCTCACCGTGTTGTGTTGTGAGCGGTTCCCGGTGAGCGGTTCCTGCGTCCAGCTCAGAGCCGCTGGATGCGGGAACACTGCGGCCGCTGAGGTGGTGGAATCCCGTTCGAGTACATACAGCAGGTGCCCTGCGGACACGCGCGCTCCCCTCGAACATTTCTCAACGGATTTACACTTTTCACAAACATGTTTTTTGTATGAGGCAGACAGACCGGCCCAAATATGGGCATCGGCCCTTCGGGCATTGCCCGGTACGCCCGATGGCCAGTCCAGCCCTGTATGTATGTAGGTATGTATATATATGTTAAATGTATTGTGTATGTGTATGTCTATGTGTTTATGTGTTGCATTTGTGTGTGTGTATGTATATGTGTGTGTATGTATGTATGTGCATATATGTGGATGTGTATGTATATGTATATGAAAACAAAAAAATTGTCCACTCACCTTTGGCCCTCCGCGGGCGGTTATCCCTCTCTAAGCTCGGGTCCTCTACCAGAGGCCTGGGAGCTTGAGGGTTCTGCGCAGTATCTTTGCTGTTCCTAGCACTGCACATTTCTGGACCGAGATGTCTGAGGTTGTTCCGGGGATCCGCCGCAACCACTCTTCTAGCTTCGGGGTCACTGCCCCGAGTGCACCTATCACCCCGGGCACTACTGTCACCTTTACCCTCCAGGCCCTCTCCAGCTCCTCTCTGAGACCTTGGTATTTCTCAAGCTTTTCATGTTCTTTTTTCCGGATGTTACCATCGCTTGGAATTCCCACGTCCACCACCACGGCTGTCCTCTGCCCTTTGTCTACCACCACGATGTCAGGTTGGTTCGCCATTACCATTCGGTTGGTCTGTATCTGGAAGTCCCACAGGATCTTTGCACGCTCATTCTCCACCATCTATATATATATATATATATATAGATTTATATATATATATATATATAGATATATTGTAGCCAATAATTCCCTTTGGCTGACGTGTCCACAATTTGGTACAGAAATCAGACTAAAGATTCTCCAAGGTTAACATCTGCATTTAATTATCATTACAATCAGATACAGAATGTTCAACAAAAGTGCTCCTATTCTATGCCTGCTCTCTCCCTGTCCGTTGCCCCTGTCCCGTCTGACCTCAAAAACCCCCCCCCCGAGGGCACATATACGGGAGACTTCCGATGACGTCATCCATATGCGTCCAAGGGTGGAGTTTTCCGGGTGTGCTGACGTCCCTTATCCACTGGGAGGCGTCAGAATGCCGTTGGTGAATCTCCCAGTCTGCCTCAAGATCAGGTTCTGAACTTTTGCCCTCGTCAAAATGTTTATTATTTAAAGTTAATAATTCGCCCTGTTTAAACAGCATTTTATCTTTATGACTCATGTCTGATCATCCTGTGTCCTTGGGGTTTTTCCTGAGTGCACAGAGATCTTTTTGGCTATGATGTTCAAATGGTCAAATATTAAAATATACAACAGTTCCCCTCTGTTTGACCTATATTAAACCAATTTAGGTCACAATCTTTCAATATCCCTTCTGGGTGCCGAGACTGGGGAGCTCGTCCATCATCGCCTTGGTTCTTGGTTCTGGCTCGTTATCTGTGAAGAATTAATACAGAAAGACAAACAACACACAACCACATTCGAAACATTCCTTCACTAAACTCTTTGATGACCACTGCTGTCATTCTGATTCTTCTTCAACCTCGTCTGTAATGTATGCACTAAAACTATTCACTATAGTTTAAACTATTCTAATCTATTTACAAATATGTTTGCATATTTTGCTTTTATTGAGCCCTATTCTTAAACATATGTTTTTATCTAATAAATCTATCTATACTGTGGTTTGCTTTCATTATCAGTGGCTTTGGGCCATTTCGTGGGGCTTTGCTCATTTTTCCAAATACATTAGTCGAAACAGGAAGTGCTGTCACTTCCTCCTCTCAAGACAGTTTGGGATGAATGTACATCGTTAATAAAATTGGTATTATCCTTAGAAGAGCTAATCTATTTTAGCAGGTTTCTCTGGGGTTAGTCCCTATACAACGGTATTTTGATTCTCTAATCTGTTGCTGACAAATCGACAGCTCTTAAAATTCTCAAAAATACCTAAATATCTACTTTTGTGCTATACCCAAATACATTAAAATGCTTTCAAATGTTTTTGAATCTTTGTTAGTTCTAATCGATCTCATTAATCTATATCATTAGCTTTTTGCATTGTCAACATTCCCCTATGTTTGAAACAAGCGAATTTGACAGTATCTAATAAAACTGTGCATAAACTGTACTGAACTTTATCTACCTTTGAAGTAAATACATTTAGACATAATATGAAGGAAATGGTCCTTTTACCGCTTGATATTAACACTGGCTAAAAATAATCTCCATTCTGAAAGCCTCTATGGTTGATGCATTTATCTATTTCTAGTTTTACGCTATTTTTTCCCAAAGCTCGGCTGTAGCTTGAGCCAAAGCATATTCCCAATTCGTGAGTTCTATCACTTTCAATGGCTGTAAATAATTCTGATTCTAACTCTATCTAGCTTCTCTATCAGAAGGATCACAATGTATGGTACCATTTTAACTCTTACTCCGAAGTTTGTTTATGACCAATGATTAAATACTATATACTATTTAACATTTACTAAAACGCTGAAATACTCCTACTTTATCATTTTAAACCATTTTAACAGTTGCTCAGTCTCCCCAGACTAAAAGTCAACCTTTCTGTCTGCCAGACTGAACCCTTAACATTTATTGCATTTGGTCATAGTTGTGGTTCTAATTGTAACAATTGCATTGGCAATGGACGATTTTTCATTGGCTGGTTCTTGTTCTGCCAATCACTATTCTATGTATTGTATTTCAGACAATTCCAAAAACAACACAGTCGTTCTCCAATATTAAAGACATACATCTAAATCAAGTTGCCTGAAAGGGATTTTAACTATTTTAAAACGTTCTCTACGATAATAAGGCTATGAAATTAATTATTTAATAAACAAAAGCACACTCATGGCTTCTGTCCGCTGCTTATAACTGTTTAAAGAGTTGTCCCAAACTTAATATGTGTAAATACATCAGCTGTTTGTAATAAACAATAACATTTAACCTGTTCTCCAATGGAGCAGCTTAGAGGCTGCGTCAAAAGCAATGTTATATTTGAGCTATTTTTAGATTTAAAATTGTGTTAAAGCCTGTCGTTCTATGTCTGCATTTTAATACTACTCTCTATAAACACATCTGCACTAGTTCCTACAGATGTGGAAAACAGAAACATCTAAAATCTGACTCCATTTGATTCCTTTTTACTCTAATTATTAGAACAATTTGACCTTATTGATACTTATTTTCACAATAGAGCTATTTTGATTATTCCCTCCGGTGGACTCACCACCTGCAGGAGGATCAGTGAGGGGCTGGTGCTCTGTGTGCTGGGTGCAGCTCTGACTGCCACCCCCCCCGACCCAGAAATGGATTAAGGGGAAGAAAATGGATGGATGGATGGATGATTATTCACTAGTCTAACTATTATTACTATTGTTTATTCTGACACCTCTTCTTAGCGACCTTTCAACCTATAGCTCCTTGAATCCAATGACATTATAGCTCCAGACTATTTCATTCTATTCTATTATTATTATTGTATGATCTATTATCTTAAAGAGTAGATCTGTTTGATGTTATAAGCGCTATTATTTCTCCTTTTGAACTTGCACAACACTAAATTTAGAATGACCCCCTATGGGACAAATATAGAATTTTATTCCATTTTGGCAACTCCGAAAATTACTTAATAATTTTCCCATTTTGCTTTTTTAGGCTGCCCTTTCTATTATTTATTTGTTCTTGTAAATATATGTTTTACACTTCTTTCTAATGATTTAGAAGGTTAAGGACCATGACCACCTATGACAATACAATACTCCCCTCTGTTGGTCGTGGGCCAAAGTATAAAACATGCATCTGTGTGTGTGTGTAGATTACTGTTCCAATCATTCTCCAGTTGTTCCTCCCGGATCGTCCTCAATTCATATTGTGGGCTTTGGTGCCATAGTAGAGGCTCATTTCCTTATGATCCATACTACTGTCATCCCTGAAGCAGGTGCAGTTTATCTTTCATCTGAAAAAGAAACATTAGAACACAAGAAATGCCCACTTCCCTGGCATGGTGCAGCCTGTCAATCATTCCAATTGGGCAAAACATAACTGCATTGACAGACGGTGTGTGACATCAGGGCAGAGGCTGTAGCCAAATACAGACTTAACAATATGTATGTTTCTAATTTTATACTCCCCTAAATGTGAGTTACAAACCAAAGTTGTCCTCCGCCCAATGACCGCTCACTGCGGTTGGACCGAATCACTGTCAGGACAAACAGCAGAGGGAGGGGCTCCCAGTACCTTCAGCAAGGTATTCATCTCAGAGTACTTTCCGCAGAGTACTTTTCTCAGAGTACTCATCCCAGAGTACTCTCACTTTTACACCTGTTCAATAAAGCTTGTTATCTTTGAATCTCTAGTACTTACACCGTATGCTGTTGACAAAAAATAATTATTCCATGATCACATTAAAACATTACAGAAAACATTTGTTATTCCATGATTCCGTTCAGCACTCCTCGTTCACTCCACACTCACAACACACTCACAGAGGCCGACTCCCCACGTTAGTATTTTGGTCCAGAGTTTGTTAAGGTCAGCGTAGTGTATTTGACATGACGCACAAACATATAACACACACAAACATATAACACACACAAACATATAGCACACACAAACATATAAAGATGGCGCCGGGTCAGGGCGCCTCAGTAAGAGCTCTGGTGTGCACTGTCTGTTCTATGTTGTTTTTCGTCTGTGATACACTTGCCACCGTGAAGTACGACCGGGAGACACTTCTTTACATTCGGGACCAAGCTTGTGGAGTATCGCAGGTCTTACCCGAACTGAGGTGCTTGGACTTTATTGAGTGCCCCACTCGTGAGGCCCGTCAAACAGGGCAGGCGGGCCGCGGCAATGGCCGCGAACAGAGCGGGGGGACTGGGCGTCTCCATCGTGCTCTCCGCGGTGTGGAGCAGGGTACCGGGAGCCGACGCAGGAGGCGCAGACACCGGGGAAAACGAGGCGGTCTGCTCGTTCGTAGCCGCTCCTCCAGGACCCTTTTGCCCTCCATCTACCTGGCCAACGTCCAGTCTCTGCCCAACAAGACGGACGAGCTTCTGTGTCGGGTCCAGAGCCAGCGAGAGGCCCGAGACTGCGCTGTGTTCTGCCTCAGCGAGACGTGGCTCCATCCAGGCGTCCCGGACTCTGCTGTTCAGCCCCGGGATTCACCGTTCACCGCGCGGACAGAGAAAAGGAGACCACGGGGAAATCCAGAGGTGGAGGTGTGTGCTTTTTAATTAATCAGCGCTGGTGCACGGACACTCGCATCGTGAACCAAACATGTACTGCAAATCTGGAATGCCTGGTCCTGAGCTGTCGCCCTTTTTATCTTCCGCGGGAGTTTTCTGTGATATTTCTATGCGCTGTTTACATCCACCCACGAGCGGACTATACTGTAGCACTACAGGATCTGAGCGAGATCCTTCATAAACACGAGACTGCTCATCCTAATGCAGTGATTATTGTCGCTGGGGATTTTAACAAATGTAATTTAAAGACTGTACTCCCAAATTTCTACCAACATGTGACTCGAGCTACAAGAGGAGCACATGTTCTGGATCACTGCTACAGCAATGTGAAGGGAGCTTACAGGTCCAGTCTCAGACCTCCATTTGGAAAGTCCGATCACTCCTCTGTTCTCCTTCTTCCCTCATACTCTCAGAGGAGCAGGGAACATAAACCAACCTCACGCACTGTGCAGTGTTGGTCCGAGGAGGCTAGCATGAAGCTACAAGGGTGTTTTGATGCCACTGACTGGTCTGTGTGTTTCAATCAGAGGATGTTAATGAATTCTGTGACGCTGTGTCTGGATACATACGCTTCTGTATTGACTGCTGTGTCCCACAGAAGGTCATTAAAGTACATCTCAGTCAAAGGGATGTATTTTGAGTCTTTTACTTTTTACATTGTACACTCATGATTGTGTGTCCTCCTCTGACTCCAACCTGATCCTTAAATATGCTGATGACACCACCATCATCGGTCTCATCAGTAAAAACGATGAATCGTCTTATAGAGCCGAGATCCAAAGCGTGGTTCAGTGGAGTAAGGCTAACAACCTCCAGCTGAACACATCCAAAACATGTGAACTGGGTCTTTGATTTCAGTCGCAATAGTTCTCATTTGCCTGTCGCAATCGATAACTCCCAAGTGCAGATTGTAGAGGAGTGTAAGTTTCTGGGTCTAACTCTGTCTAATGACCTGAAATGGTTAAAGATGCTATACCGATTTTTTTTCTAAGTAGTTCATAAAAATGCTTTTTACTACATACAGTTGTATTCATAATACATCATTTAATTGAAAACGTGAGGTCATTGATTCAGCTGTGTAAGAATTACAAGCAGTGAAAAGTGCTGAGTAGAGTCTTAGCGGGACCTCGTTCTCCTCCACTCACAGAAACAAGGAGCGAGCAGCCTGCGTCCTCTAGCCTCTACAGCGCTGCTTAACACCAGGGCTTCGACTTCAAATTTGAATATAATTCTAAAATAAAAAATTATATTACATATTTTGAACACAAATATTAGACAGCACTTATAATTCAAAATGTATTTAATGACTGCAAATAAAATAGTTAGCTCCCAAAGGTTTCACCGGGACGTGCTGGGCAGGTAACAAGCTAAGCTAGCTAGTTGTTCCATGGTAACTTCCGGGTTTTTCGCGATCGCTTTTTGTCACTTTAAAACAGTGTTTTTATCATGAAAACGTAAACAGCAAATTCTGAAATCGTCCGTGCATGTGTGTTAAGGATGTATATGTATACTGTATTGTACGATTTAACGTTTAATGGTGTTGATTGATTGATATGTATTTGTTTTATTGAGCGTGGCTAGCTCCGCTAGCTTCTCTACGCAGGACAAGTGTGTAGTGACAGGCGCTGATAGCTTGTTGTACTTGCAAAGTAATGGCAGTATTGTACACACCTGAATTACAAACAGAGATTGCATTGGGGCTTTGGTCATTATTGGTTTGAGAGTTCTGTTATCAAGAAAAAATGATCGGAAGAATTGCATTCAAGTCAATGGAGTGCTCCTGCTTTGAGGAGCTCTATAACAAATTATAACTAAATATTAGAAAATATTCTAATGTTTTAAATTAATACATTCGGACGCAAAAACTAGCGGTATTCTTTTACTTATAATATTGTGTTCGCAGTGCATTGCTTTAGTGCCATTTAATCAGTGATTGTTGCACAGCTTACAAAAAGTTGCGCTAATGTTAGCATATGTATCAGATCGCAAATAAAATAGGTGGCTCCGTGGGGATGAGAGGTAGGGGAAATGAGAAGCCATTAGAGCGTGTTGGGGGCGGTGCTAAACATTCAAACATTGCAGAAACGAGTATAGCGCCTTTAAGTCCTCTGAGATGACTTCTGTTGTGACCCCCCCCATACAAGAATAAATTCATTCATATCATTAGCATAGCTGTTTGTAATATAGTAATTGTGTAGTGTTAAAAGCGTTGTTGATGAATATTGGAGTTTTTGTCTTAGGTTGCTTTTATTGTTAGATTAGTCAGCTGATCTTGCTTAGGACTTTAGTGATAAGTGTTCTATATCCTGTGCAATTTCATTGAATTATTGTTTATTGCACTTGTGTACAATAAATACTACTTAATGTTTGAGCGTGTGTTAAAATTACTGGCTCTTTTGTGCATATTAGGGGTCATCAGTTCCCTTGTGGCCGCAGGTTACTGTGGCAGGAGTTTAGAATTTAATTTAGAACTATATGACGGTCTAGGTTCATACATACAATGTACAGACACAACTGTGAAGAAAAAGAACCGCAACATAAGTGGTTACTGTGAGGGGAATATGGGAAGGCTACCTGTGACAAGCAGTTCATTCAGAAACAGGCCCCATTCTGTGGCTGCTCTGCTACAGCCTCTGCTGCAGAGGCAGCTGCCGGTGGCCGCTAGCTCTACTAGCGGCGCTAGCTCGTTAGCGCTAGCTCTACTAGCGGCGCTAGCTCGTTTAGCCGCTAGCTCTACTAGCGGCGCTAGCCTCGTTAGCAGCTCTACCTAGCGGCGCTAACTTGCAAGCTTGCGGCTCAAATTGTTAGGGCTGGGGGCCGACCGTCTGCCTCCTCTCTCTCAAGAGAAGTCCTCAACCTCCTCAGACCGCACAGAATCTATAGAGCTGGAGTCTGATCACTAGTGATGTGCTGAGCGTGCCGGGTCTTCGAAGCGTGTACCGAGTAAAAAAGGGGCGTATTTTTTGAAGCGTGGTTCGAGGCGTGTGTTGGTGACGTATGTGGTGACGTTCGAAGCCTCGCGTAGCGGCCGCACCACGTGACGGTTCATATAGTGCTTCATATAGTTCGGAGAGTGCATTGCTTTGACAGGTGCTTTGTGATCCGCGGCTGTACCATAGACTGTATTGGCTGTCCCCGTCTGCCTCTGTGTGCGTACGTGTGTGTGCGTGATGTGGAGCAGTCCTGTACTAAGTATAGAGAAACTACTTCATATGAAATACAATTAAAGTGCATATGTCAGATTAAAAATAATATGAAATTTGTGTTTAATCCATTTTCTTATTGCCCGAGTAACAGTGAAATATTTTTTAAAGTACCATAAACGGTGTTTTGTAAAGCAAAATATGCGAAAATGTAACCTTCAGTGGATAGACTTCCGCAGTTGTTAGTCACGTGCACGTGACGTACCTGTGGGGCTTGTAGGACTTGGCCATTGGACTTGGCGCGTTACTTACTGAACATCTTTGCTGATTTTGCTCTCGGTTGCCGGTTGCTGTCCGCCAAGAATTGAAAGATTTTATTGTAAAATTAATTTAGCTTCTTTTTCCCCAAAAATGGTGAATTACTGTGCATGCGGGGGCTGTACTAACAGTAGTAATTCTGGTCATCGAATGCATTTTTTTCCTCACAAGAAAAAAAGTGCCGCTACTTTCCGTGCCTGGGTGCGCTTTGTTCAGGCGAAGAGGAAAGACTTACTTCGGCGTCTGTGACCAGAAATACAATGATTTGTGGGGCACACTTCAAACAGGAGGATTATGTGAGCAGTGATCGGATGGCAATGGAGATGGGCTTCAAAACCAAGTGAAGCTGGTTGGTGGCGCAGTTCCCTCTCTTCATGCAGCCTGTCTGTCTGCTAACGGCGCTAATGTTGCTAGTCCTGCTAATCAGAGAAGATAGCACATCTGCAGCTGATAAGCGTTGGCTCTCTACAGTAAGTACTGCTTTTACCTCTTGGCTCGATAAGTGATCTGTACAGTCACATATCTTATGCTTTCTTCATTTTTATAGTGTTGATCGTAGTTGCTATAGGCCTATTAGCGGCTAGCAAGTGCGTTTTGATTAGCAAATTGTTTAGTCATGGTTGTCTTGTGATATGAATCGGGGTTATGTCTTTAAAATTAAGTCTGTTTTTAAAACCCGCTACTCTATATGAGTCATATTTATAATGCCCGACACTTTATTTTTTGGCAAGACAACCTTTTGTGCGCAACAACCAGCTGTTTATCAGAGCGACCAGCAGTGTTGGCCACGGTTATCTTTGTGTTATCACTTTTTTAATTGGATTCCTTTTTTTTTTTTGCTCTCAACTTTTGCAAGGACACACTTTTGAGAGGTCGACTGACCAAGTGTGCAATGGCATTATGACACAACCGTTTAATTAGACATTCATGGTTACATGCATCTCGCAGCCCGGCCAGCTCCCATAAGCTATTACAACATTGGTTGCTTGGTTGTGTGTCTTCTACCCTTTCACACACGATATTATCTCAGGTTCTGTGTGCAGGCAATACTATATCAGTTAACATGCTGCATTGAATTTCAAAGTAATCAGTTTTATATGCTGGTGGATGAAAAATGTCATATTACGTGGAGAATGAGCGAGTTACTTGGTCTACAATTTTATGTAGCACTCCGTGGCGTTTTGGTTTGTAAAAAAAGTGCTCGGTCTACCTTGCCTTTGGCATTGTCACAGTTGCCAGCCAAAATGTGCATCCAGTATAGTCAATGAGCCTATAGCTTGCTGGTCTGTCATCTTATAATGCAAATTATTTAGTAAAAAGTATCACACAGCAAGAAAATATAGCCATTTAAATTTTGCCTTAGGTTCACAAAATTCCTTGTGTTTCAGATTCTGAGAGACAATAATCCGGCAGTAAGTGAAGCTGCATCTGGACCACACACTGCTCCTGACCAGGAGCAAGAGGCCCATACTTCTTTTGATCCTCTGCCGCACACTGTAGATCGGATCTTGCAGTGTAACGTTACACCATCACACCAATCATCAGGTAATACTCACCAATGACTAATTGTTATATATGACCATAGATTCAAGGTAACTATAAGCAACTTGGCACTCTTTTTATGTGATCTCGTACACGTACTGTTCTGGTGCCTTTCTCTTGCTCAAATTAAATTCATTTGGGCAATACACATATTATTATTTCAATTTCTCTGCCTCTTTATTTTAGTGTTCAGGTTTAACCAAGATGACAAGTGTGGGTACTCAAACGAGAAGACTACAACCCTCTAACATCAACACCGCTGAAGCGGATTTTGTGTTAATGACACCGATGGTCCCAATCGTCAGAACTTCAACAAACAGTGTGGATAGTTCTTGGTGCATTAGGAGGATGATGAAAGACATTGAAAGTGAGATGTCTGAAATGGAGGACTCTCAAGAAGCACAAGCAAGAGGATGACAGAGACTCCAAGTAAGAAAAATTTGGTTCAGGCTTAGGACAGTCGAAAATTAATATACAATTAATAGACAATGATCTTTCTCTTGGTAGGTCTGTGACAAATTTATTGTCTGCAAAGACCAGTTGATGTCCCTATTCACCAAACTGCCAGCTTGTTTTGAAGAAGCTCCAGGTGTAATACAGCGGCAAGAGGGGACGTTCATAAAAAATAAAGCAGGCAAGAGGATATTTGTAGGTTGTAAAAGGCATAATATATGAAAGCTTTCATTACACTAAAGAATACTTTCATTCTTATAACTTTTAGAGCACAATGTCACTGCAATTCAGATGTGTTTAGTAAAAATACACATTTATTTTTCTTAGTGTTGCTCACTATGTGGCTTTGAGCGAAAATGGCAGAACCAACCGAAGATGCACAGAAACATGCCAGCCTGCAATTTGCTGCTTAGTGGGGCCATTCATTTCTCCGGCTGTATGCCTACGCAGACACTTAGAATGTTACATTTATTTGGGCTCCAGTGTATAAGCGCAAGGACATACTTCAGACACCAGCAACTCTATTACAATCCCCTGTATTGTAGATGCCTGGAGGTCTGAACAAGTTAGTGTCCTGGAGCAGCTCAAGGAGATATAATGGTGGACTTATTCTGTCTGGTGACTGCAGGTAATATAAAAGTGTAAATATTTTTTAATTTTTTTACTGTAAAAAAGTTAGACTTGCACAGCGTTTTTATTTTTTAACATAAGATCTTTTTTTTTTTACAGATCTGACTCTCCGGGACCACTGTGCCAAATATGGCACCTACACTGTTATTGAAGAGAGGCTGAACAAAGTGTTAGATCTTCAACTTGTGCAAGTAGGTTTATTTGAGAGGAAGCTCATTAACCTGATTTTTAGTCAAAGTTGGTGTATGGGATAATAATTTGTGGTGTTTTTTTTTATTTCTTTAAATTGCTGTCAAAGAAGCTCAGAGGTTCCAAATAGCAATGGTGCGAGCTTGAGGGACTGAGACGTAGCGGTCACCTTTCTTACGGAGCAGAAACTGCACGTCGCTCTACTTCTTATAAACAGATCGAAATCGTCAGGTATATGGACGAATAATGGGATGAGGCATAAGCATAGAATTTATTAGTTTAATTATATTGTGTGTACATTTTGTGTCACTTGTAGGTTTGCCAAATGGGTGCGTGAGAAGCTATGTCCACGTGGGGACCAAGCATCTTTTTTGACATTTGGCACGTTAGTAAAGGCAAGATTTCCAAACTGACTCATTCCTATCCACACATTCTGTCAACTCAAATGGTTTTTCTATAGCCCAATATACAACTGGAGTTGGCCTCACAGAGCTGCACTTAACCATTAAGGCAATAAAATAACAACTGAAAATAAGACGGTGTAAAGTTCATTGCAAACCAAAGTATCAAGTATTCTCTCAATTCTTTTATGATATAGTTTTGTATTTGTGTTAACTACAGGAACCTGAAGAAGGCTTTGGATTACACGCCACAAAGGAGCGGCATTGTGAGGAATCTGAAATCTTTGGAACATCTGCCATCATAAACCATCTATACTGGACTGCCGCATCGACACCTGATGGCCATCCAGATGTTTAATGGAAGCGAAATGGGCAAGCCTTGTCACCATGTAGCAGGACATTCACCAGCCATGAGAGCTTGTGGTTTCCTGTCTGTGCTCATCATACACTGGAAGGAGAGGCCAGAAACATAACGTGGCTGGAACCAGGTGAGAAAGCATAGAAGGAATATATAACAAAAATTAAGATTTACTTGCCCCAATCTTATTTAACATTGTTATGAAAAACATATGTGCAGAAGACTGCTCTGATGATTGTAATAGAGCAAAGACTTATTATTAATTCGCAGTCATCTGGTGGTAAAGAGAGGAATGGCCATGAGTGTTGAAAGGCAGACTACGGACAAAGGCAATAAGATGCACCTGGGAGGTATTGGGCAGTGGGTGGGGGGTGCCCTGATCTTGGGACAGGAAAGCCACAATTTGACAGTAAACAAAGAAAAGTAAGATTGTAAATGTAATAGTCTTGCTTTGGTTATTCGATGTAGTAAAGGACGACAGATTGGACCATTTACGAAATGAATTGTATGGAGGATGCTCTTCATTTGAGATTATGTAAAGCTGAATTAAATTCTTCATTCCAGGATCCATTGGCAGCAATTATAGCTGGAGAGTCTGGCCACGAGGAATACATTTTTGAAGGACATCCGGCAACTATCCCCACAACATCAACATTTTTCGCTGGTGGCCTTTCATTCGCTGATTCTCCACTTTGCTCCCAAACACACAGGATTTCCGATCTTGGCATGCATAGCAGGTACATGTTGTGTTTTGTATTTTTACAAAATACTTTTTTTAGTGCAGACCACAGTGTTGTTATTGTCAACAGACAATAATGATATCAATTTGTTCACGCCTTTTAAGACGATAAAATAATGCATTAAAGTTTACGAGCATGAGAACGCATTGCTACACGTCACACAGAGCGGCCCCGTCAGCTCACGTGGAACTCACACTCTGGCAGGTGCTGCACCTCTTCCCTTCTTCTCCCGCTCTCCTCTCTCCTTGTGCTCCTCTTACTATCATGTACAGTATGTCCTGCATGGAGCATGTCTGACAGCAATGTCACAGGGACTTTATCGTTAGGACAGTTTTAAATTACTGTAGCGTGTACACGCAGAAAGCTGTTGATGAACAAATGTGCACACAGTGCTGTTGGTTAAAAAAAAATCTCAATGCAATGATAGAGGGGACAAGGAGAGCGGGCGTTTGGGGTAAAGTTCCTGTTCACAATGACAATTCTGCCCGGGGCCTATTGTGGTTTGTAATTGTTTGTCAAAAAAGCTATACAAGGCCAGTAGATTTATTAGAATTTATCCCATTTTCCAAATTGTATCGAAAATTGTTACTTTTTTATAATGAAAATGACTACGACTTTTCTATTTTTCATCTGACTAAAATGTGACTAAAACTAAAAAGCATTCAAGTTCCGAAAAACAAAGACAAAGAGGGCTGCCAAAAACACTGGCAGACCTACACCTGATTACTTTTATTTGGATTGGTTTGTGAAGTAACTCTAAATTGAATAAGAAAGACTTAAAAAATATAAGCATATCTTTTTATACCTTTTCGGTCAAAGTTAATGTTGAAGTAGTATATTTTAATACAATGTAAATATTCTTTTGACTAAAAAGGCTATTTAAGACACGTAGATAAGAATCAAAAACATAATTTAAATATGAGGTGATGGTGGTGTGGTTTAAGTTTAGGCCTGTTCTTTGCATGTTAATGTTTGGACCTGTTTGTTGTCTTTGTGTATTTTTTTTTACTCACTGGTGAATGTATTTCCTCAAGGGGAATAATTTTCTACTACTACTATAACTACTGAATAAATCTACACCCAAAGAAAAAAATTTGCTTTATTCATTACTATTTGTATAACACTGCATTTTGCTCTGCTACTCTCCTTTTTAGACTTCTTTTGGCTGGCCTTCACTTAATCACAAACAGCAGTCGGAAGTTACATCGGACACATTGCTGGTGAGGTCAGTTTCGCTGTAAGGTTACCCAGAATTCCGCAAAGGCGATTGGGTAATCCGTACGATCAAGGAGAGTCCTTCATACGGTTTGTGCCTTTTACTTATTAGAATAGTATTCATAAGGTTTTAAAGTATAATATCAACATTTTCCTTCTAATAGACTATGCTGTAGCTCTCATGGTGTCCCTCCATACTAAAACCTACAGCAGGTCTCCATCTATGTTGAAGGGGAAGAGCGCAGCCCTCGCGTCATGTGCAACCTCAACCCCTTACGGCATCCTTCCAAAAGTTTCCAAGGATGAGGCTGGTTCATCGTACCTTGCACGGCATTCATGGGTTTAATGCAGGTGAGTGAGAGACACAGGGTCGCTCGTTGGGGTTTTAGGGCAGGGGCATGTCTGCTCTGGCGGCCGCACTCCTCTCTGACTCTGTGCTCTATTATTAATTAATTATATAATTATTTTGGATGTTACTTTCTTTGTATCTTTGTAAATAAATAATACATGACACATTCATTATCATTCATATTTAATATTTATTGATTGTCTCCAAATTTGGCCACTGAAAAGCCCTTGGTACTCCCCTCCTCTGGAATTCTACTCTTATGATTGAGACCACACAGGACGGAATAGGCTTCCTAATGTGTTTCTGCCCAGAATGCCATATGCCCTGGCGGACGACCTGGCGATAAGCGGTGTAACGGAATTGCCTGAGAGACAGATATTTTACCATTACCAATTCGTTTAAGGAATATACAGGTATGATGCAACAAAGCTTACTCGTGTCTTATGGCTCTTAAGGGACCAAACTCCTGCCCTGAAGGTAAGGTATGCTATCTGAGCACATATGGGTTTAGGCAGCATCCCTCAAAAACCAGGATGTAAGGTTAAGCAAGGAATGGTTGTTGGTGGATTGATGCCCTCCACCAGGGCCCAGAAGGCACCACTCCTGCAACACTGCTCTCCTCAGCACTGGCCATTGGCTGGCTATCCACACAAAAACCTGTCACAAATGGCAATAGTGAGGGCAGTGTGTACCTTTATAACAACTTCATGCGTAATTGGTGTCCCAAGTCATGCGGCCAACTACACACTTGGGAACTAAGAGTGGCCTAATCTGTGTGTGCGAAAGCGTAAAGACAATTATCAAAGACCACCAAAACCAGTCATCAATTGATCTAAACAGTCATCGACTCATGCTCCAACTATTATGTGCAAAAAACAAAAAGCATTGCCAATGAATTTAGACTTGTACAAAACTGAGTCAACGAAATGGCCTATCTTATTTGACTCAAACCAGCTTATTAATCTTATGCAGAGAAGTAAATTTATTCAGTTTTTAAATGAACACCAATCTTACATAAAATTAATGTTAAGTATAACGGACTTGGATTCATACTGTCATAAGATAAAAATGTACTTATTGCCACTTACTTCCTATCCTTTTATGTTGCTATGACAATAAATAACTACATTGTAGAATTCATAACGGATTTATAATTGAAGTAAAAATAGTTGCATAATATAGTTACCAAATTTGTATTTAGCTTAGCTTACAAGACACCTGCCCTGTTCTCCATTCCATTCTCCTCACACCAACGCTCAATTTCTCTCCTGTGCCCATCATTTCTTATTCTTGGCCTTTCTCTTTCTCGATTTCATTATTGTTTACTGGCTCAAAATTTTATGGTGTTTGGGGTCCTTCAAAAATTATTTTCGGGGACTCATAAATTCTGCTGTATCGTGATCGTGATCCATTCATGTCCAGTGAGGCTATGATAAAGTACAGTGAACAGCGCGTCCCCTAGAGTGACGTCACCACCTTGTGGCGCGTTTAAGAATGCGGAAGTAGATTTTTCTCACAAAAACGTCTCGTAATCTTCCTAATTAGCGCCGATAACATATTTTTTTTACCTGGAAATTCAACATTACAGTACCGTTCTCTATTGCTTACTGAAAAGTGTGGTCTAATATGACATATGGGCTTTTAAAAAAGTTTCACTTTAGTAAAACCTCCTATATCAAGGCTTCAATGTTATTAGTAATAATACGCGGGATAATACATTTCACAACAGCTGTGTGGCGCAGTCGGTCTATGACGGACTCCGAAAGTAGAAGATATAGCGTTCGAGTCCTGTCTACCCATAATACATTTTGTGTTGCAAAGTAAATGTATTTATTTTTATTGGGAATAAATGGTTTATTGTGTTTAATTAATCCACCTCTTGTAGTTTTTCCTCCATTAATCACTTTCTGTAGAACTGTATTCTTTGGATGTGTCTGGTTGTATCAACACAATTGACTGAAAGACTCAAATAGTTAATTCACTTGGAGCGACCCAAGAGGGAAAAATGCAGTTAGAAGTTTTATTGATTGAGCATGTTTGGCGCCACTAGGCCCGAGGAGAGATGCCTGTTGAGTGCGGCGTTTGCTCGCGCGCATAATCCCCCCGGGGGCCTAGGCACTGGATGACGGCAGAGGCAGTAGGCAAAGCCGCTTCGATGGAAAGGAAGGAGGAGGTGGGGCGGTTGGAGGCTTGCAGACTTCAGAAGGCCGGAAGTAGAGATGAGGCGGTCTCCGGCTTTTAACTTGCTGTCCTGGTGGTTATTGGTGGATTAGGATGTGGGCGTTTTGCTGGTGTAATGAGTAAGGATGAGCAGGCTTGTAGATTCTGGCAGCAAGTGGCCGGGTCTACCACAGTGAACTTTCGCAAAAGAGCTTCATTTCACTTTGGAGAGACCCAAGAGGGGAAAATGCAGTTAGAAGTTTATTGATTGAGCATGTTTGGCGCCACAGGCCCCGGGAGAGATTGCTGTGAGATGCGGCGCTTGCTCGCGCGCATAATCCCCAAAAACGGGGCCGAGTTATCTTTGCGCGCCGGGACGTGAGCCGCTCGCATCACGATCTCAACGGACGCTGCATGCAGAGTTAATCTTTGGGCGCTGGGAAAGTGAGCGCTCGCAGCACGATTCAACCAGACGCTGCAGCAGGAGTTATCTTTTGCGCGCTGGGACTCATGAGCGCTCGCTTCCCAATCAACCGGGTCGCTGCCTGGGACGTGATGCGCTCGCATCACGATCAACCGGACGCTGAGCCAGAGTTTTTTGCGGCTGGCGTAGTCGGTACAGATGATTGGAAGGGGGCGTCTGCTGAGCGATAGGCTGGGATGCGAGCCGGCCTGGAGGGGGTTGATTTGGTTAACGTCTACCAAATTGAACTTTCGCTGGCTGCATTTCAATTTGGAGAGACGAGAAAACAGGAAGTTGAGTATTTTATTGGGAGGAGGTTTGGCGCCCTAGGCCCCGGTGCGGCCTTCAGATCGGAAAGGCTCCTGCGCTGGAGCGCGCACAATCCCCAAAAAGGCTGCGTGTTGATGGAGTTTTTTGAAGCCTGGTTTGGAGGGGACAGACGTCGTGACTACTCTATTCTGTGACCGCTATCGCTAAGCTGTGACCGCTATCGCTATGCTGTGACCGCTATCGCTATGCTGTGACCGCTATCGCTATATGCTGTGACCGCTATCGCTATATGCTGTGACCGCTATCGCTATATGCTGTGACCGCTATCGCTATGCTGTGACCGCCAGCGCAATGCTGCTAACCATTTTTTGCTATATGCTGTGACCGCTATCGCTATATGCTGTGACCGCTATCGCTATATGCTGTGACCGCTATCGCTATATGCTGTGACCGCTATCGCTATATGCTGTGACCGCTATCGCTATATGCTGTGACCGCTATCGCTATATGCTGTGACCGCTATCTACTGTGATCAATACTTGCGGATACTCGGCTGCTGCGGCGCCTATCCGGAAGGAGTGAGCTGCGTAGAGATGGGGAGACAGGTTACAAAGCAGCAGTACGGCCTTTAGTTGGGCTCTGAACCCGTTGGATGACGTTGGGAGGTGATCGGGGGTGAGAAATAACGGTCCGTTGAGATCTCCTTTCCGAGAGCGGAGGCGAGTGTAATGCCTCGTGGGTTATTTTTGCGCGCTGGGAACGTGAGCGTTCGCATCACGTTCCGTCAGACGCTGCGGCAGCGGAGAGTGTTTGAGAAGTGCGTGCCGCCACCAGAATCTTATTGCTTCACTTACTTTGCTTCGTATTGCTTTGCTGGGAGCTTGCGAGGAAGCCAGTAGGCGTTGTGCAGCCGGGATGGCGGACGCGTCTGGGCTGATGTAGGCGGAGAAGCCGAAGAGGACCAGCACCCCAGCTGTTGGAGAGGTGGGGGAGCCCCAGCGAGGCCGCGCGCGTGGCAGCGCCTATCCTGAAGGAGTGGGCTGTATAGAGCTGGGGAGACAAAAGCAGAGGAGCAGTAGGGATCTTAGTTGAGCTCTGAACCAGGTTGCTGTCGTGGGAAGGTTGTCTGGAGAGAGATGTGTCGGAGCGAGCTATTATTATGTTGCAGGCGCCTTGGTCTTTGAATGTTTGAGACGGAGGTTGAAATGGTCAGGGGACATTATGTTGGGTGAAAAGAGCGACCTTTGTGTAAGCTTCCACTACGTCGAGATTATCCGCATGACAGAGATCCTCTTTCTCTGCCACTTGTGATTCCACGGCGCGCAGGCCACGACCACTGGGAATATCTCGTGTAGGCAGAGGAGATGCTCCGGTGGAAGTAGCGGCCACGGCCCGGCAACCCAATGGTCCTGGAAGAATCCCCCAAAACCCACGGAAGGGGCACGTCCGTGTAGAAACAGAGACCTGTAGGGGCAGAGACATATCGGAGAGGGCCATTGATGTTGCAGGCGCCCTTACGCTTAGAATCTTGGGTCGGAGAGTAGATAATCAGGATAGTAGGATGGTCGGGAAGCCGCGTCTCGGACCGCATGAAGGTTGAGTGAGCAATGGTGAGACGCTTATGCAGAGAAGCCACAGAAGGAGAGCAGGAAGATGCTGCGAGGAGGGCAGACATGTACTTGGAAGATGAGCCGGAGTTCGGCGCCGCTGCAGGATGGGCAGCACGATGGGGAGCCTGCGATCAGAAGAGTGAAGAATACAGGTATGGATGCCTTTGATTAGGAGTCCGATTGACGGCTCAGCGCAGCTACTCGGCCAGCTGCATCTGATAGATCAGAAGATTAAGTAGAGAGATGAAGCACGACCGCCGAAGCGACCCTGGGAACATAGGTGCGAGTCCAGCGCAGCGCGGCGTACTCAGCCGGGCAGCATCCATTAGGAGCAGGATAAGCTTCTGAGAGAGTGGGTTGCAGCAGTAGCAGTAGCAGCAGTATCCTCAGATAATAACAGCGATAACCTGTATCGAGCCGCGGCAGCAGCAGCAGCAGCGGTAGCAGCATCCTTAGAGATTAACAGTAATAATCCTGTATCAAGCCACAGCAGTAGGATGTTGTCGTAGCTGACCAGTGTTTCAGTAAAAGAGATGCAAGTGAAGAGATATGGCAAGTAAATGAGCAGCAGCAGCAGCAGTAGCGGTAGGAAGCAGCAGCAGTAGCAGTAGCGCAGTAGCAGTATGGAGCAGCAGCAGCAGCAGCAGCCGCAGCGTCCGTAGACAATAACAGCAATAATCCTGTATCAAAGCCACAGCAGTAGAATATTGTTGTAGCTGTTCAGTGTTTTAGTAAAAGAGATGCCAGTGAAGAGAGATGGCAAAGTAATGAAGCAGCAGCAGCAGTAGTAGCAGCAGTAGCAGTATGAAGCAGCAGCAGCAGCCGTAGCAGTATGAAGCAGCAGCAGCTGCAGCATCCGTAGACAATAACAGCAATAATCCTGTATCAAAGCCACAGCAGTAGAATATTGTTGTAGCTGTTTAGTGTTCAGTAAAAGATGCGAAGTGAAGAGAGATGTCAAAGACATGAAGCAGCAGCAGCACGACAGCAGTAGCAGTATGAAGCAGCGGGAGCAGCATTAGCAGGAGCAGCAGCACCACGATGCGATTCATACGAACAACAGACGTGTCACGCCAGCGTGCGCCACTTGTCTCCGTGAGCCAGGTTACATACGTGTCTGAAGGAGCCGAGCCGTAGAGAAGGTGCAGCCTGGGAGCCTGCGGAGCGGCAGCGGCAGGAACAGCAGCAGCGGCAATGTAGTAGGAGGAGCAGCAGGAGCAGGCAGCAGGGACAGACAGCAGCAGGGGCGGCGGCAGGAACAGGCAGCAGGAACAGGCATCAGCGGGATCAGGCATCAGTAGGAACGGCAGCAGGGACCGCAGCAGCGGCGGTCAGAGAACCATGCCCATGGTTGTTAAACAGCCTGAGGAAATAAATCAACCCGAATCCGAAACATTCCCATGCGAATAACAGACGTCCCCTGGAGCCATCTTGCTGCTTTGGTTATGGCAGAGACGCATGAACGATCACTTTTCCATGCGTTCATAGCTCCAACACCAGATTCACGTTGGGCCCTTTTTCGTTCCGCTGCACTTTCAAAATGCAACACTGCAGTTTAGTTACCTAATTTAAACCAGTGACCTAGCTATTTAAAAGCATGGCCCCTCCTTCCTCCCGCAGATAGATGAATTTATTACGATCATTTATCATAGTGACCTGCGATTAATGAGATTAAGCTGTAAAGATGGCGCCGTGGCAGAGCTCTGGTGCGTGCCGTCTGGAGCACAGTGGGGTAGTCTTGCAAATTATTTTCCACGTGGTTTACTGCAGTGGCAGAACATGAATCTGAATTAATCACATTGCTCCTCTTATATCCCTCAGCCGATAGAGATAGACGCCATTTAACATCATTGCCCCTCAGTTAGCTCGGACACATGTGGAAACGAAGCCTGCAGACCAAGTACAGGGCGAAAAACCAACCTTGCAGCCCAGACTCAGGGATTAATCCGTCCGCGGTCAGCGCACTCACATGCCAGGAGACTTGGGGAAAGCAACGGGACAATGTGGCACCGCCAGACCGTCTGCGCGCGGCAGCAGACCACGAGGACCAACAGCACAGAAACCTGCGGAGGGCCCCGCGGAGCAGCCCGCAGAAAGAGCCCGCAGAGGAGGAGAGCAGTGGAGAAGAGCAGTGGAAACACGCGAACCACAGCAGGTGCCGGGACGCGGAGGAGGGCAGACCGCAAGCAGCCAGACTGAGAACAGCCGGGCCACGCGCACGAGTAGCGTGAGTAGACGAAAACGATTCCTTGCAAGGCTTCAGAGGTAGCTGTTCAGTGTTTCAGTAAAAGAGATGGTTGCGAGGCTTCAGGAGGCAGAGAGTGGTAGTTTTTCCGTTTTTATGCGGCTGGCGTAGTCGGTACAGATGATTGGAAGGGGGCGTCTGCTGAGCGATAGGCTGGGATGCGAGCCGGCCTGGAGGGGGTTGATTTGGTTAACGTCTACCAAATTGAACTTTCGCTGGCTGCATGTGGGCACACAGATGGAAGATTGTTGATGCAGAGTGAGAAGAGTAATGGGCCTAGAATGGAACCTTGTGGGACACTGGTGGGCAATGAGAGAAAGGGGGACCACTGCACCGCCTTTCTCCCCTGTACTTAATGATAATAATAATAATAATGCATCGGTTTTATATAGCACCTTTGTGGACACTAAAAGACGCTTTACATGTCATTATTCACTCACTCCACACACAGTAGTGGTAAACTACTACTGTAGCCACAGCTGCCCTGGGGCACACTGACAGAAGCGAGGCAACCAGTATGTGCCATCGGCCCCTCCGACCACCACCAACCATTCACACACACACACCAGACTCATCCTAGGCAATGGGAGTAAAGTGTCTTGCCTAAGGACGCAACGGCAGTTTGGCACTTTACAGCCGCAGCCGCCCCACTATGGCAACAGGTGTTCCCATAGGTAAGTGTCTTGCCAAGGACACATCGACAGCAGACATCAGTGGGAGTTGGTGGAGAAAGTTTTGTGGTGGGCTCGAACCATTGACCTTCTGGCTCAAAGGCCAATGCTCTACCAACTGAGTAGCTCAGTTGGTAGACATATCTATCAAAGTTATAATCAATAGTAACTTTGATAGATATGGCTTAATGTAACTTAATAGATATGGCTTTATACTTAATTTATTGTGTGAAAGGTCAAATTTTATGAGTTTTAAAAAGAGCATTTTCTGATTTACTGTGTCAAATGCTTTTGTCAATGTCAAGAAACACTACTCCTTGTAGAGTTGTACTCTATCTATATCCCGCAAATGTTTCACATTTTGTATGAAGAAAACATTTGCTGTTTCTGTAGAATGTTGTGCCCTGAAACCAAATTGCAATTGATGAAGGGAAAATGGTGTTGTTTAGATGGGTGGTTATTTGTTGAGCAATGAGCTTTTCTGCAATTTTGGAAACTGTTGTTAGGATACTTATTGGCCTATAATTGCTCAGACACATTGGATTGCCATTTTTGTGAATCGGAATGGCTGCAGCTTTTTTTAGGATAGTGGGAAACTGTTTCTGGGAAATAGAATAATTTATAATTTTAGTTATGGGTGCTTAGTTCTTTTACCATAAATGTGTCCATGCCAAAAGACTATTTAGTTCTAGATTGTTTAATCTATCATATGTCCAACTTCGGCTTCTGTCACAACAACTAAGGTGAATGATGGTTCCAAAGTGTTTGTTTGATAAACAGTCATCTCCAGTCATCAACAATCATCTCCTTGGGGATGAGAAGGTGATTCTGTTTATTAAGATTCAGTTTATTTGCCATTTGCAGTAAAACTACATTGGAATACATGTGCAAAAGTCCCCACTCTGCACCAGACAAGTACGTACATGAATAAAACAGCACATGAGATCGCAATGCTCTTCTTGTCATTCTTCTGTGTCACCCTCACCAGCAGGTGAAGGTGACATATAGTCTGTAGTTCTCACATGGGAAACAGAAAACAGAAGACACGTATGCACATTGTTTGTATACCATATAACAAATTATAATATAACTCAATCTGGAAAAAAGAAAGCATTTGACACACACACACACACTGAGTTTAAAAAGTTAATATTGAAATGTGTTACAATGAGATACATTGTTAGGGATTTATTCACCAACACATTGTCAGCTGTTTGACAAAGCACCATCTTGTCTTTTCTTGCACCACTTCTTGCCAGTCTGACAATATCACAGTTTGTTCAAATATGGCACTGATACAATATGGACATATTCTCAGCCTCAGGCCTCCAACAAGCACCAGCGATCACACAAAATGACTTTCACTGAAACCTCGTCTGTTTCTGTGAATTCAGGAATAAAGTAATCTTTGTGTGTGGAGTTTGTATCTGTGTTATGAGAATTAAGATGACGGAACACATTTTCATTTTAGTTTTACAATAAAAGATATTGCAATTTGATGCTGCGTGTGAGCACTTTGAGCGCTCGACCTAACCTTGACTTCAACCCACCCAGGAACTATCAGCCCAACAACAATTTGAGGAGAGGTTTTTTGAGCATTAGTGGAAGACACTTTGTCATGGAGCGACGAACTTTGGAGGCTGTGTGGCTGATTACCTAAAGTCCCTCATTGGGAAACTAAGCTTCTCAAGATGAAAATAAAAGTACTTATCATGATGTGAAAAGGGATCCATGGTATTACTCAGGACGTGAGCGATCTACCCACTAAAAATCACTCCTCGCAAACCCCTTGTTTTTTTGGCAATAGGCATGCAGATCCCAAAGTCCAGGAGACCTTCTCGTTCTCAGGAGGCCTCTGATGAGGACAAGTAGAAGACATGAGAGTATAGAACCTGTCCTATAGTTGTTAAAATCTTCAAATGGAAGCGCTTTTCTCTGTGGACTTCTAGGAGACAGAGGAAAGCAATTACTGACAAAGAGAAGTTTATTAATGTCAGAAAGAGTCCTTATGTCATAAGAAAAACATTGAATAACACTATTTATTACACCACCGTTTACAAAGCTCGTAATGATTTAGACGCATTAATAACTGCCATAGAAGTTGAAATGACACAACTAAAAACATGGTTTGACAGCAATTATTTATATCTAAATTGGAAAAAAACTAAATGTATGATTTTCGGAACTAGAAAACATTCAGCACAGAAAGAAATTATTATCGGAAACACATCTATTGAAAATGTTTCAGAAATAAAAATTTTGGGAGTCATGTTAGACAATTAACTTAATTGGAAAAGTCACATTAACTATATAAATAATAAAATTAGTAAATCCATTGGTATTTTATATAAGGTCAAACATATGTTTGATGAGAAAGTATTGTTCAGGATTTATACATCTATAATTGTGCCATATTTTTTGTATTGTATTGAGGTCTGGGGCAATGCTTGCAAAAGTTTCACAAACCAAGTTTTCCTGCTCCAAAAGAAAGCAATAAGAATCATTAATCACACCAATGATCTTTTCATTAAAAATAACACCTTAAAATTTTCAGATCTTTTCCAGTTAAAAACCATATTAACCATGTGGAAAATCAGAAATCAATTGGTTCCTGAGCATATTTACAGGAAATTCATTCTAATCACTGATGAAAACAGCAGGAGGAAAGGAAACTTTTGTGTACCATTTACCCGCACGTCACTAAAACAAAAAGGCTTTGTTGTTACTGGAATCAGGCTGTGGAACAGTTTGGGCAACGATCTGAAATCACATCACACCATTGACCAAATGAAACGCATGTATACATTACATCTAATGGACAAATATAGATATGTGTAAATGAGTATTTATGGGTATGAGGGTATTTGCATGTAGGTTTTTGTGCATATGTGTACGTACTTTGATGTATACATGTCTGTGGGTGTATGTTTGTGTACGTACTTTTATGTATACATGTCTGTGTGTATGTTTGTGTACATACTTTTATGTATAAATGTCTGTGGGTGTATGTTTGTGTACATACTTTTATGTATACATGTCTGTGTGTGTATGTTTGTACATACTTTCATGTATACATGTCTGTGTGTGTATGTATGTGTACACACTTTTATGTGTTCATGTCTGTGTGTGTATGTACGTTAATACTTTTATGTGTGCATGTCTGTGTGTATATATGTATGTGTACACACTTTGATGTGTGCATATCTGTGTGTGTACGTGCATGTACAAAATAATCAGAATTAGAGGTTGAAATAAAGTAAAATGTGTGTTAATCATTGATTGACACATATTTCAAAAACTAATTTAGAAAAAAATTAAAATAATAATAATAATACAAAAAAAAATAGAGAATAATAACAATCATTATTGTAAATTATAAAGTAATTATATTGTGAGGAAACAAAACTTGTGAATATTGTATATAACTAAATGTGTGTATATAACTAAAGGTGTGTATATTGTATTTTTTTGAGGCGCTCATCAAAAAACTTGAAGTGTTTTCTTTTGTTTTTAGGGGCATGAACAATAAGACTCGGTCTTCAACATGCCCCTATTCTGACATGTGAACTGTAGTTTGATCATTTGTAATATTGTTTGGACATTTTGTTAAACACATGTAAGAAAGAATAAACTATCTATTTGAATAAAACAAATCAATACAATTCAAGTAATAATGGTTCCAACTAGATTTGTATTGAATGTTAACAATTTAAATATAGCCCATTGCTGATTACATGAAGACAAGTTATCCCTAAGATTTGGCTCCAGGGCCCACTCGTCAAATATCCTGACTTGTGTAAAGGAGAGCAGTGTGTGTTGTAGCCTCCTTTTGACTTCTTCCAAAATGATTCCTTACAATTCTTTAAACATACACTTGTAAGTTAAAGGTCATGAAACGTCTTTGCCTGATGGATCCAGTTGCAGCCTGAGGCCATGGTGCTTGACCGGAAAAAGGTACCTTGCCCTCTCCAGGTAAGTCCTTCCTCAAGTGGAGGAGTTCAAGTATCTAGGGGTCTTGTTCACGAGTGAGGGAAGGATGGAGCGTGAGATTGACAAGCTGATCGTTGCAGCGTGCACATTGATACGGCCGTTGTGGTGTAGAGAGAGCTGAGCCGAAAGGCAAATCTCTGGATTTACTGGTCAATCTTTGTTCCCTCCCT